>CM039664.1:28024523-28329523 GCA_022405105.1 Aristolochia contorta | reverse complement strand
TTATTTCATGAGTAGGTAATGAGAGGCTACATTTCCTTATGAAATACATAGCTAAGATTTTATTTTCAGTAGTCCTCTTATTCCTGTGCATGTGAATGAGACAACCATGCTCGATCACAACGAAACTCATGAATGGTATCCTATTTACCGTTACTTTATACAAACTCTTAACATATTCTAGCTAGCTGGGTGTATGTGCTATTAATTATTACAGTAATTAAACTCATAACATTTTTTCTCATAAATATTTTCTTTGACGTTCTTATAATTCCCCAGAAAAAGCAATCTTAAATAATTATATGCTGTTCTCGTGCTGGAAGGAACTGAAGAACGACGAGAAAGTGGGCTTGAAACTAATGAAGGTTTGGAGTTGCTGGTGCTGTCAGTGGCTCGGAGGCTGGAGGAGAGGTGGAAGAAAATTGAGATAGCTAAGCTTGACATTTAACAGAAGCAGAGGGATCTACTTCAGGAGCAGATGGAGTTGGTCTTAGATGCGCTTAAGCAACAAAGAAAGTAGAATTACTCTCGCCGGTTGAATATCGATGCTGCAGCTCTGTGCTTTTTTTTTTTGGTTCTGTTTAAAAGCAAATATTTTGGAGGAGAACAGGAAAATGCCCATTCGACTGAAATTGTTCTCGCGAAGTATGTTGCAGAGTTTTGAAGTGCTGGAGTGAACTTCGGATTTCCCTTCATCTGTATTTCCTGTTCCCACGGTAGTTGTATTTTGTATCTCATTTCACAGCCGTGTTTTCTTTGTAGCCGTTTGAGTTTTTCTTGTGCTTTGTTCCTAATATCTACACTGGTAAAGATTTCAGTTTTCTCTCTTTCTTTTTGCGTATGTCGGGGCCTTCCCATGCTGATACCAATCAAATTGGAGGAAAGGGAAGGAGGGTTGTGACTCACTTCTTTGAGTTCTGGTTCTTGCGGTTTTTAGTGGCTTCTATTTATTTATTTATTTATTTATTTTTCTCTTTGAAGTCTGTATACTATACGTTTCAATTATCTGTAAATGTTAGAACACGACAATTGCAGCAAGCATTTTGTTGATCAGATTCTATACCCAGATTTGCTACTCCCAATTAGCCAGTAGCATCAAATCAAGCCTCGAAATCTTAATACGATGAATTTAGGACTTAGAGCTTAGCAGAGTGCTTGGAGCAAAGTCCTTAATATCAGCCAACTCGACAGCTGATGGATTATCAACGAGGCCCAACTCTTCGCCTCATTTTCCTTCGCTTCTTTTTCCTTGGCTTCCTTTTCTTTTGCTTCTTTTTCCCTCGCCTTTTCTTCCCTCACTTCTTTTTCCTTGGCCTCTTTCTCGCGATCAAGAAGCTCTTGCAAAGACAAGGATGCCATTAGGTTCTCAAGGGCGTCTTTGGAGGCCCGCTTCTGAGCGGTCTCCTTCTTATTCGCGAACCCTGCGCTCCCAACATAGTGACCCAAGATCGTCACGGTGATCTTGGTATCTACCATCCATGTATCCTTCATCTCCACCTCCCAACCTTTTTTCTGACAAAACTCGTAAAGTTCGCTAGTTGGATCTTTCTTGTATGTATCTAACTTTATCACCGGTTCAAGGAACCCTTGAATACCTATTTTTCACATCATAAAAATTTGTTAGTACATATATATCAAAGATATTGTTGGTATGCATAGAGTACTTACCCTCCAGGCAGTGTCAAGGCAGTAGTTACAATCTATAGATACGGCGCCGATGATAGATTCAACAATGTCAGCAAGGAATTTCGGTGTGTCAATGAGGCCGCTTGAGTAGACTGGGTATTCTGTGATTGCTTTTCTAAATTCTTGAACCTAAAACAAACATGGCTTGCTTTAATTAGCTACGATGTGTATGCTTCCAGAAAGAGGAGTCCGTTTCTTTTTTATAAGAGACACTTCAACTCTAAAGAGGAAAATCTATTACAAGACCAAACCAAAGATCTAAATTAATTAGACTTTGGATTTCTCCTTTTCTTAGGCGGCTGCAGTCGATTCAGTCGTGTGGAGTTCTTATCACATACCTCACAACAAAAAGAATCTTAGTCAACGATCCACGACTCTTAAGAAAAGAAGGAGAGATTGGCAACTGGACTTCTCTCTTTACAAATGTGCCGGATCAAACTCATAGAAACAATAAAATAAAGAGTCCTCTATCGGTCAGTGATATAATACACACCTGTTTTTCCAGCGTCGGAACTTTGTGTCTCATGTATCTATAGAGTTGATGTTTCATGGCGACACGACCTAACTTTTCCTTGTCCACGTTCACGATACGAAGCTTTGTAAGCATCCCGGGCTGGAGCTTTGGATAAGATGTAACCATCTCTCTAGTAATAAGAATATTGAGAATTGAATCACCAATGAACTCTAACCTCTCGTAGTTTTTGGTCAGATCATCTCCTAGATGCTTGTAAGAGGCATGAGTCATTGCTTCCTCCAATAGCTTCCGATCACGAAAACGATACTGTAATCTTTTTTCTAAAGCATCATAGTGTTCGTATGGTGGCGGAGGAGGAGAAGGAATAGAAGGGGGTACTGGAGAAGGAGGAGAAGAAGGAGGAGAAGAAGGAGGATCAGAAGAAGGAGGAAGAAGGAGGAGAAGGAGGAGAAGAAGGAGGAGAAGGAGGAGGAGGAGAAGGAGTTTGGTCGTATGAGGCCATCAATGACTCCCAATATTTGCAGGCGGTGGAATGAGGTATCTTGTTAGAATTCGCTGACGATAACTTTATATAGATGTGTATTGACGCACGCAAGGACGCTCATGCCCCTGGTTATTCATATCGGACTGAAATCACTTACCCTGTCTGATACTACTTACCAAATCTAAATCAGAAAAATCTTTGTCGTAGTCGTCCTCATACTTCACGGGTCACGGCAACTGGTCAACCTCTCTCTAGCGATGATGAGTTGACCCGGTAAAACAGTGAGTCAATCTTGGAGCTGAAAAAACACGGTTGTAGTACTTGGATCACACCCATGGTTCCACCGTTTTAAAATCAAGATTAATGTCTTGTATGATCCGAGATTTTTGCTAGATTTTGAGAATTAATTCGACGAGCTAGAAAATCTAAGTTGAATCGAGTTAAGCGAAGATACTTAGGCCTCGAATTAAAGAACGATGCCGAATAATCCGTCGAGAGATCCGGAGCAAATCCATTCTTTAACCTAAGTTAACCATTTATCGCTTAATATAAACTTAAGTTGAGAGTCGAGTCGTTGAGTTCTAGACCCGGGTTTTTGCGGGTTTTTCGCACCCCCTTCGAAGCGTGAATTTCAAGACCATAAGATGTTTCTATATTCTAATTGCAACCCTACAAAAGGATTGATTGTGGCTTTAATGAGATGATCTTTTGAAATAGACGATTAGGAAACAAATTGTATGAACATATGAATAGTAGCTGTACATAGCTCTCCGTGTGAATGGGTGGTGTTTCATGGAGAGCCGTCCTGCCTAATAAGCATGGTTTTCATTATCAATAAGTATTGGCCCATACAGGCCAACACGTAATGGTTTCCTTAGTAAGGAAACAAAACACGAGGGCCGTTTCCATTCATAGGAAGCTAACCCTATATCTTCATGTATCGACAGGCTTCTTAAGGTATTGAGGAGGAAATGACGATATGACACTCAAAGTTTCCCATTCACAAAATCACAAATCAATTGAAATTTTAAAAAAACTTGGGTGTTTTTTGTTTTATGGTGGAATTCATCCTCGTCTGGTGACAAAACTCTTGGTGGAACAGTCGCGCTGGTCAGCTGACTGTTCCGCAACAGTTGCTGGTTGTAAGGGCGGCCGAAATGCCGACACAAAGAAAGTGGACCCCCTAAAATTTGGACTAAAGACAGTCCGGTTCAGAGGCGATTTAATAATAAGGAGTAATGCTAGCTGCACCTATGGGCTGTACCTATCCCACGTACTTGCTAATCTAAGCCCTTAAAAATATATAAAATATATTTTTTTATAAAATCCTTTATTTTAAAGGATAAACTTAGACATGAATAGTTTAGATTAACATGTATGTAGGATAGATATTGTGCATAGGTGCAACTAGCATTTTCCAATAAAAAATGGGGGTTTTACATTAAAACTCAATTAAATAAAAAGTCATTTTTTTGAGTTGATTTAGCAAAAAATAAAAAAAGTGAATAACAATTTTAGTAGTAAAATTTGAGGATATTTATCATATTAATGGTGATATTTTAGATTATATATATATATATATATATTTTTTTTTTTTTTACACCTGAACAATATATTAGCCTTGTTGTACAATATTGTGATCATGTTGCAAGGAAGAGATTAAGTGTTACCATTTCAGGCAGTTATATTATTTATTTTTTAATTATTTGTATCAACAAAAATATAATATTTTTCATATTAATAAATATTAATGATATTTATATTTTCTTTATTTTTTATAAGTTTTCCAATAGTATGTATATTTATTACATGCATATCTTAACGTATCCATACGTATCCACGATGTGTATCCATTATGCCAATACTTTGTGTATCTCCGATACTGCAAACCTTGCTAATAAGAGGAGCAGTGTCCGAGTAGAAGTAGAGCAGTGTCTAACGAAAACATCGTTTTGTTAAAGAAAGAGTAATGTGTTTCTCTCCCAAATTGTCGACATTCGTATGAACGCAACTCTTTCTTGTACCATATTTGTTTGTTTGTCTTTCTTATTACTCCAGTATCTATATATATTACATTCGTATGGACGTTGTTTGTCTGCCCTCATGGTGTTTGCTCTAATACAAAACACAATCTTCCCCTCTCCGTTCTTTCTCTCTAGTGTCCATATCTCAGTTAGGTAGTTAGATTATCCGTACATAACTTAAATTAACTAATACCCTTTACGGTGAGATTTCTATGTTTGATCTCCTTTATCTATCATATATATTAATTATTTTCTTAAACATTTATGTTGGCCAATTATATTGAGTTCAGGGCCTTTTGGCTCATATATAAGAAATTTTAGAAAATTACATTTGTAAGTTAAGAAGAAACCTCTTTAATTTAATCCAAATTTACTGAGAGAGTTTCTAGATTCTACTTTTCTTAACAAATTAGATGCAATAAATGCCGCCCTATTTACCTTATTATGTTTTCCCTTAATATATAACTATAGATGGTCAGATATGTCCTGTTTCGTTTCATGGGGAGGAAGAAGCTTGTAAAGAATCTACTTTATTATATTCAGAAAAGAGGGGAAGCTACTTCCTGCTTTTATATTATGATTAAAATAAAATAAAGATATAAATACAACAAAGCCGGAAGCTACTTCCTACAAGTCCGGCGGCATTCTCACTACCCAGCCATGTTTTGTACCGAAAATCGCCGGCAGGTGCAAACAGCTAAAACGCAGTCGGCAGGCGAATCTCACATATTACTCATTTCATTGCCAACTTCTAATTCTTCCTAGCTCCAACGATGAATGCTGATCTATTATATATAAATACCGCTTGCAATGCATCACAACATATCATCAAACTTGCTCCTTGCAATATTGATTGAAGAAAATCATCAATCGAACAAATTTTTAGAAGCTTTCTTCTCAATATGGCATCGATCCAAGTAGCCCGCGTGGTGGTTGCAGCTCTTGCAGCTTTGGTGATCTTTCCGTTCTTCTTCGCTTCCGCGGCGGAGTACATGACGGAGTACATCGTCGGAGATAGCTCCGGTTGGACCGTGGGTGTTGATTATGAAGCTTGGGCAGAGGGGAAAAAATTCTTCGTCGGAGATACACTAGGTACGTGCTTAATTAATTCATGTATATATGCATGGTTAATATCACGGATTAATTGCCATACTAGCTAATACTACTGCTGATATATATACACGTCGATCGTTATGGTTAATTCAGTGTTCAATTACGAAGAAGGGTACCACAGCGTGGTTAAGGTAAACGGACTGGATTCCGGGAATGCATGGTGTCACCCAACAATGGCAGTTTGACAAGCGGGAGTGACCGGGTCACCTTGGCCAGTCCGGGGAACAAATGGTACATCTGCGGCGTCGCGAACCACTGCAGCGACTATTCTCAGAAGCTGAAGATTACAGTTCTACCAAGGGAGAACTATTACAATATGCCTACTCCAGCTCCGGGGCCCATGGCAAATACTCCACGTAAATGGGGACCTGCAGCTCCACCGCAGATGCCGGTCGTGCCAGCTCCATGGTCCAGCGAGCACAAGAGCGAGGGGGAGTACTATTCGCCTCCGTCACCCGCTCATTGGAGTTCTGCTCCCCCGGCAGCACCTTGGGCGCCGGTTCCGGCTCCAGCTTGGGTAGAGCCTTCAATGCCCCCCTCCGATAGATCAAACTATATGGCACCTGCACCAGCACCAGCTTGGTGGTCGTTTGCACCGGAGGCTCCTGTTGAAGCACCATATTACTGAGAAGCTGCTGCTAACTAAGCCTTCTGAGTGCTTATTTCGTAGAAATGTATGGGCTGGCATCCTTAGACGGATTTACTGGAGTTTAGTTTCTTTCTTTCTCTCTCATAATTTTTTTTTTAAATGTCGAGTGTCATAATAGTGATTACATTGGATACTGAATACAATAATATATTGAGTTTGAGATTATATCATGTTATATATATGAACTATTTTGTCCTTAAATATATATAAAATATGAAAAAAAAATGGATGTGTGTCTGGGTTTTTGCCCATAGAAACCCTTCAAATTTAGTGAGAATTTTTTCTTAAGAGATACAAGTATACAAACCACATGTATACCTCAAGATAAAACACATTAACAACAACGACAACAATAATAAGGCAAGAGTATTCACTTTTATTAATTATCTTCCACAGTTTTTATGTTTTTAACTGCAAGAGAGAGAGAGAGAGAGAGAGAGAGAGAGAGAGAGAGAGAGAGAGAGAGAGAGAGAGAGAGAGAGAGAGAGAGAGAGAGAGAGAGAGAGAGAGAGATTAACAAGCATATATACATTTACCTTCCTAACAGAAATCTTTGGTAGTCCACTTACCTAATGTTATTTATCTTCCTAACAGAAATTAACTAGCTAGTGCCAAATTTCTCTTCATATTCCCTTACAATAGCATTCGGTCCAAATTTCTCTTCTTATTCCCTTATTATAGCCTTCAGTCTATATTTCCTTACTATTGCCTTTAATCCATATTTTTTCTTTATTTTCCTTTACTATAGATTTCAGTCTATAGTTTTCTTCATATGCTCTTACTACAACCTTCAACCCATACTTCTTTTAAAATTCCCTTATAATTGCATTTTCTCCATTCTTCTTTTCCTATTCCCTTCTTGATAGCCTTCAATTCACATTTTTCTTCCTCTTCCCTTATTATAGCCTTCACTCTATAGTTCTCTTCGTATTCTTATTCAATAGCTTTCAATCTAAATTTCTCTCCCCATTCCCTTACTATAGCCTTCATTCTATATTTCTCTTCATATTCCTTACTTTAGCTTTCAGTCAATATTTCGCTTCATATTCCTTTACTATAGTCCTTAGTCCATATTTTTCTAATTATACCCTTAATATAGCCTTTAATTCACATTTGTCTTCTTACTCCCTTATTATTGCCTTCAGTCCGTATTTTTCTTCCTATTCCCTTACTAATGTCGTCAATCCATATTTTTCTTTTTATTCCCTTGCTATAGCCTTCAATCATTATGTTTCTTCATATTCCTTTACTTTGGCCATCAACCCATACTTTTCTTCATATTCCCGTATTATAACCTTTAGTCCATACTTTTCTTCGTATTCCGTTACTATAGCCTTCATTCCATGTTCTCTTACACTTCCCTAACTATAGTCTTCAGTCTATATTTCTCTTTGAATTCCCTTATTATAGCTTTCAATCTATTTTTTTTTTCATATTCCTTTTCAATGGCCATCAGTCCATATTTCTCATGGTATTCCCTTATTATAACTTTTAGTACATATTCACTTCTTATTCTATCACTAAAGCCTTCAATCTATATTTCTCTTTCTAATCCTTACTATTGTCTTTAATTCACAGTTTTCTTCTTCATCCCTTGTTATAGCCGTCAGTCCATATTGATCAATGTATTCCCTTACTATAGCATTCAATCCATATTTTTTCATCCTATTCCTTATTATAGCCTTAAGTACATATTTTTCTTCTTTTAATTTACTTTAGCCTTCAATCAATATTTTTCTTCACAATAATTTTCTTCATATTCCCTTATTATGGCCTTCAGTTCACACTTCTCTTCATATTCCCTTACTATAGCCTTCCATCTACATTTCTCTTTCTCTTACCTTATAACTATAGTATTCTGTTCATATTTCTCTTCGTATTCCGTTACTGGAGCCTTTAGTCCATATTTCTCTTCATATTCCCTTACTATAGCTTTCAGTCCATATTTCTCTTCGTATTCCCTTTGTCTTTAGTCCATATTTCCCTTAATATTCCTTTACTATAGCCTTCAGTCCATATTATTCTCAATATTCCCTAACTATAGCCTATAATTCACACTTTTCTTCTTATCCCCTTACTATAACCTTTAATCCATATATTTTTATTCTCTTACTATAGTCTTCAGTTCATATTTATCTTCATATTCCCTCACTATAGCCTTCAATCCATATTTTTTTTATTTTCCCTTACTATAGCCTCCAGTCTATAATTTTCTATATGTTTCCTTACTATATCCTTCAACCCATACTTTTCATTATTTTCGTTTACTATGGCTTTCAGTCTATAATTTTTGCCTTCAACCCATAATTTTCATATTCCCTTAGAATATCCTTCATTCCATATTTATCTTCATATTCCCTTAATATAGCTTTCAATCAATATTTATCTTCATATTCCCTTACAATAGCCTTTAGTCCATATATTCTTCATTTTGCTTTACTATTGCCTTCAGTCTATATTTTTCTTCATATTCCCTTACTATATCCTTCATCCCATATTTCTCTTCAATTTCCTTTTTATAGCCTTTAGTCCATCTCTTCTTATTTCCTTGCATGGCCTTCTGTCCAATGTTTCTCCCTATTTCCGTTCTATAGCCTTCAAAACATTTTTCTCTTCAAATTCCTTTACTATACCCTTCAGTCCATATATTTCTTATTATTCCTTTACTATAACTTTTAATTCACACGTTTCTTTTTATTCCCCTGGTATAGCCTTCAGTCTTTATTTATGTTTGTATTCCCTTACTATAGCCTTCAATCCATATTTATCTATATATTCCCATACTATAACCTTTAGATCATATTTTTCTTCATTTTCCTTTACTATAGCTTTCAGTCTAATTTTTCCTTTATATACCCTTAATATAGCCTTCAACCCATACTTCTCTTGATATTATAGCCTTCAGTCCATATTTCTCTTTGTATTCCCTTCCTATAACCTTCAGTTCATATTTATCTTCCTATTCACTATGTATAACTTTCAATCCGTATTTCTCTTCGTATTCCTTTATGATAGCTTTCAGTCCATTTTCTCTTCATAGTCCGTTACTATTGCCTTCCGTCCATATTTTTTCTCGTATTCCCTTCTATAGCCTTCAGTCTATATTTCTCTTCATATTCCTTTTCTATAGCCTTCAATCTATATTTCTCATCAAATTATTTTTCTATAGCCTTCAGTTTATATTTTTCACAATGTATCCTTACTATAGCCTTTAACTACAATAGCCTTCAGTCTATTTCTTTGTATTCCCTTTCTATAGCCTTCAGTCCATATTTATCTTCATATTCCATTACTATAGCCTTCAACCCATATTTTTCTTTATTTCCCCTTTCAATAGCCTTCAGTCTATATATTTTTTCATATTCCCTTACTATAGCCTTCAACCCATATTGCTCTTCATATTTCCTTATTATGTCCTTCAGTCCATTTTTCTCTTCGTATTCCCTTACTATAGACTTTAGTCCATAATCTGAGCATATTCCCTTACTGTAGCAGTCAGTCCATTTTTCTCTCCGTATTCTCTGCCTATAACTTTCAGTTCATATTTCTCTTACTATAGCCTTCAATCAATTTTTTTTTCATATTCCCTTACTATTGCCTTCATTCCATATTTTTATTAATTTTCTCTTATTATAGCCTCCAGTCTATATTTTTCTTCATATACTCTTACTATATCCTTCACGTTAATGCATTGTTTGAATTCCCTTACTATTGCCTTAAGTTTTAATTTTGCTTTCAAATTCTCTAATATAGCCTTCAATTTGAGTTTTTTGGTCAAATTCCCTTACTATGGCTTTCAATTTGAGTTTTTGTCGAATTCCCTTACTATAGCCTCCAGTTTGATTTTTTTTTTCGAATTTCTTTATTGTAGCCTTATTTTTAAAGTTTTTTCTTCAAATTCCATTACTATAGCCTTCATTTTCAATTTTTCTTCAAATTCCCATATATTGACCATTAGTTTGATATTTTTTTATTGAATTCCCTTACTATAATAGCCTTTAGAATTATTTTTTGTTGAGTTCCCTTACTTCAACCATCGATATTAGTTTTTTGATGATTTCCCTTAGAATCGCATTTTGGAATTGCATTTTGGTTCGTTTCATCAATTACTTCTTGATTTGTTTCATCATTGTAATTGTATTTATTGAGAGTTTTTTTTGTTGATTCAAGTAAAAGTTGTGCATTTCTTCTGGGAATGTTAATAGTAGATAGACGGATACCGATGTATATTCTTTCAATGAAAGATTTCATAAAGTAGTGCCATTTGCGTATTAATCGTGCACTTCTTTTTTTTGATATCCACAAAATATCTTTCCAAAATTCCCATCTTTTATTATCACAACTCGTCTTGTTAGAAATAATATTTTTATTTTTATCTGGAGTTCTAATTTTTTTTTTCTTGTCCTTCATGATTCTTTCAATTTGATATAGACTTTAGTATTAGTTTTTCATTGAATACCCTTACTACAACCTTCAGTATAAGCTTTTCGTTGAATACCCTCACTTCAACCTTCATTTTGAGTTTTAATTCCCTTACTAGAGCCTTTAGTTTGGTTTTTTCTTCGTATTCCCTTACTATAGCCTGAAGTCTAGATGCCACTTGCTATTACTTTTCTATAGCCTTTAGTTCATATTTCTCTTCGTATTCCCTTACTTTCAATCCATATTTCTCTTCATATTCCCTTACTATAGCCTTCAGTCCATGTTTCTCTTCTTATTCCATTTTATAGCCTTAAGTCCATATTTCCCTACATATTCTTTTAAAATACCCTTCTGTCCATATTATTCTCAATATTCCATAACTATAGCCTTTAATTTATACTTTTCTTATTTTTCCCTTACTATAACCTTCAATCTATATATTTTTAGTCTTCGTATTCTCTTACTAGAGCCTTCAGTTTTTATTTATCTTCATATTCCCTTACCATATTTTTCAGATGTTAGAGTAATATCTACACACTGAATTGTGGGTCTCGAAATTCAGAGCTATTAAGATTTTTATAATAGAATATTTCAATGCGACATTTAACCATTGTAGACAATGGTATATTGGTGGTGGTGCATACTGAGTTCGTAAAGGTATTTATCTATGCATACCATACAATTCATTAGCGTAAACATATAATAGTTTAATTTATCTTCTTATATTTACAATTTTAAGCCAATTTTATGGTTCTTAAGTAAACCATGTATATAGATAATTCATTTTATAAATTTAATTACTATATGTTTTTATGCATTTCTTGACGAACAAGTTTCACCAACTACTAAATCTAGGTTGCATTGACCCAAATCAAGGCGTGACAGCCCAATTTCACATATGTTGGGTGACTAGCTGTTGCATGAAACCAAAGTCATCTCGACCAAGTGACTCAAACCATGATTTAAAATAATCTTATCTCAATTTTTTATTCTATAATTTTTATTTATTTTTTATTTTTATAAAATCTTTTCGGGGCTGAATGGAGTTCAACAGTTCAACTATTTATTAAACAACATGTATCATCAGTCTTGAACTTTTTTTATATCTTTTATAGTTAAAAATTTCCTGTTATGTTTTATTGCATATAGAGTTAAACCCATTAAACAGAGCGATTTAGAATTTAAACCAAAAAAATATTTTAATTTATGAACGGTTCATCCTGTTGGGTATGCAAATAAAGTCCCTCATTTGCTAGAAGTAGGGAAGATCATGAGTCTATAGGAGTGGACCACATTTCCTTTGATATGAGGCATTTTCCATAGAACCAAAGAGCAAATCCGTGCGGGATTGGGCCCAAAGTGGATAATATCATAATAATGTGGAGATTAGCGGTGCCCGTAGACCATAACACATCCAAGCATGATAAATTATACACATTGATTTTCGACAATTATATATATACTATATAATTATCTTCTAGAACATTTATCTTGGCCAATTATATAGAGTTCTGCTTCATATATAAGAAATTATTGAAAAATACATTGCTAAGTTAGAAACCTATTTCTTAGAAAACAGAGAATTACTTTAATCCAAAAATTTACAAAGGGAGTTTCTGTAAGAAGATTCTACTTTTCTTAACAAATTAGATGCATTAATAAATGCCGCCCTTTTTACCTTTTAATGCTTTCCCTTGATATATAACTATAGATGGTTAGATATGTCCGGATATGTTTCGTAGGGAGGAAGAAGCTAAGCTTGTAAAGTATCAACTTTATTATATTCAGAAAAGTAATTCTGTTGCTTTTATATTATGATTTAATAAAATAAAGATAATAAAACAAAGCAGGAAGCTACTAATTCCCACAGGGCCGGCGGCCTTCCCAGCCATGTTTTGTACCGAAAATCGCCGGCAGGTGCAAGCAGCTAAAACGCAGTCGGCAGGGGCGAATCTCACATATTACTCATTTCATTGCCGACTTCTAATTCTTCGTCCAACGATGAATGCTGATCTATTATATATAAATACCGCTTGCAATGCATCACAACATATCATCAAACTTGCTCCTTGCAATATTGATTGAAGAAAATCATCAATCGAACAAATTTTTAGAAGCTTTCTTCTCAATATGGCATCGATCCAAGTAGCCCGCGTGGTGGTTGCAGCTCTTGCAGCTTTGGTGATCTTTCCGTTCTTCTTCGCTTCCGCGGCGGAGTACATGACGGAGTACATCGTCGGAGATAGCTCCGGTTGGACCGTGGGTGTTGATTATGAAGCTTGGGCAGAGGGGAAAAAATTCTTCGTCGGAGATACACTAGGTACGTGCTTAATTAATTCATGTATATATGCATGGTTAATATCACGGATTAATTGCCATACTAGCTAATACTACTGCTGATATATATACACGTCGATCGTTATGGTTAATTCAGTGTTCAATTACGAAGAAGGGTACCACAGCGTGGTTAAGGTAAACGGGACTGGATTCCGGGAATGCATGGTGTCACCCAACAATGGCAGTTTGACAAGCGGGAGTGACCGGGTCACCTTGGCCAGTCCGGGGAACAAATGGTACATCTGCGGCGTCGCGAACCACTGCAGCGACTATTCTCAGAAGCTGAAGATTACAGTTCTACCAAGGGAGAACTATTACAATATGCCTACTCCAGCTCCGGGGCCCATGGCAAATACTCCACGTAAATGGGGACCTGCAGCTCCACCGCAGATGCCGGTCGTGCCAGCTCCATGGTCCAGCGAGCACAAGAGCGAGGGGGAGTATTATTCGCCTCCGTCACCCGCTCCTTGGAGTTCTGCTCCCCCGGCAGCACCTTGGGCGCCGGTTCCGGCTCCAGCTTGGGTAGAGCCTTCAATGCCCCCCTCCGAAGGATCTGACTATATGGCACCTGCACCAGCACCAGCTTGGTGGTCGTTTGCACCGGAGGCTCCTGTTGAAGCACCATATTACTGAGAAGCTGCTGCTAACTAAGCCTTCTGAGTGTTTATTTCGTAGAAATGTATGGGCCGGCATCCTTTGAAGGATTTGCTGGAGTTTAGTTTCTTTCTCTCTTACTTTTTTTTTTTAAATATCGAGAGTCATAAAAGTGATAAGATCGGATACTGAATAATATAATATATTGAGTTTGTGATTATATCATGTTATATATATGAACTATTTTGTCCTTAAATATATATAAAACATTAAAATAAAATTGTTGTGTGTCTGGGTTTTTGTCCATAGAAACCCTTCAATTAATTAAGTGAGAATTTCTTCTTAAGAGATACAAGTATACAAACCACATGTATACCTCAAGATAAAACACATTAACAACAACGACAACAAAATAAGGCAAGAGTATTCACTTTTATTAATTATCTTCCATAGTTTTTATTTATTTAAGATGCAAGAGAGAGAGAGAGAGAGAGAGAGAGAGAGAGAGAGAGAGAGAGAGAGAGAGAGAGAGAGAGAGAGAGAGAGAGAGAGAGAGAGAGAGAGAGAGAGAGAGAGAGAGAGAGAGAGAGAGAGAGAGAGAGAGAGAGAGAGAGAGAGAGAGAGAGAGAGAGAGAGAGAGAGAGAGAGAGAGAGAGAGAGAGAGAGAGAGAGAGAGAGAGAGAGAGAGAGAGAGAGAGAGAGAGAGAGAGAGAGAGAGAGAGAGAGAGAGAGAGAGAGAATACCCGTTGACATGTGAGTCCATTAAGTGCATAACAATGTCTATTTCAACTATAGAAATCTTTGGTAGTCCACTTACCTGATGTTATTAATCTTCCAAACAGAAATTAACAAGCATTTATACATTTATAGATACTAGCTAGTACCAAATTTCTCATTATATTTTGTTATTATAGCCCTCAATTCCTACTTGTCTTCATATTCCCTTACGATAGCATTCGGTCCAAATTTCTCTTCTTATTCTCTTATTGTTGCCTTCAATCCATATTTATCTCATATTCCCTTACTATTTCCTTTAGTCCATATTTTTTCTTTATTTTCCCTTACTATTGATTTCAGTCTATATTTTTCTTCATATGCTCTTTCTCCATACTTATTTTCAAATTCCCTTATAATTGCTTTTTCTCCGTTCTTCTTTTCCTATTCCCTTCGTATAGCCTTCAGTTCACATTTCTCTCCCTCTTCCCTTATTATAGCCTTCAGTTTATAGTTCTCTTCTTATTCTAATACAATAGCTTTCAATCTAAATTTCTCTCCCTATTCCCTTACTATAGCCTTCATTCTATATTTCTCTTCATATTCCTTTAGCTTTCAATCAATATTTCGCTTAATATTCGTTTACTATAGTCCTTAGTCCTTATTTTTATAATTATTCCCTTAATATAGCCTTTAATTCACATTTTTCTTCTTACTCGCTTACTATTGCCTTCAGTCCGTATTTTTCTTCCTATTCCCTTACTATAGCCATCAGTCCATACTTTTCGTTTTATTCCCTTACTATAGCCTCCAGTTCATTTTTTTCTTTATTTTCCCTTACTATAGCCTTCAATCATTATGTTTCTTCATATTCCTTTACTATAGCCATCAACCCATACTTTTCTTCATATTCCCTTATTATAACCTTCAGTGCATACTTTCTTCGTATTCCGTTACTATAGCCTTCATTCCATATTCTCTTACTATTCCCTAACTATAGTCTTCAGTCCATATTTCTCTTTGAATTCCCTTATTATAGATTTCAATCCATTTTTTTTCATATTCCTTTTCAATGGCCATCAATCCATATTTCTCGTGGTATTTGCTTATTATACTTTCAGTACATATTCACTTCTTATTCTCTCACTAAAGCCTTCAATCCATATTTCTCTTCCTATTCCTTACTATTGTCTTTAATTCACACTTTTCTTCTTCATCCCTTGTTATAGCCGTCAGTCCATATTGTAGAATTTCTTTACTATAGGCTTCACTTCTAGAGAGTTTTTTTCGTTGAATTCCTCTACTATTGGCTTTAGTTTGAGAGTGTTTTTTGTTGAATCCCCTTACTATAGGCTTCAAATTGATAGAGTTTTTCTTCGAATTCCCTTACTATTGGCTTCACTTTGAGCGAGTTTTACGACGAGAAGCCTTACTACAAGCTTCAGTTTGAGACATTTTTAGTTGAATTCCCTTACGATATGCTTCAGTTTGACAAAGTTTTTATTTGAATTCCCTTACTATAGGCTTCACTTTGAGCGAGTTTTTCGTCAAACTCCCTTAGTATGGGCTTCTGTTTCGGTAAGTTTTTCAATGAATTCCCATACTATAAAGTTCATTTTCAATGAGTTTTTCGTCGAATCCCCTTAATATAGGCTTCCATTTGAGAGAGTTTTTCGTCAAATTCCCTTAATATAGTTCTATTTTGTGCGAGTGTTTTGTCGAATTTCCTTACTATTGGCTTCACTATGAGCGAGTTTTTGTTCGAATTCACTTACTATATGCTTCAGTTTGAGTGAGTTTTTCGTCAAATTCCCTTGCTATAGGCTTCACTTTGAGCAAGTTTTTCGTCGAACTCCATTACTATGGGCTTGATTTTATGTAAGTTCTTCATTGAATTCCCTTAGTATAGGCTTCACTTTTATCAGTTTTTTTTGAATTCCCTTAATATAGGGTTCCATTTCAAAGTATTTTTTGTCAAATTCGTTTACTATAGGTTTCATTTTGAGTGAGTTTTTTCACAAATTCCCTCAGTATAGGGTTCATTTTGAGCGACTTTTTCCTCAAATTCCTGACTTTAGGTTTCAGTTTGAAGGAGTTTTTCGTTGAATTCCCTAATTAAAAGCTTCACTTTGTGCGAGTTTTTTGTCGAATTCCCTTACGATAGGGCTTTAGTTTGAGTAAGTTTTTTCATTGAATTCCCTTACTATCGGTTTTTTTACTTTCATTGACATTTTCGTCGAATTCTGTTAATATAGAGCTTTAGTATTAGAGAGATTTTCGTCAAAGTCCCTTACTATAGGCAGCACTTTGAGAGAGTTTATTTTAATTCCCTTACTATAGGTTTCACTTTGAAAACATTTTTCAAAATTCTCTTACCATAGGCACCACTTTGAGGGAGTTTTTTCTTCGAATTCCCTTACTATTTGTTTCAGTTTGTGAGTGTTTTTGGTAGAATTCCCTTACTATAGGCTTTAATTTGAACGAGTTTTTGTCACATTCCCTTTCTATAAGTTTGAATTTGAGTATGTTTATCATCGAATCCCCTTACTCTAAGTTTCAGTTTGATATAGTTTTTCGTCGAATATCCTTACAATATGCTTGAGAGAGTTTTTCGTTGAATTCCTTTACTACAGTCTGACTTTGAGCAAGTTTTTCGTCGAACTCCCTTACTATGGGATTCAGTTTCAAAAAGGTTTTCATTGAATTCCCTTACTATAGGTTTCACTTTCAATGAAACTTTCGTAGAATTTCCATAACAAAGGCTTAAGTTACAAAGAGTTTTTTTTGCCAAAGTCCCTTACTATAGGGTTCACTTAAGAGGGACTTTTTTTGTCAAATTCCCTTACTAAAGGCTTCACTTTGAGCGATTTTTTTGGAATTCCCTTACTATAGGCTTTAGTTTTAGCGACTTTTTCTTCGAATTACCTTACTATAGTCTTCACTTTAAGTGCGTTTTTGTCGAATTCCCTTACCATAGGCTTCATTTCGTGCGAGTTTTTCATATAATTACCTCTCTATAGGCGTCACTTTGAGATAGATTTTCGTCAAATTTCCTTACAAAAGGCTTCAGCTTGAGTAAGTTTTCCATTGAATTCTCTTACTATAGGTTTCACTTTCAATGAGATTTTCGTTGAATTCCCTTAATATAGGTTTCAGTATCTGAAAGTTTTTTGTCAAAGACCTTTACTAGGCTTCAGTTTTGGCTAGTTTTTTGTCAAATTCCCTCACTATTGGTTTCGTTCTGAGCTTGTTTTTTTATGAATTCAATTACTATAGGCTTACCTTTGAGCGAGTTTTTTTTGTAGAATTCCCTTACTATAGGCCTCACTTTCATGGAGTTTTTTTTGTTGAATTTCATAGAATTCACTTACTGTAGGCTTTAAATTGAGAGAGTTTTTTATTGAATTCCCTTTCTATAGGTTTCCATTTGAGTGAGTTCTACATCTAGTTCCCTTTCTTTAAGCTTCAGTTTGAGTAAGTTTATCATCGAATTCCCTTACTATAAGCTTTGATGTTTCAGTTTGAAAGATTTTTTGTGGAATTCCCATACTAAAGGCTTCACTTTGATCGAGTTCTTCATCGAACTGCCTTACTATGGGTGTCAGTTTCAGAAACTTTTTCATTGAATTCCCTCACTATAGGTTTCAATTTCAATGAGATTTTTTGTCGACCTCTATTACTATGGGCTTCAGTTTCAATGAGTTTTTTTGTCAAACTCCTTTAATATAGGCTTCCGTTTGAGAGAGTTTTTCATCAAATTCCCTTACTATAGGTTTCTTTTTTGTGCGAGTTTTTTTTATCAAATTACCTTACTATAGGGTTCACTTTGAGCGAGTCTTTGCTCAAATTCCCTTACTATAGGCTTCAGTTTAAGTGAGTTTTTGTCGAATTCCCTTACAATAGACTTCACTTTCAGGGACTTTTTGTCGAACTCCCTTACTCTAGGATTTAGTTTCAATAAGTTTTTCATTGAATTCCCTTAGTACAGACTTCACTTTCAATCAGTTTTTTGTTGAATTCCCTTAATATAGGCTTTCGTTTCAAAGAGTTTTTCAAAAAATTCTCTTACAATAGGCTTCATTTTGAGCGATTTTCTTTTCGAATTCCATTAGTATGGGCTTCACTTTGAGCGAGTTTTCCCTCAAATTCCCTTACTATATGGTTTAGTTTGAGCGAGTTTTTCGTTGAATTCCCTCACTTTGAGAGAGTTTTTTGTCGAATTCCCTTACGTTAGGCTTCAGTTTCAGTAAGTTTTTCATTGAATTCCTTTACTATAGGTTTCACTTTCGATGAAATTTTTGTTAAATTTCCTCAATATAGGCTTCAGTTTAGAGAGTTTCGTCAAAGTCCGTTACTGTAGGCTCCACTTTTAGCGAGTTTTTTTGTCAAATTCCCTTACTATAGGTTTAACTTTGTGCTAGTTTTTTTTAATTCCCTTACTTTAGGGTTCACTTTGAGTGAATTTTTTGATGAATTCCCCTACCATAGGCTTCACTTTGAGGGTGTTTTTTTGTTGAATTCCACTACTATTTGCTGCAGCATGAGAGTGATTTTGTTTTTGTCAACTTCCCTTACTATAGGCTTCAAATTGAGAGAGTTTTTCATCTAATTCCCTTACTATAGGCTTGACTTTGTGCGAGTTTTATGTCGAGTTCCCTTTCTATAAGTTTCATTTTGAGTATGTTTTCATTAAATTCCCTTTTGTATAAGCTTCAGTTTTATATATGTTTTTGTCAAATTCCCTTTCGATATGCGTCAGTTTGAGAGAGGTTTTCGTTGAATTCCTTACTATAGGCTTCACTTAGAGCGAGTTTTTCATCAAACTCCCTTACCGTGGGATTTAGTTTCAGTAATTGATTCATTGAATTCATTTACTATGTGCTTCAATTTCAATGAGTTTTTCGTTGAATTCCCTTAGTATTGGTTTTCGTTTCAGAGAGTTTTTAGTCAAATTCCCATACTACTGGCTTCAATTTGAAGGGTGTTTTTTCTGAAATTCAATCACTATAGGCTTCTCTTTGAACGAGTTTTTGCTCGTATTCTCTTTCTCTAGGCTTCATTTTGAGAGAGTTTTTCGTCGAATTCCCTTACCATGAGCTTTAGTTTCGGTAAGCTTTTCTTTGAATTCCCTTACTATAGGCTTCTCTTTCAATGGATTTTTCGTCGAATTCCCTTAATGTAAGCTTTTGTTTCAGAGAGTTTTTTCTCAAGTTCCTTTTAATAGGCTTCAATTTGAGCGAGTTTATTTGTCTAATTCCTTTAGTATAGGCTTCACTTTGAGCGAGCTTTTCCTCGAACTCCCTTACTATGGGCTTCAGTTTGAGCGAGTTTTTCATCGAATTCTCTTACAATAGGCTCCCGTTTCGGGAAGTTATTCACTGAATTCCCTAACAATAGGCTTCACTCTGAGCGAGTTTTTTGTCGAATTCAATCACTAGGGTCTTCACTTAAAGTGATTTTTTGCTCGAATTCCCTTAATATAGGCTTCAGTTTGACTGAGTTTTTCGTTGAATTCCCTTACTATTGGCTTCACTTTGAGGGAAATTTGGTCGAACTCCCTTACTATTGGCTTTAGTTTCAGTATGTTTTTAATGAATTCCCTTACTATAGGCTTCACTTTCAATGAGTTTTTCGCTGAATTCCCTTAATATAGGCTTCCTTTTCTGAGAGTTTTTTTGTCAAATTCCTTTACTATAGGCTTCATATTGATTGAGTTTTGTCTAGTTCCCTTAGTATAGGTTTCGCTTTGAGTGAGCGTTTCCTCGAATTCCCTTACTATAGTCCTTACTTTGATTGAGTTTTTCGTTGAATTTCCTCACTATGATGGGCTTCATTTGAGTGAGTTTTTTATTGAATTGCCTTACGATAGGCTTCAGTTTCAGAAAGTTATTCATTGAATTCCCTTACTATAGGTTTTACTTTCAATGAGGTTTTCGTTGAATTACCTTCGTCTAGGCTTTAGTTACTAAGATTTTTTCGTCGAATTCCCTCACTATATGCTTCACTTTGAGCGGGTTTTTCTTCGAATTCCCTTACGGTAAGCTTCACTTTTAGAATGTTATTCATTGAATTCCCTTACTATAGGTTTTACTTTCGATGAGATTTTCGTTGAATTCCGTTGATATAGGCTTTAGTTACAGATAGTTTTTCGTTAAAGTCACTTTGAGAGAGTTTTTTATTGAATTCACTATAGGCTTCAGTTTGAGTGAGTTTTTTTTGAATTCCCTTACTACAGGCTTCAGTTTTAGTGACTTTTTCTTTGAATTAACTTACTATTGTCTTCTTTTTGTCGAGTTTTACGACGAATTTTCTTGCTATAGACTTTACTTTGAGAGAATTTTTCATCGAATTCCCTTAGTATAGGCTTCACTTTGAGTGTCGTCAAATTCCATTACTATAGGTTTCACTTTGAGCGAAATTTTCGTTGAATTGTTTTAGTATTAGGTACACTTTGAGCAAGTTTTTCTTCCATATCCCTTATAATAGGCTTCAATTTGAGAGAGTTTGTTGTCGAATTCCCTTACTATAGGTTTGACTTTGTGGGAGTATTTTGTCGAATTGCCTTACTAGTGGCTTCAGCTTGAGAGAGTTTTTCGTCGAATTCCCTTACTCTAGGCTTCAGTTTCAGTAAGTTTTAATTGAATTCCGTTACTATAGGCTTCACTTTCAATGAGTTTATCGTCGAATTGTGATCATAGACGCTTTTGTTTCAGAGAGTTTTTGGCAAATGACCTTCCTATAGGCTTCACCTTGAGTGAGGTTTTTTTGCAAATTACCTTACTATAGGCTTCACCTTGAGTGAGTTTTTCATCGAATTCCCAGACAATGGACCTCAGTTTCAGTGTGGTTTTCATGGAATTCCCTTGCTATAGGCTTCAATTTGAGAGAGTTTTTCGTTGAATTCCCTTACTATAGGCTTCACATTGAGCGAGTTTTTTGTTGTATACTTTTACTATTGGCTTTACTTTTAGCGAGTTTTTCGTCGAATTCGTTTACTATACGCTAGTTTTTAGTCGGATACTTTTATTATTGGCATTACTTTTACCGAGTTTTCCATAGAATTCGTTCACTATATGGTTATAGTTGGAGAGAGTTTTTCATCGAATTCCCTTACTATTGGATTCACTTTGAGCGTGTTTTTTGTTGAATTCACTTATTATTGGCTAAACTTTGAGCGATTTTTTTGTCAAATTCCCTTATAATAGGCTTCACTTTGAGCGAGTTTTTGGTCGAATTCCATTGCTATAAGCTTCAGTTTGAGTGATTTTTTGTCCAAATTCCCTTACTACTGACTTCACATTGAGAGAGTTTTTCATCGAATTCCCTTACTATAGGCTTTATTTTGAGAGAGTTTTTCATCGAATTCCCAAACTATAGGCTTCGTTGAGAGTTTTTCAACGAATTCCCTTACTATAGGCTTCACCTTGAGTGAGTTTTTGTCGAATTACCATTCACTAGGCTATGGTTTCAATATGTTTTTAATGGAAATCCCTTGCTATAGCCTAAAGTTTGAGAGAACTTTTCGTTGAATTCCCTTACTATATGCTTCACTTTTAGTGAGTTTTTCATCGAATTCACTTCATATAGGTTTCACTTTGAGCGAATCTTTCATCAAATTCCCTTACTATTGGCTACACGTTGAGCAAGTTTTTAGTCAAAAATCCTCACTATAGGCTTCACTTTGAGCTAGTTTTTTGATGAATGTCTTTGCTGTTGGCTTCACTTTGAGGGAGTGTTTTCGTTGAATTCCCCAACTACAGGCTTCAGTTTGAGAGTCTTTTTCGTTGAATTCCCTTACTATAGGCTTCGAATTGAGGGAGTTTCATATCGAATTCCCTTACTATAAGGTTCACTTAGAGCGAGTTTTACGTCGAGTTCCTTTCTATAAGCTTCAGTTTGAGTGAGTTTATCATCGAATTCCCTAACTATAAGCTTCAGTTTGAGATAGTTTTTCGTCGAATTCCCTTGCAATATGCGTTTGTTTAAGAGAGGTTATCATTGAAGTCCTTAACTATAGGTTTCACTTTCAGCGAGTTTTTCATCGAACTCCCTTACTATGGGCTTTGGTTTTCATAAGTTTTTCATCGAATTGACTTACTATACGATTCACTTTCAATTAGGTTTTTAGTCGAATTTTCCTAATATAGGCTTCCGTTTCAGGGTGTTTGTCGTCATATTGCCTTACTATAGGCTTCATTTTGAGTTAGTTTTTTTGTCGAATGCCCTTACTATAGGCTTCACCTTGAGCATGTTTTTCCTTGAATTCCCTTATGATAAGCTTAAGTTTGAGCGAGTTTTTCGTCGAATTCCCTTCCTATAGGCTTCACTTCGAGCGAGTTTTTTGTCGAACTCCGTTACCATGGGCTTCTGTTTCAGTAAGAATTTCATTGAATTCCCATACTATAGGCATCAGTTTGAGTTTTTTGTCGAATTCCTGTAATATATGTGTCCGTTTCAGTGAGTTTTCATTCAAATTCCCATACTGTAAGCTTCATTTTGAGTGAGTTTTTTAGTCAAATTCTCTTACCACTGGCTTCACATTGAGTGAGTTTTACTCGAATTCCCTCACTATACAGTTTAGTTTGAGCGAGTTTTTGCTCGAATTCCCTTACTTATACACCTTAGTTTGAGAATGTTTTTCGTCGAATTCCGTTACTATAGGCTTCACTTTGAGCGAGTTCTTCGTCAAATTCCCTTACGATAGACTTGAGTTTCAATAAGTTTTTCATTGAATTCCTTTACTATAGGTTTTACTTTTAATGAGATTTTCGTTGAATTCCCTTACTATCGGTTTCACTTTAAGCGAGTTTTTTGTCGAATTCCCTTACTATAGGCCTCACTTTGAGGGAGTTTTTTTTGGGTTCTGTTACTATAGGCTTCACTTTGAGCGAGCTCTTCGGTGAATTCCCTTACTATAGGCTTTACTTTCAATGAGTTTTTCGTCGTATTGTCTTTATTTATGCTTCCAATACAGAGAGTTTTATGTCTTATTCCCTTACTAGAGGCTTCAGTGTGGGAGAGTTTTTCGTCTAATTCCCTCTGTATAGGCTTGACTTTGAGCGAGTTTTCGTCGAATTCACTTATGATAGGCTTCATTTTCAGTTAGTTTTTCGTTGAATTCCCTTACTATAGGTTTGACTTTCAATGCGATTTTCGTCGAATTCCCTTGAAATATGCTTCAGTTTCAGAATGTTTTTCATCAAACTCCCTTGCTATTATTGGCTTCATTTTAATCGAGTTTTTTGTCGAATTCCCATCCTAATGGATTCCCTGTGAGTGAATTTTTTGTCTGATTCCCTTACTATAGTCTTCAATTTGAGCGAGTTTTTCGTCGAATTCCCTTACTATAGTCTTCACTTTGTAAAATATTTTCATTGAATTCCCTTATAGGCTTCAGTTTGTGAGACTCTTTTGTCGAATTGTCTTACAATAGACTTCAGTTTGAGCGAATTTTTCATTGAATTCCCTTACTAGAGGCTTTACTTTGAGCGAGTTTTTCGTCGAATTCCATTGCTGTAGGATTCACTTTGACGAGTTTTCCATTGTATTTCCTTATTATAGGTTTCACTTTGAGTGAGTTTTTTTGTCGAAATCACTTACTATTGGCTACACTTTGAGCGAGTTTTTCACCAAATTCCCTTATAATAGGCTTCACTTTGAACGAGTTTTTCGTCGAATTCCCTTACTATGGGTTTTAGTTTGAGCGAGTTGTGCATCAAATTCTCTTACTATTGGGTTTACTTTGAGTGAGTTTTATGATTTATTCTGTTATTATCGGCTTCATTTTTTGCAATTTTCTCTTCGAATTCCCTTACAATAGGCTTCACTTTGAGCGATTTTTTCATCGAATTCGCTCATTATTGGATTCAGTTTGATAGAGTCTGTCGTCAAATTCCCTTACTGTAAGCTTAAATTTGAGACTGTTTTTCATCTAATTCCGTTACTATAGGCTTCAATATGAAGGAGAATTTCGTTGACTTCCCTTACTATAAGCATCAGTTTTTCATGGAATTCCCCTACTATAACCTTCAATTTGAGAGATTTTTTTTTTGCCTATTCCCTTATGGTAGGCTTCTGTTTCAGAGAGTGTTTCGTTAGTGACTTTTTCTATAAATTCCCTTCCTATAGGCTTCAGTTTTTGCAAGTTTCTTGTTGAATTCCCCTACAACAAGCTTCATTTTGATCGAGTTTTTTGTCCAATTCCCTTACTAAGCTTCATTTTCGTTGAACTCTCTTACAATAGGCTTCACTTTGAGTGTGCTTTTCGTCGAGTTCCCTTACTCTAAGCTTTAGTTTCAATAAGTTTTTCGTCGAATTCCCTCACTATGGGCTTCTCTTGGAACGAGTTTTTCGTTGAGATCCCTTGCTATAAGCTTCAGTTTCAATAACTTTTTGGCTTAGGCTTCACTGTGAGTGAGTGTGTCGTTGAATCCGCTTACTATAAGATTCACTTTGAACGAGTTGTTTGTCAAATTCCCTTACCATAGGCTTCACTTTGAGCATGTTTTTTGTCGAATTCCTTTACTTTAAGCATCAATTTCAACTAATTTTTTTTTTCGAATTCCTTTACTGAAGGCTTCAGTTTATGTATGTTTTTCACTAAATCCCCTTACTACTATTGTATTCAATATGTGAGTGTTTTTAGTTGAATTCCCTGACTACGGGGTTCAGTTTCAATACGTTTTTTTTAACTACCTTACTAAAGGTTTCAATTTAATTGAGTTTTTCTTCGAATTTCCTTGCTATAAGCTTCACTTTGAGTGTGTTTTTCGTCGAATTCCTTTACTATAAGTGTCCCTTGGAACAAGTTTTTCATTGAATTCATTTCCTATAGGCTTCACTTGAGCGAGTTTTTTGGCCAATTCCCATCCTTTAGGCTTCAGTTCGAGTGGGTTTATGGTCGAATTCCCTTACCATAGGTTTCACTTTGAGTGAGTATTTCGTTGAATTCCCTTACTTTAGACTGCACTTTGAGGGGGTTTTTTTTTTGTCGAATTCTCCAACTACAGGCTTTAGTTTGAGAGTATTTTTCTTCGAATTGCCTTACTACGCTTCAATATGAAGAGTTTTTCGTCGAATTCCCTTAGTATAGGCTTCACTTTGAGCGAGTTTTACGTGGAGTTCACTTTCTATAAGCTTCAATTTCCATAAGCTTACCATCAAATTCCCTTACTATAAGATTCAGATTGAGATAGTTTTTCATCAAATTCCCTAACTATATGCTTCATTTTGAGAGAGTTTTTGTTGAATTCCCTTACTATAGGCTTCCCTTTGAGAGAGTTTTTTGTGGAACTCCCTCACTATGGGCTTCAGTTTCAGAAAATTTTTCATTGAATTCCCTAAGTATAGGTTTCACTTTCAATGAAATTCTAATCGAATTCCCTTAATAAAGGCTTCAGCTACTGAAAGTTTTTTGTCAAAGTCCCTTACTATTGGCTTCACTTTGAGTGAGTTTTTTTTTGTCAAATTCCCTTACTATAGGCTTCATTTTGAGCGAATTCTTTTTTGAATTCCCTTATTATAAGCTTCAGTTTGAGCGAGTTTTTCTTTGAATTACCGTACTGTAGTCTTCACTTTAAGCGAGTTTGTAGTTGAATTCCCTTACTTTATGCTTTACTTAGGGCGAGTTTTTCATCGAATTCCCTTACTATATGCTTTAGTTTGGGAGAGTTTTTCGTCGAATTCCATCACTATTGACTTCACTTTGAGTGAATTTTTCATCAAATTCCCTTACTATGGGCTTCACTTCGAGCGAGCTTTTCGTTGTATTCCATTTTAATGGGCATCGGTTTCAGTAAGTATTTCATTGATTCCCTTACTATAAGCTTCACTTTTAGCGTGTTTTTAGTCGAATTTGTTTATTACAGGCATCACTTTCAGCGAGTTTTATGTCGAATTTACTTCCTATAGGTTTAAATTTTGGTAAGTCTTTCGTCAAATTTCATTACTATAGGCTGCATTTTGACCGAGGTTTTTGTTGAATTCCATCACTATAGGCTTCACTTTGAGGAAGTTTTTGCTCGAATTCCCTTACTATAGATTTCAGTTTGAGAGAGTTTTTCGTCGAATTCACATACTATAGGCTTCGCTTTGAGCGAGTTTTCGTTGAACACTCTTTGTATTGGATTCAGTTTCAGTAAATTTTTCATTAAATTCCCTTACTATAGGCTTAACGTTCAATGTTTTTTCGATGAATTACCCCTCCATTTTAGCGAGTTTTTTGGGAAATTCCCTTACTATAGGCTTCATTTTGAGTGACCTATATTTTGAATTCCATTAGTATGGGCATCACTTTGAGCGAGTTTTTC
The DNA here is from genome assembly GCA_022405105.1 of Aristolochia contorta. Lineage (NCBI taxonomy): Eukaryota > Viridiplantae > Streptophyta > Magnoliopsida > Piperales > Aristolochiaceae > Aristolochia > Aristolochia contorta. The sequence continues at coordinate 28,302,720 of CM039664.1, read as the reverse complement.
ATCCAATTCCTTCACTAGAGGCTTCACTTTGAGCGAGTTTTTCATCGAATACCCTTAAGTTAGGCTTCAGTTTCAGTAAGTTTTTCATCGAATTCCCATACTATAGGCTTCACTTTCAATCAGTTTTTCATTAAATTCTCTTAGTATAGGATTCCGTTTAAGAGTGTTTTTATCAAGTTCCCTTACTATGGGCTTCATTTTGAGTGAGTTGTTTGTCGATTTCCATCACTATAGGCTTCACTTTGCGCAAGTGTATGCTCGAATTCCCTTACTATAAGCTTCAGTTTGAGAGAGTTTTTTGTCATATTCCCTTACCATAGGCTTCAATTTGAACAAGTTTTTTGTCGAATTACCTTACTATAGGCATCACTTTGAACAAGTTTTTTGTCGAATTCCCTTACTATGGGCTTCACTTTGAGCGAGTTTTTTGTTGAATTCCGTTAGTATAGGTTTCACTTTGTTCAAGATTTTTGTTGAATTCCCTTACTACAAGCTTCACTTTGAGCAAGGTTTTTCATCGAATATCCCTACTACAGGCTTCTGTTTGAGATTGTTTTTCGGTGAATTCCCTCAACATAGGCTTCACTTCGAGTGAGTTTTTCATAAAATTCCCTTCTGCTAGGCATCAATTTGAGTATGTTTTTCATTGAATTCCCTTATTATAGGGCTGTCTTTCAATGAGTGTTTTGTCAAAATCTGCTAATATAGGCTTCCGTTTAAGAGAGTTTTTCGTCAAATTCCCTTACTATAGGCTTCATTTTGAACGAGTTTTTTTGTCGAAATACAACACAATAGGCTTCACTTTGAGCGATTTTTTGTAAAAATTCCCTTATGATAGGCATCAGTTTGAGAGTTTTTCATTGAATTCCCATACTAGCGGCTTCACTTTGAGTGTGTTTTTTGTCGAACTCCCTTACTGTGAGCTTCAATGTTGTTATGTTTTTCATGGATTTCCCTTACAATAGGCTTCACTTTGAATTAGTTTTTCCTCGAATTGCCGTACTTTAGACTTCACATTGAGGGAGTTTTTTGTCGAACTTCCTCACTATGGGATTTAGTTTCAATAAGATTTTTTTTGAATTCCCTTACTATAGACTTCACATTGAGAGACTTTTTCATCGGACTCCCTTACTATGGGCTTCAACATTAGTAAGTTTTTCATTGAATTCCTTTACTATTTGGATTCACTTTCAATGAGTTTTTCGTCGAATTCCCTTAGTATTGGCTTCCTTTTCATTGAGCTTTTCATCTAATTCCCTTACGATAAGCTTCAATTTGAGGGAGTATTTTGTCGAATTCCCTTACTATAGGCTTCACTTTGAGCGAGTTTTTTGTCGAATTCCCTTACTATAGGCTTCAGTTTGAGTGATTTTTTTGTCGAATTCCCATACTACTGGCTTCACTTTAAGCGAGTTTTTCGTTGAATTCCCTTATTATAGGCTTCACTTTGAGTCAGGTTTTCTTCAAATTCTCTTACTATTGGCTAATCTTTGAGTGAGGTTTTGTCGCATTCCCTTATAATGGTCTTCATTTTGAGCGAGTTTTCATCGAATTTCCTCACTATAGGCTTCAGTTTCAGTAAGGTTTTGCTCGAATTCCCTTACTACAGTGTTCACATTCAATGAGTTTATCGTTGAATTCCGTAATATAGGCTTCCGTTTAAGAGAATTTGTCGACAAATTCCCTTACTATAGGTGTCACTTTCAATGAGTTTTTAACGAATTCTCTTAATATAGGCTTCCATTTCATAGAGTTTTCATCAAATTCCTTTACTATAGGCTTCAATTTGAGCGAGTATTTTGTTGAATACCCTTACTATAGGCTTCTCTTTGAGAGAGTTTTTTGTCGAATTCCCTTAGTATAGGCTTCAGTTTGAGAGAGTTTTTTGTCGAATTCCTTTACTAAAGGATTCACTTTTAGTGAGTTTTTCATTGAATCCCCTTATTATAGGCTTGACTTACGGCTTCAGTTTGAGACTGTTTTTCGTAGAATCCCATTATTATCGCCTTCACTTTTGAAGGAGTTTTTAATCGAATTCCCTTACTATAGGTTTCACCTTAAGCAAGTTTTTTGTTGAATTCCCTAACTAAAGACTTCTCTTTGGGGGGTTTTGTTTTGTTAAATTGCATTATTATATGCTTTCATTTGAGAGGGTTTTTCATTGAATTCCCATACAATAGCCCTAATTTTTAGAGAGTTTTTTTTGTCAAATTCCCTTACTATAGCCTTCACTTAGAGTGAGTTTTTCGTCACATTCCCTTACAATAAGCTTCAGTTTCAGAATGTGTTTCATTCAATTTCCTAACTATCGGTTTCAGTTTAAGAGAGTTTATGTCGAATTCCCTTTCTAGGGTTCAGTTTGAAAGACTATTTAGTCGAATTCCCTGACAATAGGCTTCACTTTGAGAGAGTTTTTCGTCACAATCCCTTACAATAAGCTTCAGTTTCGGTAAGCTTTTCAATGAATTCTCTAACTATCGGCTTCAGTTTGAGAAAGTTCTTGTCACTATAGGATTCACTTTGAACGTAAATTCCCTTACTTTACATTTCTGTTTCTCTATATTTTTCGCATGATTCCCTTACTATAGGTTTCACTTTGGGTAAGTTTTTCATCAAATTCCCTTACTATAAGATTCTGTATGAAAGTGTTTTCCGTTGAATTCCCTTACTGTAAGCTTAAATCTAAAAGAGTTTCTCTTCAAATTCCCTTACTATAGGCTTCACTTTGAGCAAATTTTTTATCAAATGCCCTAACTATAGGCTTTACTTTGAGTGATTTTTTCATCGAATTGTCATTCTAAATGCTGCAGTTCAAGCGAGTTTTTCGTTGATTCACTTACTATAGGCTTCAGTTTTAGTAAATTATTCTTCGAATGGTCTTATTGTCGGCTTTAGGCTGAAGTAGTTTTTCATCAAATTGCCTTACTGTAGGCTAAATTTTGAGAGATTTTTCATCGAATTCCCATACAATAGACTTCACTTTGACCGAGTTTTTCGTAGATTTCGCTTACTAAAACCTTCAGATTTTAGTAAGTTTTTCGTAGGATTCCCTTACTATCTGCTTCGGTTTAGGGAGAGTTTTTCGTGGAATTGCCTTAATATTGCCTTAAATTTGAGAAAGTTTTTCATCAAATTCATTTACAATAAGGTTCAGTTTGAGCGAGGTTTTTGTCGAGTTCCCATACTATATGGTTCAGATTTTGAAAGTTTAAATAGAGTTCCTTACTGTAGGCTTTATTTTGATTGAGTTTTTCATCGAATTACCCTACTAAAGGGTACACTTTCAGAGAATTTTTCAACGAGTTCCCTTATCATAGGCTTCAGTTTGAGAGAGTTTTTGGTCGAATTCCATTACTATAGGCTTACATTTAACGGAGTGTTTCACCAAATTCCCTTACTCTAGGCTTCAGTTTTAGGGTCTTTTGTTGTATTCCCTTTTGATAGGCTTCAATTTGAGATGGTTTTTGGTTGAATTCCATTAATATAGCCTTCATTCTGAGCGAGTTTGTCGTCGAATTATTTTACTATAGGCATTACTTTAACTGAGTTTTCTGTTGAAATCCCATACTATAGGCTTCAGTTTGAGAGAATTTTTCGTCGAATTCCCTTACTATAGGCTTATATTTGAGAGAGTTTATCATTGAATTCCCTAATATTGGCTTCACTTTGAACGAGTTTTTCGTCGAGTTCCATAACTATAAGTTCGGTAAGTTTATCAAGGAATTCCCTTACTATAGGTTTCAGTTGCAGCTAATTTTTGTTGAATTCTGTTACTAAAGGCTTCACTTTGAGCGAGTTTTTCAATGAATTCCCTTACTATAGGCTTCAAATCAATGAATTTTTTCATCAAATTCTTTTTTTATGGGTTTCAATTTTTGTAAATTTTTCACTGTATTCCTTTACTATAGGTTTCACAATGAGTGAGTTTCTCATCAAATTCCATTACTATAGGCTACACTATGCGTGAGTTTTTCGTGCAATTCCCGTACTACAAGCTTCACTTTGAGTGAGTTTTTCGTGCAACTTCCGTACTACCGGCTCTTTGAGTGAGTTTTTCAATGAATTCCCTTACTATATATAGGCTTCAGTTTGAGCAAGTTTGACATAAATTTTATATGAATTCCCTTACTATCGGATTCAATTTGAAAGAGCGTGTTTGTCATCGATTTCCTTTACTACAAGCTTCAGTTAGTGTAATATTTTCAATGAATTCCCTTACTATCAGCTTCAATGTGAGAGAGTTTTTGTCGAATTTCCTTACTATAGGCTTAAATATAAGAGAGGTTTTCGTCAAATTCCCTCACTATAGCAATCAGTGTCAGTAAGAAAATTTTTCAGTTAATTCCCGTACTATAAACTTCAGTTCAAGAGTGTTTTTCATCGAATGCCCTTACTATTGGCTTAAATTTGAAAGAATGTTTCATCGAATTCCCTCACTAGAAGCTTCACATTAAGCTCATTTTTTGTCCAGTTCCCTTACTGTAAGCTTCAATTTCAGTAAATTTTTCATGGAAATCCCTTACTATAGTGTTCTGTTTGAGAGAGTTATTCGTCGAATTCCCTTACGATAGGCTTCAGTTTGAGAGTGTTTTTCGTCGAATTCCCTTACTATAGGCTTCACTATGAGTAAGTTTATTGTAGAATTCCCTCACAATAAGATTCAGTTTGAGCGAGTCTATTGTCGAATTCCCTTACTATGGGCTTCAGTTTCAGTAATATTTTCATTACATTCCCTTACTATAGGCTTCAGTTTGAGAGAGTTTTTCCACGAATTCCCTTACTATAGGCTTCAGTTTGAGAGAGTGTTTTCGTTGAATTACCTTTCTATAGGCTTCACTTTGAGCGAATTGTTTGTTGAATTCCCAAATTTTAATTCAGTTTCATTAAATTTTTCAGGAAATTCCCATGGGCTTCAGTTGCAGAGAGTTTTTTATTGAACTCCCTAACTATAGGCTTCACTTTGAGAGAGTTTTCATCGAACTCTCTAACTATAGGCTTCAGTTTGAGAGAGTTTTCCTCGATTCAATAAGTTTTTTCTATAGACTTCTGTTTGAGAGAGTTGTCCTTTGAGTTTAAATTGTCCTCACTTTGAGCGGCTTCACTTTAGCTTCACATTGAGTTTTGTCAAATTCCCTTACTACAAGCTTCACTTTCAGTGAGTTTACTTTGAACTCCCTTACTACTGGCTTCATTTTTAGCGGCCTTCTCAACAAATTTCCTAGCAATAAGCTTCACTTTGAATGAGTTTTTCTTCGAATTCTCTTACAATAGGCTCTAGTTTGAGAGAGTTGTCCATTGAATTCCCTTACTATAGGCTTCACTTTGGGCGAGTCTTTCGTCGAATTACCATATTATAAGCTTCACTTTGAGTGATTTTTTCGTCAAATTCCCATCCTAAAGGGTACACTTTGAGCTAGTTTTTCGTTGGATTCCCTTACTTTAGGCTTCTATTTGAGAAATCTTTTTCTCGAATATTCCTATCCTATAGGCTTCACTTTGACTGAGTTTTTTGTCAATTTCCATTACTTTAGGCTTCAGTATGAAAGAGTTCTTCGTTGAATTCCCTTACTATAGACTTAAATATAAGAGAGTTTTATGTCAAATTCCCTTACTATAGGCTTCTGTTTGAGCAAGTTTTTTTTTTCCGAATGCCCTTACTATTGGCCTTACTTTGAGTGAGCTTTTCGTCGAATTCCCATTCTAAATTATTCAGTTTGAGCGATTTTTTCGTCGATTCACTTACTATAGGCTTCAGTTTTAGTAAGTTTTTCATAGAATTCCCTTACTATCTGCTTCTATTTGACAGAGTTTTTGATCGAATTGCCTTAATATAGCCATATATTTAACTGAGTTTTTCATCAAATTCGTCAGGTTTTTTTTTTCGGGTACCCTTACTATAAGCTTCAGTTTTAGTAAGTTAAAATGGAATTTTCTTACTATAGGCTTCAGTTTGACATGGTTTTTCGTCAAATTTCGTTTCTATAAGCTTGACTTTGATCGAGTTTTTTGTCGAATTCCCTTACTATAGGGCACACTTTCAGAAAGTTTTTCAACGAGTTCCATTATCATAGGATTCAGTTTGAGGAAATTTTTAGTCGGATTCCATTACTATAGGCTTAAATGTAAGCGAGTTTTTTATCCAATTCCCTTATTATAGGGTTCAGTTTCAGTTTGTATTTCATCAAATTCCCTTATTGTAGGCTTCAGTTTCAGTTTGTATTTCATGGAATTCCCTTACTATAGGCTTCAGTTTGAGGGTCTTTTGTTGTATTCCCTTTTGAAAGGTTTCAATTTGAGAGGGTTTTTCGTTGAGCGATTGTTTCGACAAACCACTTACTATAGGCTTCCGTTTGACCAAGTTTTTCGTCGATTTCCCTAACTATAAACTTCAGTTTCAGTAAGTTTTTCATAGAATTCCCTTACTATCTGCTTCATTTTGAGAGAGTTTTTCATCGAATTCCATTACTATAAGTTTCAGTTCGAGCGAGATTTTCGTTGGGTTCCCTTACTATAATCTTCAGTTTTAGTAAGTTTTAATGGAATTTTCATACTATAGGCTTCAGTTTCAAATAGTTTTTCGTCAAATTTCCTTTCTATAGGCTTGACTATGATCGAGTTTTTTGTCGAATTCTCTTACTATAGGGTACACTTTTAGAGAGTTTTTCAACAAGTTCCATTATCATATGATTCAGTTTGAGAAAACTTTTACTCGAATTCCATTACTATAGGCTTAAATTTAAGCGAGTTTTTCATCGAATTCCTATCAGAATTCCCGAATAATAGGTTGCGCATTGAGATAGTTTTTCGGCAAATTCCATAACTATAGGCTTTAATTGGAAAGAGTTTTTCCATGAATTCCCATATTATTGGCTTCACTTTGATCGAGTTTTTCATCGGGATCCCTTACTAAAAGCTTCAGTTTCAGTAATTTATTCATGGAATTCCTTTACTATAGGCCTCAGTTTGAGAGATTTTTTCGTCGAATTACCTTAGTATAGGCTTCACATTGAGCTATTTTTTCGTCGAATAACCATCCTATAAGGTTCACTTTGTGGAGTTATTCATTAAATTCCCTTACTATACGCTTCAATTTGAGAGGGTTTTTCAACTGATTCTATTACTGTAGACTTCACCTCAATGGATTTTTTCAATGAATTCCCTTATTATATTCTCTACTTTGAGCGATTTTTCGTAGAATTCCCTTACTATAGCCATCACTTTGAGCGAATTATTTGTTGAATTCTCTTATTATAAGCTTCAGTTTCATTATGTTTTTCTAGGAATTCCGTTCCTATAGGCTTCTGTTTGAGATATTTATTCGTTGAATTCCCTTACTATAGCTTCCCTTTGAGCAAGCAAGTCTTTCATCAAATACCCTTATTGTAGGCTTCTGTTTTGGTGAGTTGTTTGTTGAATTCCCTCATTAGAAGCTACAGTTTCGAGAAGTTTTTCATGGAATTCCCTTGAGGGTTCTGTTTAAGACAGTTTTTCGTCGAATTCCCTACCTATAAGCTTCACTTAGAGCGAGTTTTTCATCGAATTCCCACACTATAAGCTTCACTTAGAGTGAGTTTTTCATCGAATTCCCACACTATAAGATTCACATTAAGCGAGTTTTTCATCGAATTTCTATACAATAGGCTTCGCTTTGAGCGATTTTTTCGTTGAATTCCCTTATTATATAGGCTTCATTTTGTACGAGCTTCTCATCGAATTCCCTACCAATAGGCTGCACTTTGAGCAAGTTTTTCATTGAACTACCTTACTATAGGCTTAAATTTTAGAGATTTTTCAATGAATTTCCTTATCATAGGCTTCACTTTGAGCGAGTTTTTTTGTTGAATTCCCTTTTATAAGCTTCAGTTTGAAAGAGTTTTTCGCCGTATTCCCTTACTACTGGCTTCACTTTGAGCGAGTTTTTCATCTGAATTTCCTTACTATAGGCTTCACTTTGGGCGAGTTTTTCGTTGAAACCACTTCCGATACATTTCACTTTGCACGAGTTTTTTGCAGAATTCCCTTACTATGAGGTTCACTATGAGCGAGTTTTTCGTCGAATTCCCTTACAATAAGTTTAATTTTGAGAGAGTTTTATGTCGAATTCCATTACTATAGTTTTTACTTTGACCAAGAGTTTTTTTTTTTTTGAATTCCCTTACCATTGGCTTTTTTTTTAGCGAGTTTCTAATTGAATTCCCTTACAATAGGCTACACTTTGTGCGAGTTTTTGTTGAATTCCCTTTCAGTAGGCTTAAATTTGAGAGAGATTTTCAAAGAATTCCCTTAGTTTTTCGTCTATTTCCTTTACTATAAAATTCATTTTCAGAAAAATTTTTAATGGAATTACTTTACTATAAGGTGCAGTTTGAGATATTTTTTGGTCGAATTTCCTTTCAATAGGCTTCAGTTTGGGAAATATTTTCGTCGAATTCCCTTACTATAGGCTTCACTTTGATTGAGTTTTTCGTCGAATTCCCTTCCAATAGGAATCACTTTGGGCGATTTTTTCTTCGATTTCCCTTATTATAAGCTTCAGTTGAAATATGTTTTTTGTGGAATTCGTTTACAATAGGCTTCAGTTTGAGAGGGTTTTTCGTCGAATACCCTAGGCTTCACATTGAGTGAGCTTTTCATCGAATTACCTTCCTATAAGGTTCACTTTGAGGGAGTTTTTTTTTTAACAAATTCCTTTTCTACTGGTTTCACTTTAAGAGTATTTTTCATCGAATTCCCTTTATATAAGCTCTACTTTGAGCAAATATTTCGTTGAATTCCCTTTATAAAGCCATCAATTTGAACAAATTGTTTATTGAATTCGCTTATTATAAGTTTCAGTTTCATTAAGTTTTTCATGGAATTCCGTTGTTATAGGTTTCTATTTGAGAGATATTTTCGTTGAATACCCTTACTGTAGGTTTCACTTTGAGCGAGTTGCTTGTTGACTTCCCTTATTATAAGCCTCATTTTCATGAAGTTTTTTCACGGACTTTCCTTTCTATTGACTTCAGTTTGAGAGAGTTTTTCATCAAATTCCTTTTCTACAAGCTTCTCTTTGGGTCGAATTCCATAACTGTAGGCTTCACTTTGAGAGTGGTTGGGGTTGAATTCCCAAACTATAGGCTTCAGTTTGAGAGCGTGTTTTGTCGAATTCCCTTACTATAGGATTCACTTTGAGGGAATTTTTGGTACAATTCCCATACTATAGACTTCACTTTAAGAGACTTTTTCATGGAACTAAAATACTATAGGCGTGACTTTGAGTGAGTTGTTCGTTGAATTACCCTGTTATATGCTTTATTTTCAGTAAGATTTCATGGAATTGCCTTGGTATAGTCTTAAGTTTGAGAGAGTTTTTCATTGAAATCCCTTACTATAGGCTTTACTATGGGCGAGTTTTTCATCAAATTCCTCCACTATAGGCTTCTCTTTGAGTGAGTTTTTTGTCGAATTCCCTTTACTATAGATTTCAGTTGTGTCTGTATTTTGCCAAACTTCGCTTATTTTAGGCATCACTTTGTGCGATTTTTTGGTTGAATTCCCTTACAATAGGCTTCACTTTATGCGCGTTTTTTGTCGAATTCCCTTACTATAAGCTTCACTTTGAGCGTGTTGTTCGATGAATTACCTTATTATAAGATTCAGCTTTACAGTAAGTTTTTTATGGAATTCCCTTGCAGTAGGCTTCAGTTTGAAAGAGTTTTTTGCTGAATTCCCTAACTATGGGCTTCACTTTGGGCGAGTTTTTAGTCAAATTTCCTTACTATAGGCTTCATTTTGGCTAGTTTTTTGTCAAAATCCCTTCAAATATGCTTCACTTTGAACCATTTTTTCATTAAATTCCCTTACTATAAGGTTCACTTTTGAGTGAGTTTTTCGTCGAATATTCCTAAGTCTTATTATGAGTGTGTTTTCATCAATTTCCCTTACTATAGGCATCATTTTGATATAGTTGTTCACTGAATTACAATTTTATAAGCTTATGTTTCAGTAAGTTTTCATTGAATTCCCTTGCTATAATCTTCACTTTGAGAGAGCTTTTCTTCGAATTCTCTTTCTATAGGCTTCCTTTTCGGATAGTTTTTCGTCAAATTCCCTTACTATAGTTTTAACTTAGAGCGAGTTTTTTGTTGAATTCCCTTACTATAGTTTTAACTTAGAGCGAGTTTTTTGTTGAATTCCCTTACTATAGGCTTCATTTTAAACAAGTTTGTCATCGAATTCCCTTACAATAAGCTACACTTTCAGCGATTTTTTGCCAAATTTCCTTACTATAGGCTTAAATTTCAGAGTGATTTTCAATGAATTCCCTTACTAATGGCATCACTTTGAGCAAGTTTTTCATCAATTTCCCTTACTATAAGTTTCAGATTCAGAAAGATTTTCATGGAATTCCTTTACTATAGACTTCAGATTGAGAGATTTTTTCACTAAATTCCCTTACAATAGGCTCTACTTTCATCGAGTTTTTCATCAAATTCCCTTCCTATAGGGTTTACTTTGAGTGAGTTTTTCTTTAAATTCCCATACTATAGGCTTCACTTTGAGAGAGTTTTCTGTCAAATTCCACTACTATAGGTTTCACTTTGATTGAGTTTTTCATTGAATTGCCTTAATATAGGATTCACTTTTAGGAAATTTTTCTTCAAGTTCCCGTACTATAAGCTTCAGTTTCTATAAGTTTATCTTGGAATTCCATACTATTGGATTCACATTGAGCGATTTTTTCATCGAACTCCCTTACAAAAGGCTTCATCTTGAGAGAGTTTTCGGTCGAATTCCCAAATTGTAGGATTAAATTTTAGAGAGTTTTTAATCGAATTCCCTAACTATAGGCTTCATTATGAGTGAGTTGGTCATGGAATTCCCTTATTATAAGCTTCAGTTTCAGTATGTGTTGTGTAAAATTCCCTTGCCAAAGCCTTCAGTGTGAGATAGTTTTTTGCCGAATTTCCTCACTATAGGCTTCACTTTGAGCGAGTTTTTCGTCCAATTCCCTAACTATACGGTACACTTTCAGCGAGTTTTTAGTCCAATTCCCTAACTATAGGGTTCACTTTGAGCGAGTATTTCGTCGAATTCCCATACTATAGGTTTCACATTCAGCGACTTTTTCATCGAATACCCATACTATAGGTTTAACTTTGAGTGAGTTTTTCGTTGAAATTCCATTACAATAGGTTTCAGTTTAAGACACTTTTTCGTCAAATTCCATTACTATAGGCTTAAGTTTGAGAGTGTAGGCTTCACTTTGAGCGAGTTTTCGTGCAATTACCTCTCTATAGGCTTCAGTTTCAATAAGTTTTTCGTCGAATTCCCTTACTATAATTTTTCGTCCAATTCCCTTACTATAGGTTTCACTTTGATCGACTTTTTCATTTAATTCCTTTACTATGGATTTCACTTTCATCGAACTCCTAATTGAATTCCTTTACTATAGGCTTCAGTTTGAGAGAGTTTTTCGTCAAATTCCCTAACTATAGGCTTAAATTTGAGAGAGATTTTTACCGAATTCCCTTACTATAGGCTTCACTTTGAGTGAGCTTTTTGTGGAATTCCCTTACTGTAAGCTTCAATTTCAGTAAGTTTTTCATCCAATTTTCCTTGACTATAGGCTTCAATTTAAGAGATTTTTTCGTCGAATTCCTTTACTATAGACTTCACTTTGAGCGTGTCTTTCGGCCAATTCCCTTGTAATAGGCTTCTGTTTCAGAAATTTTTTCATTAAATTCCCTTACCATATGTTTCACTTTGAGTGAGTTTTTCGTCGAATTACCTCACCATAGGCATCAGTTTGAGAAAAAATTTCGATGAATTCCTTTAGTATAAGCTTTACTTTGAACGAGTTTTTTGTCGTATTCTCATACTATTGGCTTCACTTTGAGTGAGTTTTTCACCAAATTCCCTTTCTATAGGCTTCCCTTTGAGCTAGGTATTTGTTGAATTCCCTTATTATAACCTTCAATTTCAGTTTGTTTTTCATGGAATTCCATTTCTATGAGTTTCAGTTTGAGAGAGTTTTTCGTCGAATTCCCTTACTATAGGCTTCACTTAGAGGGAGATGTTTGTTGAATTACCTCATCATAAGTTTCAGTTTCAGTAAATTTTTTCGACGAATTCCCTTCCGATATGCATAACTTTGAGTGAATTTTTTGTTGAATTCCCTTACTATAATGTGAACATTGAGCGAGTTTTTTTTCGTCGTATTCCTTTACTATAGGAGTCACTTTGAGAAAGTTTTACGTTCAAATCCCTTATTATTGGCTTTATTCTAAGCGAATTTCTCATCGAATTCCCTTACTATAGACTTCACTTTGAGCGAGCTTTTTGTCGAATTCCCTAACTATTGGTTTCTGTTTGAGAGAGTTTTTCCATGAATTCCCTTACTATAGGTTTAAATTAGAGAGAGTTTTTCATCAAAATCCCTTACTATAGGCTTCATTTTGAGCGAGTTTTTCATCGAGTTTTGTTACTATAAGCTTCTGTTTTGGAAAGTTTTTCATGGAATTTCCATACCATAGGTTTTACTTTCAATGAATTTTTTGATGAATTCCCATACTATAGGCTTCCCCGTTTTAGAGAGTTTTTCATCGAGTTCCCTACTATGTGCTTCACTTAGAGTGACTTTTTCGTCGGATCCCCTTACTAAAGGCTCCACTTTGAGGGAGTTTTTCGTTCAATTCCCTTATTATAAGGTTAAGTTTCAGTTTATTTTTCATGGAATTCCCTTACTATTATAACCTTCAATTTGATAGAATTTTTCGTCAAATCCACTTACTATAGGCTGCAATTTCAAAAACTAGATTTCACTTTGAGCGATTTTTTTGTCGAATTCCATTACTAAAGGGTTCACTTTATACAAGTTTTTCATCAAATTCCTTTACTATAGGTTTCATATTGAGCGAGTTCTTCATTGAATTCCTATACTATAGGCTATATTTTTAGCGAGTTTTTGGACGAATTCCCTTATATATTCGCTTCAGTTTGAGAAAGTTTTCCGTTGAATTCCCTTAGTATAGGATTAAATTTGAGATAGTTTTTCATCGAATTCCCACACTATAGACTTTACTTTGAGCGAGTTTTTCGTTGACTTCCCTTACAGCTTCAGTTTCAGTAAGGTTTTCATCGAATTCCCTTACCATAGGCTTCACTTCAAGTGACTTTTTGGGCATATTTCCTTACTCTAGGCTTCACTTTGAGGGAGTTTTTTGTCGAATTCCCTTACTAAAGGCTTAAATTAGAGAGAGTTTTGCATTGAACTCCCTTACTAAAGGCTTCCATTTCAGCGAGTTTATTGTCCAGTTCCCTTACTATAAGCTTCAGTTTCAGTAGGTTTTTCATGGAATTCCCTTACAATGTGATTTTGTTTGAGAGAGTCTTTCGTCCAATTCCTTTATTATTTGCTTCAGTTTGAGAGAGTTTTCATCCAATTCCTTTATTATTTGCTTCAGTTTGAGAGAGTTTTCGTCCAATTCCTTTATTATTTGCTTCAGTTTGAGAGAGATTTCGTCCAATTCCCTTACAATAGGCTTCACTTTGAGGGAGTTTTTCTTCAAATTCATTTACTATTGGCTTCAGTTTCAGTAAAAAAAATTTCTTGGAATTCCCTTACTATGGAATTCAGTTTAAGATATTCTTTCGTCCAATTTCCTTATTATAGGCTTCAGTTTTAAAGAGTTTTTCATTTAATTCCCCGACTATAGCCTCACTTTGAGTGAGTTCTTTATCAAATTCCTTTACTATAGGCTTTATTTTGAGTGAGTTTTTCATCAAGTTCCCTCACTATAAGCTTCAATTTCTGTAAGTTTTTCATGGAATTCCAAAAGTATGGGGTTCAGTTTGAAAGTGTCAATCATCCAATACCCTTATTATAGGCTTCACTTTGAAAGAGATTTTCGTCGAACTCCCTTACTCTAGGCTTCACTTTGAAAAAGATTTTTTCGTCGAATTCCCTTACTATAGGCTTCTCATTGAGCACCTTTTTTTGTCAATTTCCGTTACTATATGCATCACTTTCAGCGAGTTTTTCGTCGAATTCCCTTTCTATAGGCTTCAGTTTGAGCGAGTTTCTCGTTGAATATCCTTACAACAGACTTCAGTTTGAAAGAGCTTTTCGTTGAATTCCCATACTATAGGCATCAGTTTCAGAGAGTTTTACTTGAATTCCCTCACTATAGGCTTCACTTTTAGCGAGCTTTTTGTCGAATTCCCTTACTATAGGCTTCACTTTGTGCGTGTTTTTGGTCGAATTCCCATACTATAGGCTACACTTTGAGCGAGTTTTTCGTTGAATTCCCTAACTATAGACTTCACTTTGACCGATATTTTAGTCAAATTCCATTACTATAGGTTTTAGTTTGAGAGCATTTTTGGTCGAATTCCTTTACCATAGGCCTAAATGTTAGAGAGTTTTTTGTTTTATTTCCTTTCAATAGGCTTCACATTGAGCGAATATTTCCTCAAATCCCCTTTTTGTAAGCTTCATTTTCAGTAATTTTTTGTTGACTTCCCATACTATAGGTTTTACTTTCAATGAATTTTTTGACGAATTCCCGTACAATTGGCTTCCGTTTCAGAAAGTTTTTCATCAAATTCCCAACTATAGGATATAATTTCCGCAAGTTTTTGGGTTAATTCCCGTACTATATGCTTCAATTTGAGCTACTTTTTCTTTGAATTCCCTAACTACTGTTTTCCAATTGAGGAGTTCTTCGTTGAATTCCCTAATTATAAGCTATGTTTTTTCTCTAATTCCCTTCCTACAGATTTAAATTTAAGAGAGATTTTCGTTGAATTCCCTTACTATAGGTATGAGTTTCGGAAAGTAGACTTCACTTTCAGCGTGTTTTTCTTTGAAATCCCTTACTATAGGCTTTAGTTTCATTATGTTTTTCGTCAAAGTTCCCTTACTATAAGTTCACTTTAAGCGTGTTTATTGTCGAATTCCCTTAATATAGGATTCAGTTTAGCGAGTTTTTGTTAAATTCCCTTACAATTGCCATCAGTTTCAGTAAGTTTTTCAATGAATTCCCGAACTATAGGCTTCAGTTTGAGAAAGTTTTTCGTCGAATTCCCTTACTATGGGCTTAAATTTGATAGAGTTTTTCATCGAATTCCCTTACTATAGGCTTCACATTGAGCCAGTTTTTTGTCCAGTTCCTTTACTATAAGCATCAATTTCAGGAAGTTTTTCATGCAATTCCCTGACTATTGGATTCAGTCTAAGAGAGTCTTTCGTCAAATTCCCTTACTATAGGCTGCACTTTGCGTGATTTGTTTATCTATTTATCTTACTATAAGCTTCAGTTTCAGTAAGTTTTTCACTAAAATCCCTAACATTAGGCTTTAGTTTGAAAGTGTTTTTCGTCGAATTCCCTTACTATTAGCTTCAGTATGAGTGAGTTTTTCATCTAATTCCCTTACTACCGGACTCAATTTAAAGAGTTCTTCGTCGAATTCCCTTACTATAGGCTTCACTTTAAGCAAGCTATTAGTCGAATTCCTTACTATAGGCTTCACTTTGAGCCAGTTTTTCGTCGAATTCCCTTACTATAGGCTTAACTTTGGGAGTGTTTGTCATCACATTCTGTTACCATAGGACACACTTTGAGAAAGTTTTTCGTTGAATATCCATCTGTAGAATTCACTTTGAGCGAATTTTTCATCAAATTCCCTTACAATATCCTTCTGTTTCAGTATGTTGTTCATTCAAACTTTGAGTGACTTTGTCGTCGATTTCTGTTACTATAAGCTATAGTATGAGAGAGGTTTTCGTCCAACTCCCTTACTATAGGGTTAATTATAAGAGAGTTTTTCGTCGAATTCCCTTACTATAGGCTTCACATTATGTGAGCTTTTAGTCGAATTCCCTTACTATAAGCTTCAATCTGAGCAAGTTTTTCACCGAATTCCCACACAATAGCCTTAAATTTGAGAGAATTTTTCATTGAATTCCCTTACAACAGGCTTCAATTTGAGCGACTTTTTCGTTGAATTCCCTTACTATAAGCTTCAGTTTCAGTATATTTTTCACGGAATTCCCTTATTGTAGGCTTCAGGATTAGAAACCCTATCGGCTAAATCCCTTACGTTAGGCTTCAGTTTGAGAATTTTTAGTTGAATTCCCTTCATATAGGCTTCACTTTGAGCGAGTTTTTCATCAAATTCCCTTACAATAGGCTACTTTTTCAGTATTTTTTCAATGAATTCCCTCACTATAGGATTCAGTTTGATAGTGTTTTTCGTCGAATTCCCTTACTATAGGCTTCAGTTACAGGACGTTATTCATCAAATTCCCTTACTAAAGGCTTAAATTTGAGAGTTTTTCACCAAATTCCCTTCCTATAGGCTTCACTTTGAACGAGCTTTTCGTCGAGTTCCCTTACTATAAGCTTCATTTTTAGAATGTTTTTCAAGGAATTCCCTAACTAAGGGTTTTTTTTTAGAAAGTCTTTCAGAAAATTCCCTTACGATAGGCTTCAGTTTGAGAGAGTTTTTTGTTGAATTCCCTTACTATAGGCTTCAGTTTGAGCTAATTTTTCGTTGAATTGCCTTACTATAGGCTACACTTTGAGCGTGTTTTTCATCGAATTCCATTACTATTGGCTTCACTTTGAGTGATATTTTCGTCGGATTCCCTTACTATAAGTTTCACATTGAGCGAGTTTTTCGTTGAAATCCCTCACTATAGGCTTCATTTTGAGCGTGTTTTTTGTCGAATTCCCTTACAATAGGATTCAGTTTGAGCAATTTTTTTGTCGACTTCCCTTAATATAGCCACCAGTTTTAGTAATTTTTTCTTTGAATTCCCGTACTATAGGTTTCAGTTTGAGAGAGCTTTGAATCAAATTCCATTACTATAGGCTTAAATGTGACATAGTTTTTCACCGAATTCCGTTGACATAGGCTTCACATTGAGCGACTTTTTCGTCCAGCTCCCTTACTATAAGTTTCAATTTCAGTATTTTTTCATGGAATTTCCTTACTGCAGGATTCAGTTTTAGAGAGACTTTTGTCGAATTCCCTTACTATAGGTTTCAGTTTGAGAGAGTTTTTCATCGAATTCCCATACTATAGGCTTCACTTTGAGATAGTTTTTCATTGAATTCCCTTAATATAGGCTTTCAGTTTGAGTGAGTTTCCCATCATGTTCCCTTACTATAGGCTTCATTTTCAGTAAGTTTTTCATTTATTCCCTTTCAAAAGGCATCGATTAGAGAGTTTTTCGTTGAATTCCCTTTCAAAAGACTTCAGTTTGAGAGATTTTTTCGTCGAATTCCTACACAATAGGAATCACTTTTAGCGAGCTTTTTGATGAATTGCCTTACTATAGGCTTCAGTTTCAGTAAATTTTTTATTGAATTCCCTAACTATAGGTTTCACTTTGAGTGAGTTCTTCATCGGATTTCCTTAATATAGATTTCTGTTTGAGAGAGTTATAGGCTTCTCTTTGGGATATTTTTTGGTCAAATTCCATTACTATAGTCTTCACTTTGTCAAAGGTTTTGTCGAATTCACTTACTATAGGCTTCACTTTCAGTAAGTTTTCGTTCAATTTCCTTACTCGAGGCTACAGTTTTAGTGAATATTTTATCGAATTCCCTTTCTACTCTTCACTTTGAGCGTGTTTTTCATGCAATACCCTTACTATAGGTTCCACTTTGAGCAAGGTTTTAGTCAAACTACCTTATTATAGGCTTCAGTTTGAACGAGTTTATTGATAAATTCCTTTACTATTGGCTTCACTTTGTACAAATTTTTTCGTCAAATTCCTTTACTATTGGCTTCACATTGTGCGAGATTTTCGACAAATTCCCTTACTATAGAGTTCACATTAAGCAAGTTTTCATCTAATTCCCTTGCTATAGGCTACAATTTGTGCGAGTTTTTATTTTAATTTCCTTACTATAGGCTTTACTATGAGTATGTTTTTAGTCGAATTCCCATACAATAGGTTTCACTTTGACAATGTTTTTTGTTGAATTCCTTTATTATAGGTTTTACTTTGAGCAAGATTTTTGTTCAATTTATTTACTATAGGCTTCACTTTTAGTATGCTTTTTGTCGACTTCTCTTACTATAAGCTTCCCTCTGAGTGAGTTTTTGGTCCATTTCCCATTCTATAGGCTTCACTTTGAGCAAGGGTTTCTTCCAATTCCGTACAAGCTTCAGATTGAGTGAATTTTAACTAAATTTGCTCACTATAGGCTTCACTTTGATCGAGTTTTTTTGCTCAGATACTATTACTATAGGCTTAACTTTGAGCGCGATTTTTATTCGATGCCTTTACTATAGGCAACAATTTGAGTGTGGTTTTTGTCAAACAACTTTTCCATAGGCTTATGGTTACATGAGTTTATTGTTAAATTCACTTACT
Source organism: Aristolochia contorta (assembly GCA_022405105.1). Classification (NCBI taxonomy): domain Eukaryota; kingdom Viridiplantae; phylum Streptophyta; class Magnoliopsida; order Piperales; family Aristolochiaceae; genus Aristolochia; species Aristolochia contorta. The sequence goes on along the minus strand of CM039664.1, from coordinate 28,284,347 downwards.
ATTAGCTTCACTTTTAGAGAGTTTTTTTATCAAATTCCCTACCTCTAAGCTGCGTTTTTAGCGTAGATTTCATCAAATTCCATTACTATTGGCTTCACTTTGAGCGAGTTTTTCGTCGAGTTCCTTACCATAGGCTTTGAATTCGACAAAAAACTCTCTCAAACTGAAGCCTAAACTAAAGGCATTCGACAAAAACTCACTCAAAGTGTAACCTATAGTAAGGGAATTTAATGAAAATATTACTGAAACTGGAGCCTATAGAGAGGGAATTTGATGAAAAACTCGATCAAAATGAAGCCTATAGTAAGGGAATTTTGACAAAACACTCGCTAAAAGTGAAGCCCATTGTAAGGGAATTCGACAAACAACTCGCTCTAACTGATGCCTATAGTTAGGGAATTCTAGGAAAAATTCACTCAAAGTGAAACCTATAGTAAGGAAAATCAAAGAAAAATGTATAGAAACTAAAGCCTATAGTAAGGGTATTTGACGACTCGGTAAAAGTGAAAGCTTAAACAATTTCGATGAAAAACTCTCACAAACGGAAGCCTATAGTAAGGGAATTCGACAAAAAAATTTCTCAATTGAATCCCATAGTAAGGGAATTCATTGAAAAACTTACTGAAATAGAAGCCTGTAGTCTAGGAATTTGACCAAAAAAACTCGCACAATGTGAAGCTCATTCTAAGGGAATTTGACAAAAAAAACTCATTCATAGTGAAGCTTATAGTAAGGGAATTCGATGAAAAACTCTCTAAAACTGAACGCTATACTAAGGGAATTCGACAAAAAACTCATTGAAAGTGAATCTATAGTAAGGTAATTCAATGAAAAAACATACAGAAATTGAAGACTGTAAGGGAATTTGACAAAAAACTGGCTCAAAGTGAACTCTACAGTAAGGGAATTCGATGAAAAACTCTGTCAAAGTGAAGCCTATAGAAAGCGAATTTGACGAAAAAACTAATTCAAAGTGAAACCTATAGTAAGGAAATTCCATAAAAACGTACTTAAGCTGAAGCCTATTGTAAGGGAATTCGACAAAAAACTCGCTCAAAGCGAAGTCAATAGTAAGGGAATTTGACAAAAAAAACTCACTCAAAGTGAAGCTTAGAGACGGAATTCGACAAAAAACTCTCTAAAGCAGAAGGGTATATTTAGGGACTTCAATGAAAAACGTACTGAATCTGAAACCTATAGTAAAGGAATTTGCCAAAAAACTCGCACAAAGTGAAGCTTATAGTAAGGAATTTGACAAAAAAACTCTCTGAACTGAAGGCTATATTAAGGGATTAGACGAAAAACTTATTGAAAGTGAAATCTTTAGTAAGGGAATTCAAGGAAAAAACTTACTTAAACTGAACCCTATAGTAAGGAAATTCAAGGAAAAACTCACTCAAATTGAAGCATGTAGTAAGGGAATTCGACGAATAACTCGCTCAAAATTAAGCCAATAGTAAGGGAATTTGAAAATCTCAATCAAAGTGAAACCTATAGTAAGGGATCCAATGAAAAACACACTGAAACAAAAGCCTAAAAGCAAGGTTCGGTGAAAAACTCACTCAAAGTGAAGCTGATAGTAAGGGAATTCAATGAGAAACTCACTCAACATGAAACCTACAGTATGGGAATCTAACGGACAATGTGCTCAAAATGAAGCCTATAGTAAGGGAATTTGACCAAAAAACTCGATCAAAGTAAAGGTTATAGTAAGGGAATTCGACGACATATTCTCTGAAACTGAAGGATATATTAAGGGAATTCCAAGAAAAACACATTGAATTCAAGGAAAAAACATACCAAAACTACAGCCTATAGTAAGGGAATTCGACGAAAAACTCGCTCAAAGAGAAGCCTATAGTAAGTTAATTTGACGAAAAACTCACTCAAAATGAATCCCATAGTAAGGGAATTCGATGAACAACTCTAACAAACTGAAGCCCATTGCAAGGGAATTCGACTAAAAACTCAATCAAAGTCAATCCTATAGTAAGGGAATTAAAAAACATACTGAAACTGAAGCCTATAGTAAGGGAATTTGACAAAAAACTCTCACAAATAGAATCCAATAGTAAGGGAATTCATTGACAAACTAACTGAAAATGAAGCCTATAGTAAGGAAATTCAACGAAAAACTCTCTCAAACTTATGCCAATAGTAAGGGAATTTGATGAAAAACAAACTCAGAGTAAAAACGATTGTAAGGGAATTAAATGAAAAATGTACTGAAACTAAAGCCTATAGTATGGGAATTCGACTAAAAATTCGCCCAAACTGAAGCCTACAGTAGGAAATTTGACAAAAAAAAACACGCTCAAAGTGAAGCTTATTTTAAAGTAATTCAACAAAAAACTCTATGAAACTAAAGGGTATATTAGGGAAGTTGGGTATATTAGGGAAGTTCAAGAAAAAAAACTCATTGAATTGAAATTTATAGTGGGGGGATTCAAGAAAAAAACATACTAAAACTGAAGCCTATAATAAGGGAATACGACGAAAAACTTGCTTGAAAGTGAAGCCAATAAAAAGGGAATTTGAAGAAAAACTCGCTCAAAATGAAGCCATAGTAAGGGAATTTGACGAACTACTCTGTAAAACTGAAGCCTATAGTAAGGGAATTCGACAAAAAATTCAATCAGAGTGAATCCTATAGTAAGGGAATTCAATGAAAAACATACTGAAAATGAAGCCCCTCTCAAATTGAATCATTTAGTAAGAAATTCGAAGAAAAACATACTGAAACTGAAGCCTATAGAAAGGGAATTCGATAAAAAACTTCCACATATTCAAGCAAATAGTAAGGCAATTCAACAAAAAAACTCGCTCAAAGTGAAGCCGATGTTAAAGGAATTCGACGAAAAACTCTCGGAAAATGAAGCCTATAATAAGGGAATTTGACGAAAAACTCACTCAAGGTGAAAATTATAGTAAGGGAATTCCTCTAAAAAATCCTTCAAAGTGAAGCCTATAGTAACGGAATTTGACAAAAAACTCGCTCAAAGTGAAGCCTATAGTAAGGGTATTCGACGAAAAACTCTATTAAACTGAAGCCAATAGTATGGAAATTCAATGAAAATCTCACTCAAAGTGAAACCAATGAAAAATTCAATGAAAAATGTACTGTAGCTGAAGCCTATTGTAAGGGTATTCGACGAAAAAATTGCTATAAATGAAGCCTATAGTAAGGGAATTCGATGAAAAACTCTCTCACATTGAATCCTATAGTAAGGGAATTCATTGAAAAACTTACTGACACTAAAGCCTATAGCATAGGAATTCCACAAAAAACTAGCTGAAATCGAAGGCTATAGTAAGGGAATTCAACAAAAAACTCGCTCAAAGTGTAGCCTATAGTAAAGGATTTCAACGACAATCTCTCTGAAACTGAAGGCCATATTAAGTGAATTTGACGAAAACACAACGAAAGTGAAACCTATAGTAATGGAATTCAAGAAAAAAACATAGTTAATAAGAAGCCTATAGAAAGGGAATTCAACGAAAACCTCACTCAAAGTGAAGCCAATAGAAAGGGAATTCAACGAAAAACTCGCTTAAAGTGAAGCTTATAGTATAGGAATTCGACGAAAAACTCTCTTGAAGTGAAACCGATAGTAATGGAATCCTACGAAAAACTCTCTCAAACTGAAGCCTATAGAAAGGGAACTTAATGAAAATCTACCGAAGTCGAAGCCTATAAAAATGAATTCGACGAAAAACTCAATCAAACTGAAACCTATAGTAAGGGAATTCAACGAAAAACTCACTCATAGTGAAGCATATACTAAGGGAATTCGACAAAAAGAAAAAAAACTCGCCCAAGTGAAGCCTGTAGTACGGGAATTTAACAAAAAAACTCTTTTAAATTAAGCTTATAGTAAGGGAAGTCGACAAAAACACTCTTAAAGCGAAACCTATAGTAAGGGAATTCAATGAAAAACCTTACTAAAACTGAAGCCTTTAGTAAGGGAATTCTACGCTCAAAGTGAATCCCAAAGTAAGATAATTCGACGAAAAACTCTCTCAAAGTGAAGACTTTAGTACGGGAATTCGACGTAAAACTCACCCAAAGTGAAGCCTATAATAATGGAATTTGACAAAAAACTTTCACGAATCCTGTAGTAAGGGAATGTGATGAAAAACTCACTCAAAGTGAAACTTATAGAAAGGAATTCAATGAAATATTTACTGAGAGTGAAGCCTATAGTAAGGGTATTCGATGAAAAATTCGCTAAAAGTGAAGCCAATAGTAAGGGAATTCGACAAAAAATTCTCTCAAATTTAATCCTATAGTACAGGAAATCAATAAAAAACTTACTGAAACTGAAGCCTATACATACGGGAATTCGACAAAAAAATCACTCAAATTTAAGCCTATAATAAGGGAATTCAACAAAAAAAATCACTTAAAGAGAGGCCTATAGTAAGGGAATTCGATGAAAAACTCACTCAAATTGAAGCCTATAGTAATGGAATTCAACGAAAAAATGAACATAAAGTGAGGCCTATAGTAATGGAAATCGATGAAAAATGTACTGAAACTGAACCCTATAGTAAGGGAACTAGATGAAAAGCTTGCTCAATCAAGTTGACAAAAAACCTCACTCAAAGTGAACCTTATAGTAAGGGAATTCGACGAAAATATCTTTGCAATTGAAAGCTCTAATAAAGGAATTCGAAGAAAAACTCATTAAAAGTGAAATCTATAGTAAAGGAATTCAAGGAAAAAAGTTACTGAAACTAAAGCCTATATTAACGGAATTCGACGAAAAACTCGCTAAAACTGATGCTTATAGTAAGGAAATTTGACGAAAAACTCTCAAATAGAATCATATAGTAAAGGAATTCAACAAAATATCTGCTCAAACTAATGCTTACACTATGGGAAATTGATGAAAAACTCAATGAAATTGAAACCTATAGTAAGGGAATTCGACAAAAAACTCTCTCAAATTGAATCCTATAGTAAATGAATTCAATGAAAACCTTACTGAAAGTGAATCCTGTAGTAAAGGGAATTTGACAAAAAAAACTCGTTCAAAGTGGAGTAAGTGAATTCGACAACAAACTCATTCAAAGTGAAGCCTATAGTAATGGAATTGGACGAAAAATTCTTTGAAACTAAAACCTATAGAATGGGAATTCGACGAAAATCTCACTCTAAGTGAAACCTTTAGCAACGGAATTAAATGAAACATGTACTGAAACTGAAGCCTATTGTAAGGGTATTTGATGAAAAACACGCTATAAGTGAAGGCTATAGTAAGGGTTTTCGATAAAAAAACTCGGTCAAAGTGTAGCCCATATAGTAAAGGAATTCGATGGAAAGCTCTCTGAAACTAAGAGTGAAACCTATATTAATGGGATTTAAGAAAAAAACATAGTTAAACTGAAGCCTAAGGGAATTCATCGAAAAACTCACTCAAAATGAAGCCTTATAGTAAGGGAATTCAACAAAAAAATCTCTCAAACTGAAGCTCACAATAAGGAAATTCGACCAAAAACTATCTCAAACTGAAGCCACTAGAATGGGAATTCAATGAAAAACTTACAGAAATCGAAGCCTATACTAAGGGAATTCGAGAAAAAACTTGCTCAAACTGAAACCTATAGTAAAGAAACTCATCGAAAAACTCGCTTAACTTACAGAACTCGAAGCCTATACTAAGGGAATTCGAGAAAAAACTTGCTCAAACTGAAACCTATAGTAAAGAAAATCATCGAAAAACTCGCTCAGCATATAGTAAAGGAATTCAACAAAAAACAAAAACCTCGCTCAAAGTGAAGCCTATAGTAAGGGAATTCAACAAAAACGCTCTCAAAATGAACCCTATAGTAAGGGAATCTAATGAAAAACTTACATAAACTAAAGCCAATAGTACGGCAATTCGACGAAAAACTCTCTCGAACTGAAACTAATAGTACGGGAATTCCACAAAAAAATCACTTAAAGTGAATCCCATAGTAATGGATTTGACAAAAAAATCTCTCAGAATAAAGTCAATAGTAATGGATATTTGATGAAAAATGAGCTCAAAGTGAAGCCTTATAGTAAGAGAATTCTACTAAAAACTCTATCAAACTGAACCCTATAGTAAGAGAATTCGATAAAACCAATAATAAGGGAATTCAAAGAAAAAGATACTAAAACTAAAGCCAATAGTAAGGAAAGAGGACGAAAAACTCGCAAAAAGTGAAGCCTATAGTAAAGCAATTTGATGAAAAACGCTAACAAACTGAAGCTTATAGTGAGAGAATTCGACGAAAAACTCTCTCAAATTGAATCCCATAGTAAGGGAATTCAAATAAAAACTTACCAAAACTGAAGCCTATAAGTAAAGGAATTTGTTGAAAAACTCGCTAAAAGTGAAGCCTATAGTAAGGCAATTCGACTAGTTTTTCATTGAATTCCCATACTACAGGCTTCATCTTGAGGGAGTTTCTCACCAAATTCCCTTACTATAGGCTTCACATTGAGCACATTTTTTGTCGAATTCCCTTACTATAGGCTTTAGTTTTGGAGAGTTTTTCACCAAAATCTCTTACCATAGGCTACACTTTGAGCGAATTTTTTGTCGAATTCCCTTACTATAAGCTTCACTTTGATCGAGTTTTTCATTGAATCCCTTACTATAGAATTCACTTTGAGCGAGTTATTCGTTGAGTTCCCTTATTATAAGCTTTAGTTTCAGTAATGGAATTCCCTTACAATGGACTTCAGTTTGAGAGAGTTTTCATTGAATTCCCTTACTACAGACTTCATCTTGAGGGAGTTTCTCATCGAATTCCCTTACTATAGGATTCACATTGAGCACGTTTTTTGTCGCATTCCCTTACTATAGGCTTTAGTTTTGGAGAGTTTTTCGTCAAAATCTCTTGCCATAGGCCACACTTTGAGCGAAATTTATGTCAAATTCCCTTACTATACGCTTCACTTTGAGCAGGTTTTTCGTTGAATTCCCTTACTATAGAATTCACTTTGAGCGAGTTATTCATTGAGTTCCCTTATTATAAGCTTTAGTTTCAGTAATGGAATTCCCCTACAATGGACTTCAGTTTGAGAGAGTTTTTCTTCGAATTCCTTTACTACGGGCTTTTGTTTGACAGAGCTTTTGTCGAATTCTATTCCTATAGGTTTTTCTTTGAGCGAGTTTTTCGTCGAATTCCCTTACTACTAGGTTCACTTTGAGCGAGTTATTCGTTGAATTCCCTTATTATAAGCTTCAGTTTCAGTAACGTTTTCACGGAATTCCCTTACAATAGGCTTCAGTTTCAAAGAGTTTTTCGTCGAATTCCCTTACTATAGGCTTCAGTTTGAAAGAGTTTTTTGACGATTTCCTTTCCAATAGGCTTCACTTTGAGCAAGTTTTTCATCGAATTCCCTTACTATAGAATTCAGTTTTAGATAGTTTTTCATCAAATTCCCTTACCATAATAGGCTACACATTGAGTGAGTTTTTTGTCAAATTCCATTACTATAAGTTTAACTTTGACTAAGTTTTTCGTTGAATTCCGTTACTATAGGGTTCACTTTGAGTGAGTTATTCATTGAATTCCCTTACTATAAGCTTCAGTTTCCATAAGTTTTTCATGGAATTCCCTTACAATAGGCTTCAGTTTCAGAGAGTTTTTCATTGAATTCCCTTACTAGGATTCAGTTTGAGAAAGTTTTTCGTCCAATTCCATTCCTATAGGCTTCGCTTTGAGAGAATTTTTCGTCGAATTACCTTACTAAGGAGTTCACTTTGAGTGAGTTATTCGTTGAATTCCCTTATTATAAGCATCAGTTTCAGTAAATTTTTCATGGAATTCCCTTACAATAGGCTTTTAGTTTCGGAGTTTTTTTGTCAAATTCATTTTACTATAGGTTTCATTTTGACAGAATTTTTCATCGAATTCCCTTCCTATATGCTTCACTTTCAACGAGCTTTTGATTCCCACACAATAGGTTTTAGTTTGAGTTTTTCTTAGAATTCCCTTAAAATAGCCTTTTGTGAGATTTTTTCATCAAGTTACCTTACTATAGACAATAGTTTGAGTTTTGAGTCAAATTCTTCAACTGTAGCCTTCAGTTTCATTTTTTTCATCAAATTCTCTTACTATAACCTTCAATTTGACTTTTTCAATGAGTTCCCTTAATATAGCCTTCAATTAGAGTTTTTCGTCAAATTCACTTACTAGCATTAACCTTGAGTTATTCGTCGAATTCACTAACTAAAACCTCCAATTTGAGTTTTCTTATGGCTTACAGATTGCATTCCATTGCAATAGTGTTTAGTTTGATTTTTTTTTTTGCCTTCAATTCGATTTTTTCATGGATTTCCCTTAATATAGCCTTCAGTTTGAGTTTTTCTTTCAAATTCCATTACATAATCTTCGATTTGAGTTTCATGTCCAATTTCCTTACTAAAGCCTTTAGTTTGAGTATTTCTTTGAATTTCCTTACTATAACCTTCATTTTCAGTATTTCCTTGATTTCCATTCTATAGCCTTTATTTGGAGTATTTTGTTGAATTCCCTTACTATAGTCATCGGTTCCAGTTTTTCATCGCATTCCCCTATGATAGCCTTCATTTTGACTTTTTCATCAAATTCCATTACTATACCCTTACAATAGTCTTCAATTCGAGTTTTTTCGACGAATTCTCATATTATAGCCAACAGAATTAGTAATTCGTTGAATTCCCTTATTCTAGCTGGTAGTATAAGTTTTCGTCGAATTCTCATATTGTTGCCTTTAGTTTGAGTATTTTCTACAGTGTTAGGTTTGAGTTTTCTGCAAATTATCTACAATAGCCTTAAGTTTGAGTTTTTCTTCAAATTCCCTTACTATATAGTCTTAACTTTGAATTTTACATTGAATTCGCTTAGTATAGCTATCAGCTTGAGTTTTTGTCGAATTCATTTACTAAGTCCAAAACAATTTTCATTGAACTCCCTCACTATAACCTTCTATTTGAGTTTTTCTTTGAATTTCCTTAATAAGGTCTTCAGTTTGAGTTTTTCGACGAATTCCCACACTACAACCCTCAATTTGAGTTTTGAATTTCCTTAATATAACCTTCAATTTGATTTCTTACTTCTAATTCCCAAACTAGATCCTTCAATTTGAGTTTTTCATCGAATTCCCTAACTATATCCTAAAGTTTGATTTTTTTTCATCAAATTCTCTCACTATAGCCTTCAATTTGATTTTACGTCGAATTCTCTTACTATGACCTTTTGTTTGAGTTTTTCTTCAAATTCAATTACTATAGCCAACAATTTGAGATTTTCGTCAAACTCATCACTATAGCCTTCAGTTTGAGTTTTTCGTCAAATTCCTTTACTATCACCATTAGTATGAGTTTTCTATTGAAATTCCTTACTATACCCATCAATTTGACTTCTTTCATCGATTTCCATTATTGTGATCTTCAGTTTTATTTTTCTGACGAATTCCCCTCCTTTAGCCTTCAGTTTTTGTTTTTCAATGAATTCCCTAACAATAGTTTTCACTATTAGCTTTTCATCGAATTCCATTACTATACCCTTCAGTTTGATTTTTTTATAGTCTTAGGTTTGAGTTTTTCTTCGAGTTCTCTTACTATATGCTTTAGATTGAGGTTTTCATCAAATTCGCTTACTTTAGCCTTTGGTTTGTGTTTTTTTTTTTTTTGAATTACCTTACTATAGCCTTCAATTATAGTTTTTCATTGAATTCCCTCAGTATTGCCTAAAATTTTAGTTTTTCGACGAATTCTCTTACCACAGCCTTCAGTTTGAGTTTTTACTTCCCTTACCATAGGCTTTAGATTGAGTTTTTCTTAGAACTCCCTTAAAATAGCCTTTTGTTTGAGTTATTGGTCAAATTACATTACTATAGCTATAGTTCGAATTTTCATCAAATTCTCTTACTATTGCCTTCAGTTTCAGTTTTTCATCAAACTCTCTTACTATAGCATTCAGTTTGAGTTTTTCATCAAATTTCTTTAATATAGCCTTCAATTAGAGTTTTTCATCAAATTCCTCCACTACAACCTTCAGTTTGAGTTTTTTTTCAAGCCAACAGTTTGAATTATATTACTATAGCATTTAGTTTGAGTTTTCTTATGGCATTTACTATGAGTTTTTCTAGGATTTCCCTTACTATAGTTTTATGTTTGAGTTTTTCTTTCAAATTCCCTAATATAGCCATCACTTTGAGTTTTATGTCCAATTCCCTTATTATAGACTTCAATTTGAGTATTTCTTCTAATTCCCTTACTATAACCTTCATTTTGAGTTTTTCCTTGAATTTGCATACTATAGCCTTCATTTTGAGTTTTTCGTCAAATACCTAACTATAGTCTTCAGTTTGAGTTTCTTGTCAATATTCCCTTACTATAGCTTTCTCTTTGACTTGTTTGTCAAATTCCTTAACCACAGCCTTCAGTTTGAGTTTCATGTTAAATTCCCTTCCTATAGTCTTCAATTTTTCTCGAATTGCCTTACTATAGTCAGTAGTCCCGTACTATAGCCTTCAATCTGAGTTTTTTTATAACCTTAGGTTTGAGTTTTGCTTCAAATTAACTTACTATTGCCTTCAATTTTATTTTATTTTATTTCCATTACTATATATCCTTCAATTTGAAATTTACATCGAATTCACTTACTATAGGTTTGAGTTTTTGTCAAATTCCCTTACTATAGCCTTCAGTCTGAACTTTTCATCGAATTCACTACTATAGCCTTCAGTTTGAGTTTTTCGTCAAATTCAATTAATGTAACCTTCATTTCGAATTTATGTTTGAATCCTATAATACAGACTTCAGTTGATTTTTTCATTGAATTCTCTTACTATATCCTTCAATGTGGGGTTTTCGTTGAATTCCCTTACTATAGCCTTTTGTTTGGGTTTTTTCTTATGGCCTTCAACTTGGAGTTTTTCATGGATTTCCTTTACTGTAGCCTTAAGCTTGAGTTTTTCTTTCAAAATCCCTAATATAGCTTTCAGTATCAGTTTTTCATCGAATTCGCTTACTATAGCCTTCAGTCCATATAATTCTTCATATTCTTTTACTATAGCCTTTAGTCACCATTTGTCTTAATTTTCCCTAGCTATAGCCATCATAATATATTTTTCTTCATATTCCCTTACTATAGCTTTCAACCCTTACTTCTCTTCATATTCCCTTATTAGAGCCTTCAGCCCATACTTCTCTTCAAATTCCTTTACTATAGCCTTTGATCCATATTTCTCTTCCTAATCCCTTATTATAGCCTTCAGTCCATATTTTTCTTCATATTTCCTTACTATATGTTTCTTTCCATATTTCTTTTCATATTCCCTTACTATAACTTTCAGTCCATATTTCTATTCGAATTCCCTTTTATAGCCTTCAATCCATATTTTCATTCACAATCCTTTATTATTGCTTTTACTCCATATTGTTTTCAATATTCCCTTATTATTACCTTTATTTCGCATTTTTCTTCTTATACCCTTACTATAGCCTTCAATCCATATTCATCTTCGTACTGCTTTACTATAGATCTTAGTATATACTTGTCTTTGTATTCCCTTACTATAGCCTTCACTCTATATTTCTCTTCCTATTCCCTTGCTATAGCTTTCAGTTCATATTGCTCTTCATATTCCCTTACAATAGCCTTTCGGTCCATATTTCTCTTCGTATTCCCTTCCACAGCCTTCAGCCCATATTTCCCTTCATATTCCTTTATTATAGCCTTCAGTCCATATTTTTCTCAATATTCCCTTACTTTAACCTTTAATTCAAACTTTTCTTCTTATTCCCTTACTATAGCCTTCTTTCCATATTTATCTACATATTCCCTTACTATAGCCTACAGTCCATACTTCTCTTCGTATTCCCTTTCTATAGCCTACAGCCCATAATTTGAGCCCATTCCCTAACTATAGCCTTCAATGCATTTTTCTCTTCATATTCTCTTACTATAGCTTTCATTGCATATTTTTCTTCATATTCCCTTATTGCCTTCAATCCATATTTCTCTTCATATTTCCTTCTATAGCCTTCAATCTATATTCCATTCATATTCCTTTACTATAGTCTTCAGTCCATATTTTTTTCTTAATATTCCCTTACTATAGCCTTGAATTTACACTTTTCTTCTTATTCCCTTACTATAGCCTTCAATGCATATTTATCTTCATATTCCCTTCATATTATTCTCCATATTCCTTTACTATAGCTTTTAATGTATATTTTTCTTCATTTACCCCTACTACGGCCTTCAACCCATACTTCTCTTCATATTTACTTATTGTAGCCTTCAGTCCATACTTCTCTTCGTATTCACTTACTATAGCCTTCAATCCATTTTTCTCTTCCTATTCCCTTACCATAGCCTTCAATCTATATTTCTCTTCTTTTTTTTTAACTATAGCTTTCAGTCTATTTTTCTCTTCATATTCCCTTGTTATGACCTTCAGTCCTTATTTCTCTTTATGTTCGCTTCTATAGCCTTTAGTCCATGTTTCTCTTCATATTCCTTTACTATAGCCTTCAGTCCAGATTTTTCTCAATATTTCCTAGAGCCTTTAATTCACACTTTTCTTCTTATTCCATTACGATAGCCTTCAATCTATATTTGTCTTTGTATTCCCTTACTATAGCCTTTCAATCCATATTTGTCTTTGTATTCCCTTACTATAGCCTTCAATCCATTTATCTTCATATTCCCTTAATATAGCATCAGTCCATATTTTTCTTCATTTTCTCTTACTACAGCCTTCCAACTTTATTTTTCTTCATATTCCCATGTTACAGCCTTCAACCCATATTTCTCTTCATATTTCTTAATTAAAGACTTCAGTCCATAATTCTCTCTATATTCCCTTACTATATAGCCTTCAATGCACATTTTTCTTCCTATTCCCTCACAATAGCCTTCAACCCATATTTCTCTTCGTATTCCCTTACCGTAGTTTTCAATCCATATTTCTCTTCATATTCCTTTACCATAGCCTTCAGTCCATATTTCTCTTTGTATTCCCTTCTATAGGCTTTAGTCCATATTTTTCTTCATATTCCTTTACAATAGCCTTCAGTCCATATTTTTCTCAATATTCTCTTATTATAACCTTTAATTCACGTTTTCTTCTTATTCCCTTACTATAGCCTTCAAACCATATTTTTTTCGTAGTCCCATAATATAGCCTTCAGTCCATATTTTTTTTCGTAGTCCCTTAATATAGCCTTCAGTCCATATTTGTTTTCATAGTCCCTTAATAAAGCCTTCAGTCCATAATCATCTTCATATTCTCGTATTATAGCCTTCAGTCCGTATTTTTCTTAATTTTCTCCAACAATAGCATTCAGTCTATATTTTTCTTCATATTCCCTTATTATAGCCTTCAACCTATACTTTTCTTCATTTTCCCTTATTATAGCCTTTAGTCCATAATCATCTTCATATTCCCTTACTATAGCCTTCTGTCCATATCTCTTTCTATTCCCCTTACTATAGCCTTCTGTCCATATCTCTTTCTATTCCCCTTACTATAGCCTTTAATCCATATTGCTCTTCGTATTCCCTTATTATAATATTCAGTCCATATTTCTCTTCATATTCCTATATTATAGCCTTTAGTCCATATTTCTATCCTTTATGTCGCTTCATATTCCATTATTATAGCCTTCAGTCCATATTTTTCTCAATGGTGTTTTAAAATTACAATACACACGCAGCCATCTGCAGCCGGCTGATATCTTCACCAAGCCTCTTTATCGGCCTCGTTTCAAGCAACTGCACACCAAGCTCCGCATCTCTAGCCCGCCTTGAGCTTGGCGGAGGGTGTTAGACACAATCATTCATTTACCGCTTCTTACTCTTCTCCTCTTCTTCAGCTTCTGTTGTTATTCTTCCGTAGATCTTCATGGATCTCACTCTTCTTGGATGTCACTCTTCTTCATTTCCTTTTCTGTCGGAAACATTGTATATAAATATGTATCAATTTCACTCAATAAAATCAAGAGAATTTAATTCACTCTTTCATATATACCCTCCCCATAATACTGAAATATGAAATACAGCGATGCATCTTATTTAATGAAATATCAGTACAATCATTCAGATAAAAACACGCAAAGCTCCCGGCCTTCGAAAGTATCAAACAAGTGAATATTATATTCAACACGACTAACGAAGTTTATAGTATCTTTCCTAGCTGTCGTGGTCTTTAAATTTATTTCATTTATTTCTTTCTTGTCCCCCTCGCCCGTATTGGATGTTTCCCATGCATGCAGGCCCATGGCCGGCTTCCCACTAGTCTATATAAACTCAATCCAAGATCTCTGTGAAGCAAATAAGAGCAAGAAAACATTTGGAGCAAGTTAAGAGGGATTGAGCTTCATTCCTGACTCTTTCAGCCCCACCCATCGACGAACTCCAATGGCTTCCATGAAAATGTTTCTCCTTCTTGTTCTTGTTGCTGTCGTTCTTGCCGTTTGCCCGACTTTATCAGTGGCAAAGGAGTTTGTCGTCGGAGATGAAACCGGTTGGAACATTAACTTCGATAAGAGTTGGGTAGAAGGCAAGGATTTCAGAGTCGGAGACACAATTGGTATGGTTTTGTTCAACCTCCTCCATTAATTCTTCTTCATATATATAGTTGTGGTACTAATATAATTGATTCTTTTTGTTTCTTAGTTTTTAATTATGATAAGAGCAAGCACAACGTATACAAAGTCGATAAAGCTGGGTTTGACAACTGCACTGTGCCATCAAACGGGCTCTTCAATTCTGGGAACGACAGAATTACCCTTTCTAGCCCAGGGAAGAAGTGGTACATTTGTGGTGTGGGTGAACATTGTGCCAAACTCGGTATGAAACTCGCCATCACCGTGAAACCACTCGAAGACTCGGCCGCAGCTCCAGGCTCACCTCCGCTGACGCCTGGTGGCCCGAGTTCGAACAACTCGGCTAAAGGGTTTGCCACCTCTGGATTTGCTCTGATTGCGACAGCTGTTGCTCTAGGCTTTGCTGTGATTATGGTTTGATTACTACAATAATCAGAGTCTGATTTTTTTATTGTTATTTTCTATTATTATCAGTTACATTGGTCTTGCATGGATTTTCTTATTGAATTGCATGTACTCTCTCCTATTTGTAATGGGAGAAATCAATAACATGGCATATATATTTGTCTGATATGTTCTTTCATTTCTCTCTCGGTCCCTGACTTTGATGTCTGTCCCGCCATTTATCTGAATCTTTCCAAACAGGATATTGCTGTTGCGTTTTAACGATCCTTCAGAATTACCACTTCGCGAGTCTGGGAATTAAGGAGATGAATATCACAAGATGTATTAGGTATTTTGACGAGCTTAATCACCACAATTAAAAACTAAAAAAGAAGTTAAAAACTATAATAAAGAAAAACATTAACAGATGAAATCATGAAAGTACTACGACAAAAAATCTTATATGTATATCACATTTTTGTCCAATAAAAAGTAAATACGTTCAAGTATAATTATATGTTTTTTCCTGAAATTAGGACGCAAACGTAACAAGCAAAAAGTAGTTACTTTA
This sequence comes from Aristolochia contorta, assembly GCA_022405105.1. Lineage (NCBI taxonomy): Eukaryota > Viridiplantae > Streptophyta > Magnoliopsida > Piperales > Aristolochiaceae > Aristolochia > Aristolochia contorta. Next base: position 28,268,810 of record CM039664.1, on the reverse strand, counting down.
CCTATAGAGAGAAATACAAATAAGCTATTATTTATGCATAAAAAGTGATATCATAATAATTTTTAATACATGGAAATCTAAAAATTTACAAAAGCTATTAACATCTAGTAACTTGATAAAATTCATATGCCAACTTGGAAGGCTTAAATTCAAAGGAATATCAATTATAAACCAAAGCTAGTGATGATACTATTTTGTTGGTCAAGTTGGTTTTGAAAACATTAATATAAATATATTCAGCCAAATCATCCTTCGAATTCAAAAATTCCCAGCTGCTTAACCACACATTCATACATTTAAACATTAAATAATAAATCAAAATCAAATTTTAATAAATAAATTGTTATAATAAATTTGCATAAAGTATTGTGTTGTCAGCCGCACTGTACCCCTCAGACGTACCAACCAATTCGAAATACAATTGCCTAGGGTTTATCTTTTAGGATTTAAAATTTTATAATTTAAAAAATATTTTTAAAGTTTTTAAGTATTTCATATTCACTGGTAGTCAGATAATACATCGGTGGAACTAGCATTACTCTTTTTAAAATAATTAAGTTTCACTAATTTAGATAAGAGTAATGTTATGTGCAACCTCGTGGGTGTGTTTAGTCCACCCCCACTTTGTTATGAGTGGTGGTAACAGTACTGCTAAATTTTACTAGTAGGCTTCACAACGTGACGCAATCTAGATAAGAGATAAAGTAGGAACTATCTTCTTATTCTTTAGGTATTTGGACTACCAATTAGGCTGCCAACAGGATAACCACATCAGGATGTAAAAACTCACAATAATTACTCACAATACTAAAATCATTTTTCCTTTGTTATTGATTTCCGGTAAAAAAATCGAGTGGCCGATGCACCCCTCTAAGGTGTGCATAGCATTACTCTTTTGATAATTGCTATGTTGAGGAGGGAAAGAAGTAATCACTGCCCACAGTTCGACGACTCACGACGGGCTCTCTTACAAAAATAAAATAACATATTTGATGAACCCAGAAATATGTTATTTTATTATTATGTGAGTGATCCCATGCACAGCAATGCGCAAATCATTACTGTCTATTGATGAGCAAGGCATTATTAACTTAATCCAAATACCTGATCTGGATGAGGATTATGTGACCAAATAATTACGAGATCCTTGGTTTATGTGGGTCCCACTGAATCACAGCCAGTCCTTTGTCGTGAACTATAAACTCTCCTCTTCCTCATATATGTCTTCTTCGGAGATGGAGATGGAAACGGAGAAAGAGACGGAGAAGGAGACGGAGAAGGAGACGGAGAAAGGAGAAGGAGAAGGAGAAGGAGACACAGAAGGAGACACAGAAGGAGACAGAGAAGGAGACAGAGAAGGAGACAGAGAAGGAGACAGAGAAGGAGAAGGAGACGGAGAAGGAGACAGAGAAGGAGAAGGAGACGGAGAAGGAGATAGAGATGGAGAAGAAGAAGATGGTCAATCTGAGAAGCTCCGACGGTCAGATTTTCGAAGTGGAAGGAGAAGTTGCAAGCATCTCGAAGACCATTCAAGACAAGGTCAAGGAAGGGTGCCGGGAGAGGGTGATCCCCATCTCTTGTGTTACCGGCGAAATTCTGGCAAAAGTTATTGCGTACTGCAAGGAGCAGGTCTCAATTAGGAACATGCTACCCGACTCAGATCGGAAGACGGAGGAGGAAATCGCCAAGTGGGAGGAGGAATTCCTCTCTCTCTCTCTCTCTCTCTCTCTCTCTCTCTCTCTCTCTCTCTCTCTCTCTCTCTCTCTCTCTCTCTCTCTCTCTCTCTCTCTCTCTCTCTCTCTCTCTCTCTCTCTCTCTCTCTCTCCTTCCTTATTTGCGAAATACCTAGCAAAATCATCATCATACCAACTCTAAGTATTGCATTGTATTGCATTGTCAGCAAGTGTAGATCACTTATAGGTAAGAAAAATGATATCAGTACTTTGACATTTTACTGTGAGGTTTTACATTTACATCCCGATGTTCAGTCCTCCTGGTAGCTTAGTTGGCATTTCAGATAAGATCTAAGGTTTAAGCTTCCCTATAAAATAGAAAGATAATTCCTATTTTATTTCTTACTTGGACTACCAACTACGATACCACGTCATACTTGTTAGTTGGTTCCTGTCACTAATTTAGGCAATTGCATTGACAAGGGAAAGCAGTCTATTTAAGGGCAAGGCCGTATTAACTTGATCCAAATACCCGTATAAAGGCAATCCCTCCGAGATTTGCCACAGAGCAGTTTACGTGGGTCTTAATGCGATATTAATGTGGGTCCCATTCCGGTTTAATGTGAGTGCTACTGAGGTTCATGTGGTTCCCACTGCGGGTCCCGCGAATCAAAGCCAGAGTCCTCAGGCGTGCTCTATAAATTCACGTCTCCTTCTCGCGGGAGAAGGCCACTTTCGGAGTGAGCGCGGGAACGGTGTCGATGACTTCCGCCGCCACGTCCATCTCCCACGAATTACGAAATCCCGGATCAAAAGAATTACGAAACCCTCGATCTCGGCGCTCGTGGGAGGTGTTGGTGGTAGTGAGAGGACTCGAGATCGCAGGAGTACTTGCGCCGCTCGCTCCGACGACTCTGTTTTTTTTTTTTTTTTTTTTTTTGACATTTCTTCCCTCTCTAGCTCTGTAACTCCTCCGCAGGCACACCGCGTGGTTTACTAAATTCTTGAAGAAGAGCTTTGAACATTCTTCACTGCGCACGAGTATGCCACTGCAAGAATTCTGGGAAATATTCTTGATTACTTGCAAGTATGAGAGGTAACAGGCACCTTTTCCTGTTTCTTTCATCTTATTTGGCTCTGTATCTTTTGATTTTTTTTTTTTTGTTTTCCGGTTTCAGTGTTTTTCCCTCGGGGCGTCTTTCGTCTTCTAAGAATTCTTTGTTAACGAATCTTTCTGCTAAAGAGGAGACGATTTTTGGTTTCATTTCTAGTTTCTTGTTTCTTTTTCCTTAGTATGTAAAACGGCAGTTGCTTCGATATATATACATACATTGTGGGGCGCAATATTCTGCTTTTGTTTCTTGTTTCTGTTTCTGTTTCTGATCTGATTTCTTGCGGGGTGTAATATTCTGCTTTTGTTTCTTTGTTTCTATTTCTCTGGGCTTAAGAGGATCGTTAACGGGGTTTGAATGCAAGAATCTCATCGAAAGATGCCCTGCAGTGGATATTGACCATCTTTCTTTCTCGTGGGATGATTTCCAGTTCTTTATGGATGCGCGGGAAAGAGAACGCGTGGAAGTCAATAATGACGATTTGGCGGTTTGAGTTTGAAGATTTCATCCTTGGAGAAATCATGCAGTTAAATATGAAGTGGAGCTGTCAAACCGATAGAAAATTAGGTCTGTAAATGGCAAGGAGAATATAAAATCGATAACAGAGGAGACTGAGTTACTGAAGTCAAACTTTAAATCCAAAACGTCGGAGTCATCAGGCGCCGCCTGGCCCGCCACACCGGTGCCAGTTCTGAATGGAGGCCTGTGACCGTTCGATTTCCATTTTTTTCATATTTTGGTCATCTTGAGTAAAACAGAGAGATACCTGCGACTCTTTGTTTCTATCCAGAACTCAGAAGCCGCAGTTCCTTGCGTGGGGATTCATTTCATACCAGAAAGACGCAAGCAGCTTTGCCTTTAGCCTTTTGCAGGATATTCATGGGACGGAAATATGTGCTTTTCAGGCTGCAAAAAATAATGGGTTTTACCTCTGTGAAGTTCCGGGAACTGGAGGCGAAGAGAATCGAAGTCGCTGAACTGACACTTCCTACCCAATGTGAAATTGGATACGGACGCCTACAGTTGCTTGGAAAGTGACAAGGTAGGTATTGAATTTGGAACCCAATCAATGCATGTGACTGCTTTGATTGAGTCAAAAAATGAAAAATTAATTCGTCGGACCTAATTTTTGAATTTCCTTCGTTCCTCTGGGTTTCCATTTGATGGAAGTACAGGTACGCAGACCTTGACCGACATCCGATGATCTTAGCATGGCTTTCCTCTCCAATAGTCCTTTTTCTGGATACCTGGTTTACGGATTGGGGAGTTTGATTTCTTAAACCAGAGGCTAAGGGTGGTTGGATCCCATGGGAAATTGCTGCTTCAAGTCTCCTGAGTCTGCTCCTGTTTCCTCTGGTTAGTTTTCTGCATTCAGAGTTTCTTTTAACTTCAGTACGAGTTCTCTTTATTTTTTTGCTCTATGAGCTCCCCTCTTCTCGTTGTGCTGTCTCTCTTAATCACTTTATATGGGGGGGATCATTAAAATCTTTGAATTATCTCTCAATTGGTGATTTTTGATTAAAAAATTCTGAAACATTCAACAATATTGCTCAATTAAACTTAATTCTTTGCTTCAGAGGCTTCAAAGCAGAGCTCGACGTCTAAATCCAGCCAGAAATCATCTTTGTGGAGCGGAGCCGAAGGTTCATCCTCCTTGGACAGAGCCCCAAATCCTGTGCACAAGCATAAGATCAGCGGATCTTCTTTGAAAGCATTTAGCTTCAATGATCTAAGTGTTGCCACAAGAAATTTCAGACCCGATTCTCTTCTTGGCGAAGGAGGCTTTGGCTATGTTTTCAAAGGATGGTTGGAAGAGGTTTCTCTGGCTCCTGCTAAGCCTGGCAGTGGAATTGTTGTGGCAATTAAAAAACTAAAGCATGACAGCTTCCAGGGTCACCAGGAATGGCTTGTAAGTTTCACAGGGACCTTAGCATTTATCTTGTAAGTCAAGTTCTTCAACTGACTTCCATGGATGCTGACAGGCAGAAGTTAACTACTTGGGCCAGCTCCGCCATGAAAACCTAGTGAAGCTCATCGGCTACTGCATAGAGTCTAAGGACAGGCTTCTCGTTTATGAACACATGCAACGAGGTAGCTTGGAGAATCACTTGTTCAGAAGTAAGTAAATCTCATGCCTCAAGAATTGGAAGCCTTTGTTCCCTTTTACTTGTTTCTCTAATAATTTATCTGCTTCTTATACTGCTCCAATTTGAATAAATTTTCTATTTCTGAACTCTTTTACATGGACTAATTTGCTTCTTTCTGTAGGAAATGTCCAGCCTCTCTCATGGGTCATAAGGATTAATATTGCCATTTCTGTTGCAAGGGGTTTGACTTACTTGCATAGTTTGGAGAATAATATCATATACAGAGATTTGAAGGCTTCCAATGTCCTCCTTGATTCGGTAGGCATAAGATCCTATTATCTCTTGCCAAAAATAAATAATAATAATTGAAAAAAAATTAAAAAAAAAAATTTGACGCATCTACTTCGTTTACATGTCTTCCACCACTGATAGTTTTAGTGTAACAGGACTTCAATGCAAAGCTATCAGATTTTGGCCTGGCAAGATATGGTCCAACTGGGGATAAAACTCATGTTTCAACCAGAATAGTGGGGACCCAAGGATATGCTGCTCCAGAATATGTTGCTACAGGTAATACTATCTATTTACTCTGGAAATTCTTTACACATTTCAGTAGTTCAATTATCCCAATTTGTTCTTGGGTTATATTCTTACTTGTACTACCGGGCTCTAACTGTGTTTTCCACCCTGTGCCAGGTCATTTGACCATAAAAAGTGATGTATACAGTTTTGGTGTAGTTCTGTTAGAACTGATGTCAGGAAAACGAGCACTGGAAGATGAGAGGGTTGAAGAGACCCTAATTGACTGGGCAAGACCTTTGCTTAGTGATCATAGGAAAGTATTTAGAGTAATGGATACAAGATTAGAAGGCCAATATTCCAAGAAAGGGGCCCAAACAGTGGGTACATTGGCTCTCCAGTGTCTCCATACGGAGTCCAAGCACAGGCCTTTAATGAAGGATGTGCTAAACACTTTGGAGCAACTCCAGATATCCAAAACCGCGCCGGGAACTCCATTGTCTACACATGCTTATCAAAATCAAGGGACAAGAGCCCAATAAATTTAGGGTGAAGTCCCGATTGATAATTAGTACTTTAAACGAGCACATCATTCTTGTCTCCTCCTTTTGCAATATACTTTTATTCTTTAAGAAAGATTTTGACATTTTTAGAGGTTTACTGATTTGTTTTTTTTTTTTTGTTAATTTACTTTTTCTGCGCTTGTTTCTGCTGTTGATTTCAATATGAAAGAGGAAACAAAACCATTCAAGTAGAGTGTTACACGAGGAAAAAGTACTGCATCTACTTGTAACAGATGGGTTCAGATGCTGTTAAGAATAAAAAACAGTAGAATCTGAGACAGAGCAAACCGTTCCTTTTTAAAGCAGATTGAATCATTGAACCTTTGGTCCGACATTTCTCGTAAATTGTGAGTCGGGGTCCAATTTCCGGTCATACAAAGCACCCATAAGCCATAACAAACCATGACACGTAAAAAGAGATAATGGAGACCATGGGTATTACTAAATAAGTATACACAAATACTTAATACAGCTAATACGGTCAGCCCTATAGACAACAACGTTTAACTTCTCATAAATGTAAGTTTATAAGTTCAGAACTCGAGTACTATTTGATTGAAGATTGACAAGCTGCGGATCTATCAAATTGTAGCCAGCCTAGTACAAATGGCTTTTGGTAAATTGAAGCAATATGTTGTCATCTGTACAAAAAAGATTACGTCTTATTGAACCTGTTTCTTCTTTTTTTTTTTTTTTTTCCTGATCTTATTGAACCTGTTCACCACTTGCTAGTTGTCTCTTTTCTTCCTCAACTTGCTCCAACAATGCTTCGATCTCTGCTTCAGTTAGTCCCTCTAATCGCTTCTGCCATGCCAAGATATTTGTTTAGATCTAATGTTCTACTATTGGACAGTAAACATTAAGAACCACAACAGCGGCAAGTTACAAATCATATGGGGTTTGGGATTGAAACTTATTCACAACAGACGAAAATAAACTATGTCAAAACAGATGATCCTGCAACTGCTACAGAAACACAATACAGAATTCTCATCTTGGTAAACTAGACCATCTCCCATTAAGTAATAAAGAAAAACTTTAAAACTCCACCCAGCTATATACAGAATCATGGATAGACGCCCTATTGGATAACTAAAGCCTCAAGTTATGTACAAATGAAGCTTACCAAGTAATCTTTTCGTTTTCCTGTCTAGAGTTTTTATAAGCAAACTCTATGAGGCAAATGCTAGAGCCTACTACGATTAAAACTAGACTCACAAAAACTAATTCAGTGATCAGCCACTACACCTGCATGACTTTGTTTTCATAGTCACGAAGCTGCTTTGCATATGTCATATCTTTGTTTGAAACTCTAAAAATGTATGTTGAAATCCAGCCAACAGTCAATCCTAATACCAACACCAGCTGCACCACGTTGCCTGCTTGCAATGGATCAACTCCTGCAAACTGAAAATATAGAGATAGAAAGATCAAATGGTGACAAACATGTCACTTTTATCGTAGCAGAGACACTTTTCCCACCAATGTTCCCAGAAATGAGCATAAAGATTTTAGTCTGCTGATGAGTAAAAGAAGACTGTTACCTCTAGCCCACTTTTCAAACCAATGCCTGCAACAGTCACTCCTAAGCCGATGAGCAAAACATCTTTTCTTGTGTATCCAAAAGGTGTCTACATTGCCAAAAAGGCAAGAAATTTCAATTAAAGAAAGGTAGAAAGAAGCAAGGACAAAAAAGGAACTCTATCACTACTGTCTTTTTCTCTCTGCTGGATATATTTTGCAACACAAAATTTACATTGCTTGCATTTGTCTGGTCAGAAGAAACATCGGAATCATCTTGACTGCCACCAGAAGACGATGAACCTGCAGCCCTGGGAACCCCAAAGAACACTTTCTTTGATATTTTTCTAGCATTTCCTCCTATGAAGGGTGAAGTTCTTTTATGATATGAAAGCTGCCAAATGACACCTGCAAAAGAAACCAAGTGTATCCATCACTGGAGGAGGTTAACAGCATACTTACCTCAACAGAATAATCAAAGTATACTTTTGTTCTCTAAGCAATGGCTCTCAAAAAACCAAAAGGCATTTAGAAAATGCCTTCAGAAAAGTGAATTAAGGAGCTCAATTTAGAAAAATGAGCAGTGTAGTGCAAAAGCTCACACCAGTTCCCAAACTATATCTATTATTTTGCTATATAGAAGAAGCTTCCCAAGTTCAATATACGAGCTTTCTGTTGCGTGTAATTCAGCTCTTTCTGGTTGATATCTTAAAACAAAAGGCAATAACGTAAACAACTGTCTCACCGCATTCACTGATATTCCTAGAGTAGCCAAAGCGTAAAAGTACCACAACTATATAGAACCTCTACAAGTACTACAAGTTTTCATGAAACTTCTTGAACCTGATTGCTACTGGAAAAAAACCCAATAGAACAGAATCCAAAGCGTTCAGTACAGATCTAAAATATGCAAATAAATCTTTCCCCTGCTCTAGAAAAACCAGCACCTTATTCCAGCGCCGGATACCTGAAAAACAGTTACAAGTTCGACTGCCCAAAACTCCGGACAAAGCATGGTGTCCGCTCCTTCCCTTGTCAGTCTCTAACTATTTTAACTACCATTCCACAAACATAGAAATGCAAACGGAGCAACAAAAAAAAAAAAAAAAAGGATTCAATAGGTAACTTACGAGAGGGAGTAGATGGCGCAAACGCATTTCCTGTTCGTATAGGACTTCGGCGCGACGATAATTCATGAAAGGAAGAATCAGAAAAGGCTAAAGGGCGATGAGAAAGAGAGGTCCCCAGATCAACAAACATAGCAGGCAATAGACTTCACAAGCAAAGGCCAACAAAACAGTTCAAAGATGATTTTCAGAATAGCACTGAAAATCCTAGCCGACTTCCACCTCTCGCCAGAAAATATCGGTTGCACCTTCCGCTAGAACTGATTCTCTCTTGCGATTGCGATCCAGGGGAGCCACAGACGAATTCTATTATCTGTTCTGATAAGTTCAATAGATAATTACATTTTTCATCCAAATTATTTAAGGGGTTCATATTCATGTCTTTATTAATCGACGTAGATGAGTAATAGAAAAATTATTTTTGTAAAAATTTCTTCACCGTTATTAAATTTTGAAAAGATTGTATTCTAAGAAATTAGAACATAGAATCCACTTGAGTTTATTTTAAGAAATTAGAACATAGAACCCACTTGAGTTTATTTTAAGAAATTAGAACATAGAACCCACTTGAGTTTATTTTGCAAGCTCTTTTAGGACAAGTGCAAGGAGACGATACTTTTTTTCTGGTGAACGCCGGAGCTGAATTCAAACGAGAGTAAAATTTTAATTGAACACAAGAAGTTTTTTTTTTAAGAATGCATTATAATTATTTTATCAACCACAATAATTACAAACCTCGTTAATGGCAATGTCTGTAAAAAATGGCATTTTCTTCCCTGAGCTTGCAGGGAATCTCTTTATCTTGTGAATGAATCCTCCTTGATAGCAGAAACTAAAACTCGGTCAAGTGTTTTAACTTTGAGCACTCGAAAGAACAAAACTGAAAAAACAGAAAAAGGAAAGGCAGATCGTATTATATATACTTGTAAGAACAAAATGGAGTAAACCTGGGTTCTACTGGGCTATCTCTTTGAGCCTACTGAAAAACAGATAAAGGTCTCAGCAGACTGGCCTCTGAAAAATGCTGGGGAACTAATGTCTACTGGTATCAGCTCTAGATCTGATACACAAACAGTAAGTTTTATGCACACAAATACACAATTGTTTCACATACAATGTTCAAAAATTGGTTCCAGGAGCTAAGTTACATCAGGCCCAGTGGTGACAAAAAACTTCCCTTTGGGACCCCTGTATTGCACACAAGTTATGACAAGACTTGGACACATTATATACACATAGCCCTAGTGTTGTTTCAAGGCTACAAATAATCATTCATAGCTCCATGCACATCAGAAGTCTTTGATCTTTTGCAGGAGGAGCCGCCTCAACAACCTGCAGTAGTTCAAGATAAACCAATATGAGAGAGAGAGAGAGAGAGAGAGAGAGAGAGAGAGAGAGAGAGAGAGAGAGAAAAGGAGGGAGAGATGCGATTTAAAAACTATTTTTTTTTTTTTAAAATCTGTTTTACAACATATAACATCAATAAACATCAAAAAATATAAAATAATGACTTCTACAGTTTTGTTTTTCAGAAAGCAGAGAGAACTTTCATTCGTGTTAAACCTTGTCAAGTAATCCATGCTACAGGCCAGTCAGTCAATCCTACTGACTTTGGCTATGAAAGGGGTTCTTAGATTCTTAATGACAAAAAGTCCACCAGTATTGGCCTGGAGTGTCTTGCGTTCATAGCACAAGTAGGTGTCCTAAATTGGCTGGTCATTTAGGGGAGAACTAGAATGACCTAGTTAAATTGAAGGAATACTAATAATTTAGAAATTTTGAGTTACTGCATCTAGGATTCCACATAATAACAAGGAATAAACACTTGTTAAGCCCGCACTGCATATTTGTGGTTCAAAATAGAAGTTACACTCACGATACTCGACCTGAAAGCCAGCTTTCCTGTACAGTGCTTGAGCAGGTTTATTGTCTATGTTCACATGAACAAATAATTGCTTCATGCCTGTAAAAGGACAAGATAAAGAAAACGATCACGACATTTTAAATTAAAATGAAAAGTCACAACTCAAAATTGAAAGATACCTGCAGTAATGGCCATGTCACTGGCCAGATACAACATATTGGTTGCTATGCCTTGACGACGGGCAAACTTTGCGACACAGAGATTGGCAATATAGGCATATCGATGAGAACCATATGCCTCATGGCTCACAAGCACAGCATTAACCTTTTTCAATTCCTGGAAACAAAGTAAGACAATGGTTTTTAGCAGGTTCATATTAGGAAGGAGAGCAAGGGGAAGAAGCAACGGCCCTATTTGATAAGGCGCTGCACATGAAAGCTGCGTTAGTGCTGCCCTTTTGAAGCTTGGCCTGATCATCCAATTCAATCCGACAGACAAGCATGTCAAAATTTCAATTTTCACAGGAAAGCTAACCAATGTTAAAATCCTCCATTTACAATCATTCAATCTTATTCCTTTAGAAATATAAGAATGCTGCCTTTTAAATGATATTTTTAACTTGCCCTCCAATTAGAGTTATTTCCATTTCATTCTTTTACAAAATCATTTTTTCTACAAAAATAAAAAAGTATGCAAGTAATACCAATAACTGAATATCAACAATCATTTTTCCTCACAGGAAGTTTAAAACAGCCATGTAATGATACCATTCTTCTGTTTTGTAGAAACTAATTATAAGTTATTTATACAAGCAAGTATTAATAATTATATAGTTAATAACAATTATTCCAGGTTATTATTGTATCATTATCAACAACATTCTGTTTCTCATCCAAACAAAAGAATCTCTGGTATACCAGAACTTCACTCAGGTTTGCTCCTCTCTGTCACCAGATATTAAATACTATGGCAGTAACTAGAAGTGCCTCAATTTTCCTTTTCACTATTACACACAAAAGGGAGTTCAGATATCAGGATTAGTTTTTGTAGTATAGTATTGGAAGAAAGACCAAATATAACATATCTTTCTAATTCATAATCAAAATATAAAGTCCTTACTTTCATGTGTGGCAAAGTTGAATCACATTGTAATTACAGGTGAATTTTCACAATCAGGAAAAAAGAAAAAGAGAAACATGCACACCAGAAAGAGGAGACAGCCAAAAATAAACCATAGAGTTTTGATGAAAGTCACTGCTGAGATGTCATGCAAGAAAAACAGAAAAGGCTATTGTTAAAGTAATTCATGAAATCCAGACTCCTGCCAAAATTTGCAAATTAAAAGTGTCACAAACGAATGAACTTGAGAAGATTCGCTTTCCTGCTTACCCCAGGGAAGGTTTCTCCATGCAAAAACTGCCTGATGCTTAGATCAAGGGTTCCTACAACGCTGTTCAAGACAGTACGCCTCATATTCTTGTCTTCTTTTTTCACCTGAATGTCAGAAATTTGGTTACAACCACCTAAGTCCATTTATAAGTAACATTAGGGATGATAAAGATGATACAAGTTGTGCAAGAACCACATAAAAGATATGAAAATGGAAAAAAAAATGCATCTTACTCACAATTATTTTCTGTACTTAATGCTTGCTAAAAACCCACATGGGACTAATCAAAACCCAAATAATGCACCAAGCAAACATGCTAAAAATTGGGAAGCTCCAAGTTTTGACAACAACCTGATGGAACCTTTATAATAATATGTTGATTTTCTATTCTCATATTTACTTTCCAGTCCAGGTAGCAGTGGAAAAGTAAAAATTCTAATTACATGGCCTGGAGTCTTGAGAGGCTTGTGAGGAAAGCTGCATTCCTTGCATTGGACAATCTATGTTGAAGGGGAGTCATTGTTGCTTCATTATATTGATTATGTTTAGTGCCATTGCCCTACCACAGAAGAAATCTGGGCTCACTTGTCAAATCTAATCTGTAAGGGGGTTCTCCCTATATTTTGGTGACTTTATCCAGCAAATGATCTCATGCAAGGTGGCCTCCCTGAGCAATATGGACAGCTGCACTGAGGGATGTATGCAGCACAAGCTTTTTGATGGTCCTCCAGGGGCAACCTGGGGTTATCTAATTTGGTAGATGTGTTTGGAAGACATAGCAGTTTGTCCAGAAGACCCGATGATTCCATTCCTCTCACTTCCTTGGCCATCAGGGCCTACTGACTCAAATGAACAGAGGTAAGTGCTGTTTTTTTCTGGCTAAGGTTGAACCAGGAATACTTTTAGAGGCTTTGGAAGTGGAGGGTGGCACTGCATCAGTAAGTAACTGGAGCAGTTCAAGAAGCCTTCTTGGAGACAAGAAGATTATTTTTTATGAGATCTGAACCTTGCCAGTGATGTGGTTTGTAATTAGCTTCCTGATAGCAGGTGTACTAGTGGATTTCTGAAGTGGGCTAAGGGTTGGTTCATCTCCAATACCCTGTTGTTCAGATTTTCCCTGCTTAGTGCTTTTTTTTCTTTTTTTTTTTTTTTTATTTTTTGCCTTCGGTCTCAATGAAATTATCTTTTCAAAAGAAAAACGTAACAATGATAAGTTTTCTTTTTTTCTTTTCTTTTTTTCTTTTCTTTTTTTTTTTGCAAGATACATTTAAGAAGCTTACTACCTGTGAGTTCAGAAATGAGTATTTAATTCAATGAAAGAAGTTCAGCTTATCTCACCAGGTACATGTTTGCACAAACATATAAAACCAACAAATAGGGTGGCAGGGGTGAGACAGGGGCTCTGAAAATTAAAACCATTTTTAAAGAAACTTTAGAATATAACAAAATCATGTCAAGAACATACTGCAACAACGCAGAAACATTTCAGTGAGTTGCCATCTCTGCCACCACACCGGCGTTTCAGTGCATAAAACTCCTGTGACATGCCATAAATAGAAAAAAAAAATGTCAAAAGCGGGTAGACAAAAAATTGATAAAAATACACAACTAAAATAGATACCATAGCTAAGTGGCTTTATTTAGTAGCACTTCATCAAAATGAGCTACTTCCACAACTCACGAAGCATATCCACATAAATTTTAAAGTTAATAAGAATAAATACACCTAAGATGTTAATCATGTATTTCACTACCAATGCAATTTGATTAAAGGTTATCTCAGAGACAACAATATATTTTAAATATAAAATATTGCCTCTCTTTTTGTTGGGTAAGAATTATTGACAAAGCTGTCAAGGGATACTAATACGAGTTTCACCAATTTTTCAGCATAAATTAAGTTGAATATCATTAGCAGTTGGAAGAAACGGTCTTCAAATAGTCTACATGAAGAACAAGTAGAGCAAGAAAGAGAGTAAGAGAGAAGGATTCTTAACTAAATTCAAAATTTTTAAAAAGAAAACACACAAGAGGAAGTAAAGATATGTTTCCCAAGAACAAAAGGAAGCAAGATATAACACTACTGCACAGAATAAAGTTTGACATTAAAATCCTTTTTGGATTGATTTAATGAATATTAGAATATATCTCATAAAGAGTATGAAAAAACCATATTCCAAGTAGTACTGAAACTCTACATTCCAAAACTCTTTCAACATTAATAAACCAGATGATGTACTTCAAAAGTACTTAGCCCACTTAAAGCATGCTTTCTTTCATCACCACTACAAGCATGTTTTCCATCACAAAAACCACATTTTTTTATTTTTTTTGTTTTTGAGATGGCACATTATTTTATTTTGAAAGGATAAAGTTAGCCATCTTTATCCTAAAATTCCAATAGGTTTACGTCATTATCATCCAGAATGTTACTGTCTTAATTCAGTTGTCTTCTTTCAACAAGCAGACAGACCCTTGCACTTGAACAACTAATCTTGATTAAGAGGAAATAACGAATAGAACAATTATTGCATCTTAAAAACAAACTTTACTTCCTAGTGTTTCCCTGCATGTTCTCTCCTCTGAATTTGTCAATTTACTCAACGTGAGTTTGAACTAAACGTGCCCTTGTAAGTTAATTAAGAATTCAACTCTTCTGGGTAGGAGTCAATCGTAGGTTCTGAGCAAAAGCCTGTTCCTAACATCCTTGACTTTCAATGTTCAACAGCGTCAACAATTTAAAATATATGAAAAACAGAGCTTCCATCCCCATTCCCATATCCGTGTCCATGTGTGTGTAGAACCTAACTTGCAAACATAAAGTAACAGCACAACATGCAACAGAATTTTTATCAAACACATGAACTTTAAGCATAAAAAACTCTGGCAGGAGATTATTCATAATTATAACCTGTTCAGCGAACTTCCTTTTGTAACTGTCGACATGCCTGAAAAAAAGTAGATGTCAGTGTTCTGTACACAAAAACACTAAATTGATACAGGGAATAAATAAAGCTACGTAATAAAGAGAGTTTTATTAAATGCCTTAAGCATACAACAGAAGACTATGAATAGAATACTGAAACTGCACTAATGTCAAGCAAATGTAGATAAGAATGAGAAACTGACCGCATGTAAGATAGCGATTCCCAATGAGCTTCAGCACGTAGCCATGCTGCAGTCTGCCTCGAGAAATATCACGGAAGTATTCAAAAACACTCAAAAATGCAATGGTACAAACAAAAAATTAAGCCATATAAATTAGAGACGAAAAAAAGTTACAGACCCAGTATTCTTCATCTAATAAAGCTCCACGAGCGACAAATCGACCAAAGCCTCGCCTTTCCTTAGTGCATAATTCCTGGTCACTGAGCTGCAGTCTATCGAAAGAAAGCTCAGGCAGTCTTGAAATGTTACTATGAGTGACTGATGACTGCTGAATACTGTGAGAACTATCGTTGCACTGAATTTCAATGATTCTCCCGCGGTGATAAGAAGCAGGAAAGTTCTCCCTACTGATCTCAAGAGACAGAAATTCAAACACGTGAGAAATACTGCTACGGTAGAAAGAGCCGTGTAAAGTTTCTTGTTAAAAGTAAACAAATAAGAAATATACTGGGCCCATTTTAAACAAATGAAATGTTTCTAAAATTTGTCAAATACTTCAAAAATCCTACTTGGACAGGAAGTACTATGTGTAATTTCATTATTTCTTGAGTAACATCCTTGATAAGATAAAATCTCTACCCATTCATATCCAATTAATTAGAGAAATTCTTGAACAACTATTTGCAACATTTCTTCCTGGACAATTTGCACATAAGAAATGGTGTCGATCAAATCTTCCTCTAGTTCATCTCCTTCACATTGTTTCATTTCATCAGATGTAATATAAGTGATGCCTATATCAGTGCACAACTCATATTTTTCCTGGAATAATGATAGACGATTCTGGTGCTTCCATCTTTGAGTTGTGAACAATATACTTCCAAATATTGCACTACACTAACACAGCCTCAGAGTAGCTTGAGCCAACAGTAGTAAGAAAAACACAATGTTCAGAAAATAGATTTGTAAAGCGCAATTCGGACAGGTTCGGACGAGGATCCGTGATGATGCATCAGAAGAAAAATTATATCAACCTATTACCCGGGTATAACAAAAGATTTCCAGCATAAGGTATAACACTCAAAATTATCAGGAAAGGTGCCACTTTACCCGAACAATTGTGAGCCCCTGACGTTGCAAGACACGGGGATGCTCTTTGGCGCTTTCGATTGCAACCCAGCTACAGAAGGCGGGCAGATTCGGAAATGAGGTACGAAGCTTCCTCTAAGCTCCATCTTTATTCCGCAAAACGAAGGTCATCACCCAATTCCACCGAGCACTGCTCAGCTCCGGGCGCCACCAGATAACGAATTCAAGGAGAAACCATTTAGGAACAACAACAACAAAAAAAAAAAAAAAAAAAAAAAAAAAAAAAAAAATTTATGACTAAAGAAGATCTATGAAGAAGAAGAAGAAGAAGAAGAAGAAGAAGAAGAAGAAGAAGAAGAAGAAGAAGACGAAGACGAAGACAGGGTGCGAGCAAAAATGGAGCTCCGATTCAATCCGTCAGAGTCCCAAGTCAGCGGCGGAATTTGAGCTGACACAAGAGAAAACTCTTATACATATAGAGAGTACACATAATGAATTAAGAGGGGAAACACCAAACGACATTGCGGAGAAGGGGAAGGAGACCAGAAATCAGAACAAAACCTTATTTTAGATATCAGAACCACAAACAAAAACGAAGAATAAAACTCGACAACAAAACATCCTGTCTCTCAGGATCCGTTAAAACAAAAATCCAAGGGGATAATTCGAAATGGGAACAAAGAGAGAATTTTTTTTTTTTTAAGTTAAAAAGGAGCTGTCCGCCTTATTTGAAAGCGGGAGCCTCCGAAGAGAAAAAGAAGCACGACGACCCCGCAGCAACGAATTAAAAAACAGAGAAGAAGCAAAAAGTCCCACGGTTGTTCCACTTCGAAATATCGAAAATCAGAAGCAGCTATGATCCGCGGGACATTGCCATAGCTGCTCCTCTTGCAGATACCGATTATCAGATCCTCATCCCTGAAATTTGCAAATTAATACTGCTAATTCTTTTTTCTTTAGACAGCTAATTTCTCGCCTCCTAAATCCCACCTGTCCAGTTTCAACCTTAAATATTAAATCACGACTAATTGCATAACCATGGCTTAAAATTTTTAATAGAATAACTTCATTGCATATCTGGTCAGGAACGGTCAAAATAGGACAGAGAGAGAGAGAGAGTGAGAGCGCCAAAGACGAAGGACCACAATTTAGTAAAGGCCCGCGAACCACGGGGCTATCATTATTTTTGGCTAAAGAGATTGCATATCTGACTGGTGAACGCCGACTTTATCCGTTTACTCAAGTCGACGTGGCAGGACTGTTCATGTCCACGTGGGACTGCCGTCCTCGTCCATCCCCTGCCTTCCGCGTAAATTCTGGAAGGATACCGAACGTGGGCCCGTCGTTGCCGCGGGTCCACACGAAGAAGCTTTGGGACTTGGGGGCTTTTCTCAAGGAACACCGAAGAATCAAAGCAGCATGGCCAAGTAACCATCGGAACGGAGGATCGTTCGGTACATTCTTTTTAGTGGATTTGGTCATGGGCGAAGAAAAATAAATAAATATAAAGGTCAAAGGAAGGAGGGACTGGGCCCTAGATATCTAGCGAAGATATCCGTGGCAGGAAAGCGCACACGTAAACAATGATTATCCGAACGAACGGATAAGATCAAATCTGTCGTGGCGTTTTGTAAGTTATTTGGCAAAGGAAATGTTGTCCTTTAGTGCGGTGCCATATAACGATGAAAACCGGAGCAGATTACCCGCTCGCCGTCCGTTTTATCATTCTTATTATTTGCAGTTCTATCGTTTAATAAATGAAAAGAAATAAAAATAGGTCTTCTGAACCTGTTTTTATATATCTACCTATATAGTTTTAACATAAATTTTTAATTTTACATATGTATTACCGTATTATATTTTTAATAATTTTTTTATCACTTATAAAAAAATATTAGAGTTGAAAATTATAGATAGAATTTTAATTTTTTCATATCTTGTAATTATTGAGTCGTGATCTCATGGATCTTATATCATAATTAGGGTAGTACCTCTTAATCTAAGATTAACGAATATTTATTTTTTCTTGTTAATGTCAATTTTTTATATAAATGTCAACAATCGTCATATAGAGATAAATATATTATTATTCATAATTAAATAATTATATAAAGATAAATATAATAATTAACAAGTATATACACGCATCATGTATCTAAATATTATATATGTATGATGTAAATGTCAATAATCGATAAATAAAAGTCAAATTTTATAAAAATGTCAATAATTTATTAATTATCCTCTTATTTCAATTGGCTGACATAATTCAAAAAATTTGGCAGTACAACATAAAATTATGCATAACTGTAAATTCCTAATAGGTTATAAGCAATATCATTCCTAGTTAATTCCATCTCTAATTAGTTAATATTATAATTTTATTTTTCCCTCCTTTGCTAGTCCTACTCCTTAGGTTACACATTAGAATTTACATCTTTCCTAGTTAGTTTCTTCTCTAATTAGTTAATGTTCTAATTTTGTTTTTCCCTCCCTCCCTAGTCCCTATAACTTAGACTATCCATTAGCAATTAGCGTAACTAATAAGTTATAACCCTATTATCCTTCCTTTGGATTTGATTTTTATTTTTGTATTTTTTTATGGAAAGGTAAGTCCACATAAATTGCCAAATCAGTCCACGTATAAATGTAAAAAATAAAAATACTGATATTTTTAAAATAGTATATCATACTATTATAAAAAATAAATTTATTCAATATATATGTGTAATCACAAAAAATAAAAACCCTTTGGAGTAATTTAAGGTAACAGTAATATAATAACATAAAATTGTTAGCTCTCTTCAGTTTCATTTCTCTTTTTCTACTTTCAATGCTCTCTTTCTTCGCAATTTCTTTCTTTCTATGCATCTTTTTTCTCTCTTAATCTTAAGTAATTTATTTCTCTCTACGATTTGCCAATGCCCTAATCAATTTTTTTGTTTGTCTGCGATTCACCCATAACTTATATTTCTATTAATACTCGTCATTTATAACTTGCTATGAAACGAGTTAGAATGCTCATATCAACTTCTTTTAATTTCTTATCTCCACATAAATATTCAGAAAAATAAGACAAAAGGAAGTGATATGATTGTTAGATATTAGTTTCACGTAGATAAAAAAGTAGGAAAAATCATGACTTATTAGTTGGAAAAAGACTATAACTCGAGTTAGTTATTTTTAGGTGGAGCCCAAAAAAAGACCCACACATGTACGGGAGTGTTAGAGATTGGTCGAATATAAAAGGTCCTAACTTATTAGTTGGAAGAGTCTTTCTAATTTCCGCAAATCATTTTAAGATAGACTTCGGTCCAACTTTACAATAATTATATTTAAATGCATCTCTTAATTAAGAGGGAACCCTTAAGTGTAAGTGCCATGCACCAAAGAGTGTTGGAGGATTCTCATTTATGACGTTCTATTTTGCTTGTTACCTAGGTGAACCGCCATATCGTGGCTTACCTTGGCCTCACTCACCAAACCCGACAATGAGAGGTGCACATCAACATGGCCTACGTGCGCCTTCTCACTTCCTTCCAATGTAAACAATTGTAATAGTTGTACAATCTGAATTGTGTAAAGTGTACATGAATTGTTATGTTGTCTAATCTCTCCATGTTATTAATATGTATTAATGTCCTCCTTGGCAGTACTGGAAGGAACGGAAGCTTGCAGTTTCCCTAAAAGCATAGTGGTAGTGATTTCCAGCTCTCTTACGTAAATTACTGTACTCTTTTGCTGAATTATATATTATAAATATAAACTTAGGTAAAACTGTTACAGTTGCCTCCGTAGCATAGTGGTAGTGCGTTCGCTTCGTAAGCGAAAGGTCGCGAGTTCGATCCTCGCCGGGGGCTCAAAGTTTCGTTCTTTTTTGAATTACTTCTCTTTCCTATCGCCAATATCTTTTAATCTTTTAGACAAGCAAACAACAAATCAAACACAAGATTACACATATTATCCAATCCTACAGGCGACAAGCTTCTACTACTTCAAAGTGGACGATAACAAGCCTACTGCTGCGCGTTATGATTTTGGGTCTGCATCCATCCCTTCGCCCTCGTTTTCTCTTCGTTTGCTCTGTGTTTTTCTCCAAAGATGGCTAGTTTTTTTCCGGTATCTATGCCCAGAAGCTTATAACAAGCGTAAAAGTTCTTCAAGTGGCATTTGACGGCAACAACCTTCTAAAAGATGATAGTAAAATGACTAACTTAGGCATGAAACCTCTCTGGTCTGCTATACACAAAATAGAAAACTGGGTGTCCGAAGGGTAGGTGTCAAATGTTCAAATAACTCACCTTTCAGTAAGATGCCAAAAGTGGAGCCTCCAAAACATTTAATAAGAAATTAGTCACTAAATAGCCACTATTTGCACAGTTGTAAGCTGAAGCATTATTTGACTACTCTGCCTTTTAAGAAAATAAAACAAAAAGACCAAACTAACTGTGATTTTTTTGGTTTATGGAGAATGCCCAAAAGACTGTTTTGTCTAATATTATTTTCCAGGAAATTGGAACAATGGGAAGAATACTTGAAATCTGTTTAAACTTACCCATCCCAGACTTGTATAATATTGAAAAAGCAAAATACAAAGGTAAGTTTTAAGTCACCTGATTTTTTTTTTGTTAGAAATGGAGAAGCAGGCAAATTGGGAAATGGTCCTTTTGATCAAAGTTACCAAACACCAAATAAACAAAAAAAAAAAACTAATACATGCCCGGTTGATTGCATATAGAAGAATATTTAGAACCTCAAAACGATCTCTAACCAAAAAACCTTCTTATGGCTTCTGCTTAGGGATAAACTTCAAACAACAGACTTGTTGATTAGACGTGGAATTCAAGTGAACCCAATGTGCAGAATGTGTCTAGAAGAAATAGAAACACCCTCCCACTTGTTACTATCATGTAGATTTGCACGAGAAGTTTGAGACCTAGTTAAAGAGCACACACAAATAATGCCAATTGAACAAACGATTAGATCCTTTTTTGTTAGTGTCTTCACCGAAAAAGCCACAAAATAAACCCCCAGAAAACATATCTTCATCACCATGACTCTATGAGAGCTGTAGTGCACCAGAAACAAGAAACAATTTGAAAACAAACACTCCTCACCAACTCAATGTGATAAGAAAATATCAGAATTAGCAAAAAACTAGATCATCAAAAGTAGAGACATTCTAGAAAAATTAAAAGAAAAAGAAGATAGACTGCATGCGGCATGGTTTCCCCAACAGGGGAATGTCTGAAAATCAATTTTGATGGATTGTCCACATCAAATGGAACTAAAGCAGGAAGTGGTATGGTTATTAGAGACTCAAATGGAACTCCACTAATACTGACATCATGGCTATTACAAAATAAAACAAATAATGAGGCAGAAATTTTAGCTTTATATCTTACCCTCTCTATTATTAAAAGATTTTATATAAACTCAAATGTCATTATAAAAGGGGATTTGGAGATTGTGATACATTTGATTCAGGGGGAGAAACATCGCCATTGGAGATTAGCACGCTGGAAAAATGCATGCCAAAATCTGCTGAAGAGCCTGCCACGAGTAACGCTACATCATCAGCTAAGAGAGACCAACATCGTTGCTGATTCACTTGCAAAAGCTGGTTCCACCTATGCAGTGCAGACTGAAAGAAATATTTGATTCCAAAATATCCCCACCTTTTTCAGAACTATCTTTGTCAATGACTGTTTGAGAGTGGGCGTCAGCCCACAACTTCATATTCTAACTCATTAGATTCTATCTCCTCCCTATAAACTCCAAACAACGTTTGTAGTTAATCACAGTAATCAATGAATGATTTTCAGATTAAAAAAAATCTGGTCAGGAACGGTCAAATGGGACAAAGAAGAGAGAAAATGAGAGTGCAGAGATTTGGCTAAAGAGAATGCATATCTGACCGATGAAGGCAGACTAATGCTAGGCGTACATTAATGTTTGCTTACATTTTAGTACACCCCTCAGGGACCCTCAAAGGAATATTTTAATATCCGACTTATATCAGTAAGGGGTATACTTAAAATATATGCAAACAGTATTGTACGTATATTATTATTCTATCTGTTCATATCCACGTGGGACTGCCGTTCTCGTCCATCCCCTGCCTTCCGCATAAATTCTGGAAGGATACCGAACGTGGGCCCGTCGTTTCCGCGGGTCCACACGAAGCTCTGGGACTTGGTGGCTTTTCTCAAGGAACACCGAAGAAGCAAAGCAGCATGGCCAAGTAACCATCGGAATGGAGGTTCCTTCGGTGTACATTCTTTTTAGTGGATTTGGTCATGGGCGAAGCGAATTTCTTTATAAAAATAAAATAAAATAAAAAGTCAAAGGAATTAGGAGGGACTGGGCCCCATAAATCTAGGGAAGATATCCGTGGCAGGAAAGCGTACACGTACAGAATGATTATCCGAACAAACGGATAAGATCAAATCAGGAAAACGTTGTCCTTTAGTGCGGGTGCGGCGCCCGCGTGGGACGGCGCCATCTACGTTGTATCCGGTTCGGGCAATTTTTTTTTTTTTTCAATAAGCCGAACCGTATCTGTTAAGAAAAATCGGGTCGAGTAGCTCCCCGTAAGAGTTTATACCCTAAAATTTTCAGGGAAATAATACCAGTAAATTGTTCCCCTGACGTAGCTCTTTGAAAAAGTACCGTCTTCTGTAAAAAGCAACGTTTGGAAGTTCTTCCAAAACAAGTTTGTTTACAAAGAGTGGCTCTTTCTTCCAAGGAGCAACTTTTGAGTCCGCCAAACGCGTAGCCCAGGGCTCCAAGCCAGAGAGGGTTTTATCCTATGTATTGCAAAAGGGACAAGGTAACGACTAACTTTGGTCGACTGGATAATGTCAGTGAAGACACTTCAGTTTATTATCCCTTTCGTCAATGGCAAGGAAGGGGAAATTTCTAAACAATAGATGGGTCCCACAAAATTTTATCATTATCTATATTATCATCCATTGTAGGAGTATGAAAAAATCCTTAAGTGATCAGAATACCGATTAATTATGATTTCTAACAATGGGTCCCACTCCCCTATCGACATCCGTCGGATCATGATCGGGATGGGGGGGGGGCCCGCCTGCTCGTTTCTCCTCGATCGGTCGTTTTTGCGTAGTGGAAAGTTGAAACTTATACGCGATCTATTGCTCTGGCTTTAAGATAAAAATTATTCGCGCGCGCTTCCGCAAGGCTTGTCTGCCTACGGTGGCTCGCGGGTGGTGTTAGAATCGTGCGCCGTTGGATCGATACCGTCCGCAGGTTTGGCTGGCGGCCGCAGATTGGCCTATTAGTGACCTTGTTTGCGGGCCCCTAGGGGAAGATGACAGGTGACTTCGGTAGTCCTCGGACCACGATTCTCCGTGGTTCTTCTTCCTCCGAGAGCGGATTTGGCAGGGCAGTTGCTGTCACGTTGATGATTACGTGTAAGCTTCGATTACGCGCGCATCGCCGCGCAAGCATACTGCGGGAGAGAGCCGAAGAGTGATATAAAACAGAAACGAACTTCCCCGCTGCTCAGGCGTCCGCGAGTGTCGCTTCATCCTCTCAAAGGTCCGGACACATGCGGTCTTACTCTCTATCTCTCTCAGTGCTATTATAGAAGACGGAACTGGTCGCTTTGCTTGGCTACCGTTGCGGTTTCATCTGTTTTGTCAGGTTCGAGAATGGGTACAAGTTAATTACACTGCATTACACGGTGAATTTGTACGAGAATGGGTACAAGTTAATTACACTGCATTACACGGTGAATTTGTACGGTTCGATCACTTCCTTGAAGTCGAAATTGGCCGCGATAGTGTTATTGGTTTTCACGATCAATTTTGCTTGTCCGAAGCTTTTAACTTTTGTTCTTTTCGGCATTCTGTTGACCGTATGAGTTGCCGTTATCTGCTTTGTGTTCACTTCGTTACAATTGAAGTGCTTTCAGACCGTGTAAAGGCCTCGTTTGAACTATTTAGTGCTATGTTATTCTGGCAACAAGCAACGAATCTGTTAGTGAATGTTTTGTTCTCTTCAGGGCTCTGACGACCGCCACTTTGTCAATCCTCACGTTTTCTGTTTAACAGTTTCTGCAACTTGGTATATCAAGATTTCTCTGATGTATGAAGATTTCTTCTATTCTTCCGATTAGTTTTACGTATTAAAGCGTTCAAAGTGTTTATTTCTTTCTTTCTTCCTTCCATTCCGTACGCCATTTTTTTTTGTAAGTACATTTAATTTGAGTAGCAAATACTAGTGCATTTGCAGTCTGTGCTGTCCATAAATATGAATGGATATAACATGAGATTTTCAGATTTGACATTTGCTGGGAGAGCGCTTGCTATCTGAGATTTTAGCTACTGCACAGCTCGATCTCTTCGCAGCATGTTACAGTTCTCGATTAATGTTATACAAATTTGTAACAATTGTTTTGCTTTTTGAGATAGAAAATTGTTAATGATTACGATACTTGTACATGAACATTAGGAGCAACTCTGTTATTGTGACACCGGTTGTTGTGAATCTCCCACAATTTTCTATTTATAGACATGGCTGATGATATTTGAGGTTTCCTCTGTTATCGCTTTTTTCAAAAAGTAATTGAGTCATCTGTTATAAATGCCTGCAGTGTTGAATTAAATGCTACAAGGTACAATGGGTGTTCGTGCGGCTTCTGTTGGTCTTATAATCTGCCTGCTACTTGCTTCGTGGGCTCCATATAGAAGTTTTGCTTTTGAAGCAGATGACAACCAGACTGTGCAACTTACAGTTAATGCTGCCTCAAATGGGTCCAAAATCCCCAACACTCTGTTCGGTATATTCTTTGAGGTGAATCACGTGACTGGATCTATCTGTGCTTTGCTAGTTCCTCTTTTAACTACTGCTGGTGACAACATCTGTAATCTTTAAAGTCTTCTTAGCACTTCATTTGAAGTTTAAGCCCTGCTGATTTCAAACATATTTAAGTGGTTCTTTCAATCAATAAAGAGCAGAATATATGAATGGGGATGGAAGTGAAGAGTATATTGATGGTGATGGGTCCTTGTGTCCAACTGTGAACATCTTTTATGAGCTTTGCTTTGAACATGTTGTGTTTGATGCATAGGTTTCATCTCTGTCGATTTGAGGAACGACAGTCCTTGGGTCAAGAAATTCTGTTTAAGCTTGGAGTTTATCTTTTTATCTGTAGGAACTGTATTTATATACAGATAATTTTGGTGCTGTTTGTTTCTTTCTGTTATTCAGAATAAGGATGGACTGAACTTCTCTCTTTCAGGAGATAAACCATGCTGGAGCTGGTGGGCTATGGGCAGAACTCGTTAGCAATCGAGGTAATATGGAGTTCCATTAGTTTCTCTCATGAATCTTTTTCACATTAGAAAGAACTTGTCCTTAGCTAATCTGTTTTATCTATTTCGAGGTATTAGTTTTTCTTTGATTTTCTTTACCTGAGTAATTTTTTTGAAAGGGATTTCCTGAGTAATTTTTTTGAATTGGATTTCTTGAGTAATTACACGAATCTTTTTTCATTTCTTTCTTATTATATTCTAATTCATATAAGATTATATGTTTCTGCTGTAATGAATTTATGTTGATTTAAGATTGAGTTCTTAATTAATTTTTCAATACATAAATTGGAATATTTTTGTTGGAACATATTCAAATCAAGAAAAACTTAATGTCCAGGTTTTGAATCTGGGGGATCCAGCACCCCATCAAATATAGATCCATGGACTATAATTGGCAATGAGTCATCAATATTTGTGAAGACAGAACTCTCATCCTGTTTTGACCGTAATAAAGTTGCACTGCGGATGGACATACTTTGTGACAGTGAAAGCTCATCAAATGTTTGTCCTGCTGGTGGTGTTGGGGTCTACAATCCTGGTTACTGGGGAATGGTAAGAGATGGTTAATAACTTCTCTTTTAAGGCAATTTTTTGTTATTGAGCTGCATTTCCATTTTATGCATCCTTTTGGGAGTTCTTATCTTTTTCTGACCTTTATACCCAGAATATTGAACAAGGCAAGACTTACAAAGTGGTTGTTCACATTAGATCTATGGAGGCAGTAGATTTATCTGTCTCATTTACTAGCTCAAATGGACTGCAACAACTGGCAACTGGCAAGATAAAGTACGTGTTTTTCTTGTTTATTTACGAATTGGTAATTTTATCTACCAAATGGTATTTGGTGATGATATTACCTATGCTTTGCATGGTTTCCCTTAATCCTGCAGAGGTGCCTCTTCACAATTTTCGAACTGGACAAAGGTGGAAATGTTGTTGCAATCAACTGGAACAGACCATGCTGGAAGGCTTCAACTAACAACTTCCAGAAAAGGTGTCATTTGGTTGGATCAAGTATCTGCTATGCCTGTAGACACATATAAGGTACCGATATTTCTTTGTCATGCTGTAGTTCTGAAAATTGGTGAGAGATCCCGTGATTTAATATGGAATATCCTCACCAATGAGAATCAACTATAGTTACTGGTTTATGAACCTAAGCTGGAGTTGGTTTCTATGAAGTTTGACATTTATTTCACATATGAAGGTTCCTACAATAAACTGAATTGTTAAGTTTCTTCTGCCTTATATTCTAGTTAATACTAAAATATACTGTGGATCAGAAGTAAAATGATATTTCATGTTGCTTAATTTCATGTATTTGGTTGTTTATTTCTTGTAATATTTCTTCTTTTCTGTTATTTGTTCTTTCCCATAAAGTTTTGGTGATGGTTTTTTTTTCTGTATGAATGTGTTGACAATCATACTCAATTGTTGAGCTTGATTATAATATGTTTCTCCATATCAGGTTATTCCATTATTTTATTCAGAAAAAGATAGTCGCTTCAAATACTTGGGCATTTATCTTTTAATATTCTCCTTTTCAATCTCTATACAGGGGCATGGCTTTCGCAAAGATCTTTTCGGAATGCTTCAGGATCTGCGTCCAGGGTTTATTAGGTTTCCAGGTAAAATAATAGAGACCAATTCAATGGAGGATAATGACCTTTGTAAGAATCAGATGTTGATTTGTTTCCACTGTTAATCTAGCTTAGAATTGGTTGTAATCTAAAATAATATTTGCAAAACAGATCATCTACGGATTATTTAGAGATAGTAAAAGTTCTTGTTGGACTGGATCACAAAAAATTTAGCCTGGAATGAGTTTTTGGCCAGTTTTATGGTGAACCATTGCAAGCCACAGTAACTGAAGCTTGAATGATTTTCATTATATGACTTCTATTTTTTCTGCTGTTGAATTAGGTGGCTGTTTTGTTGAAGGGGAATGGTTGAGAAATGCATTCCGTTGGAGAGAATCAATTGGTCCTTGGGAAGAGAGACCAGGCCACTTCGGTGATGTTTGGTTTTACTGGACAGATGATGGTCTAGGATATTATGAATTTCTCCAAGTAAGTCTCCTTTGAAACCCATAGTTTTAGGCTTTCAGGTTTTAATACCAAGTTTCTGTTCGGCGAGAGAGCTGTCTGTCTTTTGCTCACCTGACCTGTGATGACAACTTCCATAGACATGCCTATAGGGGTTTCCTTTTCTTTTCTTTGGCATATGAGGAAGATGCTTTCTTATAATACTCAGGCTGAGGAGACCTAGATCAGATGCTTTTTTCCTATAATTATAGGATCCTTGCAAAACATGAGTTTGAAGAATTTGTAATTGTTATGGTTCTGTATTATCGTTTGATTCCACAATTACAATCAATGCCAATCTCTGTTCTGGTTGCAGCTTTCACCCTTCCATGTGGATCTGGACAGTGTCCTATTTCCTGAACAACTGGGTCCATTTTCTATGGGCTTCATTTTACTTACATAAAAGTGGATAAAATTTTGGGAATATCCCTGATAGAGCAATATCTATAGTGTATGCAGAACGAAAGCTTGAAACTGTATCCTTTAAGATAATTTAAGCAGCACTGACCATCTTTTTTCTTGCCGCAGCTAGCAGAGGACCTAGGTTCTGTACCTATATGGGTTATCAATAATGGTATTCATTATTTCAGAAGTCTTCTAGTTACAAAGTGATCACTCACTAATATCTTTTAATTAAATTCTGTGCTTTCTTTTCTTTGTTTACAGGAGTTGGTCATCGAGACCAGGTTGCAACTTCCAATATATTACCTTTTGTTCAGGTACACAGAAATCCTTACAGTATGATTGACGAAAAGAGAAAATTTTTAATTTATGCTTGGTTATCCTAAATTTTCGGGTTACTAATTTTTCTTTCTTCTGAAACTAAATGCAGGATGCTCTCGATAGCATTGAATTTGCAAGAGGATCTGCTGATTCAAAATGGGGCTCTGTCCGGGCTGCAATGGGGCACCCAGAGCCTTTCAACCTCAGTCATATTGCAGTGGGCAATGAGGACTGTGGGAAACCATATTATCGAGGTACCTATGACTCATATACATGAAACTGTGGGACAACGATATAAATTGTGCAAGCAGCATACCTGTGCGAGGCTTGAACTTTTGTTCAGTACACTACTAGCTTGTCCCTGGTCTGTTACAGTGGAGCTTCACAAGACTGTCTTTCTAAAGGGGTCGATTTGCATTCTGTCATTGATGTTTGAGGCAGCAGTTATGATGATCTAAATATTTCAAAGGTGTTACTTTCTGGATGCTGAGGCCAGACAAAATCGCTCCAATTGAGGAGTTTTACGGGAAAGATTATCTAAATGTTATTTCTGCTAACTGTTTGCCTTACTTTTCTATAAACAGGAAATTACCTCAAATTCTTCAAATGCTATAAAAGATGCATATCCAGACATCAAAATTATCTCAAACTGTGATGGATCTTCTAGCAAACTGGATCATCCTGCTGATATGTATGACTTCCATGTATGTTTCCCCCAAGGGCTTATTTTACTTTCACTAGTAACCAGGCGCTCTCTCTCTTTGTGGGTAAACATTTACCTATTCCTTTTCTGGACAGACTTATCCCAACAATGCTAACAGCATGTTCTCATTAACTCATCAATTTGATGGCACAACAAGAATTAAGCCGGGCCCAAAGGTGGGATGGAGTTAGATACTTAGCTGATTCTTTGTATAATGCAATTGTCAATGCATGACTAATTTCTGCAAATCATATCTATTAGGCATTTGTTAGTGAGTATGCTGTGACTGGTAATGATGCTGGACATGGAAGTTTTTTGGCTGCATTAGCAGAGGCTGCATTTCTTATTGGCTTGGAACTCAACAGGTGTGGTTGTTCACTTCTTATTAGGGGAGTGGTGCATGCTTGTGCAAATTTCTGTAAATGGTGTGCAATCTAGTATATCTCTATTACGTTGATACTGAATCCCATCTTTATGATACTATGATTCCATGATTCTGGTAGGAAGTACAAAAGATTTTCTTAGATATAGCACATGAGTGTCCTCTTAAAGCTTCAAATGTTTTCTGAATTAATTCTAAAGTGGTGATGACGGCTTGTCCATGGCACTTGAGAAAACATCTATGGAAATAGTTTGACTTTTCCATGTATAACACAGGAGTATTTGCTTGATGCACAAGTTTTCCTGATTCATTAAAGTGGTGGTTAGTAATTGTCCTTCAACTAGATATATACGGAAATTGATCCATAAACAAACATACTTGTCAATCCTAGTATCCATATATTTGCCCCAGTTATTATATGCTTAGACACGAGAAATCTCATGTCGTATTGTTCATATGTTAACAGTACGTGGTGAAGTGAAGTTATATGTGTTCATTGTTTGTTATCATCGTCCTTGAGAAATTATATATAGTACACAAGGAGTTAAATTAATAAAAGAGTTGGGACAACCTCTCCATAGAGTTTCTAGGTACCTTCTGAAAGGGAAATCACAAAAAAATAAAAATATGACCTAGCTAATCAAAGTGTCCTATGAGCAATAGTTTTGTCTAAAGAGAACTTAACTTCTTTTACTAGTATCTGTGGATCTAAATGTCTGTCCAGAATTTGAGTATGTATGCTGATTGTTTAATTGTTATCCTTCCAGTGAAGTGGTGGAGATGGCTAGCTATGCACCACTTTTTGTTAATGATAATGACCGCAGGTTTCTCCGAAACTTTAGTTTATTGTCTTTTGTCTTGCTTCTTTTTGGCTTCCCCTCTGACATATGGAATAGTCATTTCCGTTTTCTTGATGTATTATGTTTTACTTGTTTAATATAGATGGAACCCAGATGCCATTGTCTTCAATTCATGGCAAAAGTATGGAACTCCTAGTTATTGGATGCAACACTTTTTCAAGGAATCTAATGGTGCTACTCTTCTTCAGTCAACAGTCCAAGCAAATTCTTCTGTTTCTTTGGTTTCCTCTGCCATTACTTGGCAGAGCTCTGAGGATGACAGTTTTTACCTAAGAATAAAGGTTACTGCTCTTTCTACAGGCTCGATATCTTATTTTTGGTTAACATTGTCAAAAGTTTACTTTTTTCATTTTATTCTATTTTTGAATGTGAAATCTAGTGCCCCGGAGAGATTTCAACCTAGTATTCCCTCCCTCCTTTGCTCATTGCACCATCGCTCAATCCATATGGCATTTTTAATTTGATGATTTATTCTACTAAATATAAACATTACCTCCTTCATGCACCTTGGCGCTTGGTTGGAATTTTAGTGAAAGACATACATTATCTCGCATAACATGGGGCCTGATTGTTAAAAAACTTTCTGGGAGGGATCAACTTTCCTGTTTTTAACTTTTCTTTTTATAAATTTTTTTGTTTGCTTTATAATGTCCTCTAAGATTTATCACAGCTGTTTGAGATTCTACTATTAGCACCATCCCATTAGGTTGTGATACAATATGGTTCCTTCCTTTTATCACAATTTTTATATTGTAACAAATAACAGGTAGTCAACTATGGAAGTAACGCTGTGAATCTCAAGATTTCTCTGTCTGGCTTAAGCACCAATTCCATTAATCCAACTGGTTCAAAGAAGATTGTACTTACGTCCAGCAATTTGATGGATGAAAATTCTTTCAAGGAGCCAACAAAGGTAAACGGTCGTTTTTTGTTGATTTGCTTGAGTTAAACGAATGGTATGCTTTTGAATAATCTTTGAAACCGCATGCTGCTGGCTATTTCCTCTTTCTATAAATGCAGCTTTGAAACGAGACATGTTAACCAATAGATATAGTTTCCCACAATCACTTCATGGGGATCAAATTGTTTGATTTGGTGGGGCACTCATTGATGGTAGCATGGCCAAAATTCTCGTTGCGAGCTAGATTGTACCAAATTGCTAGAATTTTGAATAGCCATGGACAAAAGCAGCCAAACAGCAAAAAAGTAACTAGAATACAATTATTAAACGTATGTATTTTAGAACTTCCATGACTAGTCGTCTTTGAGGATGAGAAAAGGGCAACCTAGAAAAACTTCATGATTAATGCATCAGCTACCATCTTCATGACTGACCAGATTTACCTACCTGAATCTCAAAAATATGGATGCATCAATAGAAGATTATTTGCTGCCGGAGAGTGGAGAACATCATTCTTTGTGCAATTAAGACTATTCCTCTGTATGACAAAACAAATTGAGCTGCTTTTTATTACTGTTTTTTAAATCGTCCTTACGGGATTTTTGCCGTCTTACTAGGCAGTAATTGAGGAAGTGGTTAGCTTTACGCCATGTGTTATATTTTATAGAACATCTGAACAATCGAACTCGTTTTTAATTTTTACAACTGCCCTGTGTTATATATCATGATTACCTTCACAACCCTATTATTTAATTCGTTGGAGTTACCTTTATTTTAACTATTGTAACGAGTTATCTACTGTGTGCATCATGTAGGTGGTACCGGCGGCCTCTGCTCTACCAAATGCAGCAACGGAAATGACTGTTCCGATATCCCCACGTTCCTTAAACGCATTGGACATTTCTTTAAATCCAGCGATCAAACCAGTATACGAGCTATCTTATTAAATCAAAGCAAAAATGACAGGAGAAAATAAGGAGAAGACAGGTTTACCCGCCGGTTGACCTAAATATGGAGAATTAAGTGCTTGATGGAGACTGAAAGCTAGACAGGTTGGAGTGGAACGAACGCAGCTGCCAGTAGCGGAATGGGTCTTCGTACCACATCGTTCCTGTAACACTCCTTTTACATAAATAACAAGTTTGTGTTCTTGTAAATCATGTTGTACGAATAATTCATTATATAATATTTATCTACTGCAACCCACCCGCATTAGTCATCGTTTTTATTTTTGGTGACCCATGATTGATATGATAGTTGCATGCTTATCATTGCACAAATAATTCTCGGTTCCTTGTAAAGATCAACGGCTGCCCAAGATTTCCAGGCGAACTAGCAAGTCTACAAACTCCCAGTCTTGGAAGAGACAGATGAACACGGTGAGTCATGGTTTATATTGTACAAAGAATTAGCTGTTGTGTTATCTGTCTATATAGTATCTTTCTTGTCCTGCTGCTGACCTTGTGGAAAACTACATTCTAACAAGCTTGCTTTGTCTGCCACGCTCAAGACCCCGGAGCCAGCTATTTGGCTCTTTATCGAGATTCTTAATTCCAATCCCAGACATTAGACGAAGTGTGTAATCTTTCTCAAAGATGATTAATAACAATGATGATCTGTTTTGGGATTTTCTGAACGATGCAAGGAACAACCAGAGGAGTAGTTGCCATGAAAGAGGGGAAACTGGGGAATCGTGCCTCATAAACAAAGCCGGTTTTTGGTGCGAGTCTTGACTATTGTGACGACTGCGAGTCTGTCCTTGATAGAATTCAGAATTGGCTTAAGTCAAGGCTGTCTGTCTGGGTGCTCGAGGAAGGTAAAAGAGAGGTGAGAAGCCCTGTAAAACCTATCAACGTTCAGAATTAAATCAGCAGTCAAGTCTAATAAAAGAAGAGTAATTATCTTTACGGTACATGTCATACTGTCCCACTGTAATGTACATGAACATTAATTGTCAATAAAAATGAGCAACCCACCAACCAAACCTCCCACTTATGGTTCCCCACTAGGACTTGTTCTCGTACTAAAGATTAAATCGACCACCATATTTGAATACCCACTACGTTAAAAAAAACAAATATAGATCAAGATAAGATAGCAGGTAATTATAATCCATTGAATTATTTTTGCCAGTTTACACTTTACCTACCAAATCCTCCTTGGTCCCAACTGCACGAAATGTTGTTGTGTTGCAGCAAGAAGTAAGAACCCAACTCGGTTGGGCCGTGGAGAGACGTGGAGTTGATATTAAATTGAAACAATAATGAAGAAAATGTCTCGTACGACGTAAGTTCGTAACGCATTTTGGGTCACGAGTCCGAAACACTCTCTCCACCGTCCTCTCCGCAGCTCCTGTGCGGCAACAGCGACCGGCAGAAAACAGAAAAAGGGCAACAGCAGCGAAAAGAGGAAACTGAAGAATCGAAACAAAAACAGCAAGATCGCCGGAACCCGCTTTCCTTTTTTTCTATTTCTCGTCTCCTCCTACCTCTCTCTAGTTTCCTAGCAAGAAGAATGGAGGACGACGAACCCACCTCGGGTGGGCCCCTCCTCCACCCACGATCGCCGCCCAGCCCCTGTAGCCCCCTCTCCCTGCTCCTCAGTCGACGGATTATGAGGGACTCTTCCTCGAGGATCGTCCGCGAGACCGCGGCGTTTCAGTTGGACGAGCGTCAGGTCGATTGGGGTTATTCCCGGCCCGTCGTTGTAATTGACCTCGTCTGGAACCTTGCCTTCGTCGTTGTTTCCTCCGTTTTCCTCTTCACCACTTTCAGAGAGAAGCCTTCCAGGCCGCTCAGAATCTGGATCGCTGGCTACGCTCTTCAGTGCCTCCTTCATGTGGGTTTTGTGCTTTTGGAGTACCGAAGGAGGCTCGCTGCCGGACGTGCTCAGGACGATGCAACCTCCGACGGGGAAGCCAGGTGTGAAATCCCTATTTATTTTCTTTACCCATGATGAATTGGAGCGGATACAAATTTCTCTCCTTTCGCATTGCGTATGATTTGCTAGCCGTCTGCGAGAATTTTGGTTGTCGTGGGGGGAAGCTACTCTGCTGTTAAAATTTTTGTTTTTCTGTTATATTTTTTGCTTTGGCATTTACAGATTCGACTTTTCATTTACAAACCTTGGGAGTTCCCTTAGCTGTTTGGGTGGCGTTTGAGTCATGTGGTTCATAATGGGATCTATTGTTTTCTCAAGGTCATTATTTGTTTTCCTTCTAAAAGTTTTAAAGGTGCAGTTGTTTTATTTATTTATTTATCGAGTGTTGTTTTTTATTTAACCATTTTTAAAGATTAGATTTTCCTATATCTGCTAGAACGAGAAAATATCAGAAATGCATGTGGCTGGGGTACGTCCAGTTTCATCATGCACTCTCTTCGCCTTTGAGTCTAATATCCTATTAGGACATTTTTTATTTTCGTGAGAAAAAGGACAATTTTTACTATCTGCTTAGAGCTTTAGCCCTGAAGGTTCACTTTGTGGACTCCAACTGCATTTTTTACCTGTTCTCCTAGGTTCCTGTGGACCATCCAGCACTGGCACGGGGTTGTATAGAAGTCTGTTTTCACATCAAAGGCCTAAAATGTGTGGTCAAGGCTTCCTTGTCATCGGATTTTTGGACCCTGTTCTGTTCTTTGTGGCTATGGAAAGGGTACACTCTGCTTGCCAATGAAGCAGGTTATAATTGAATCAAATCTGTAGCTCCCTCATGTGTCTTACCTGGCTTCTCTATGATATATCTCTGTTGTTCAATAATCCGAAGTGACAGCTTGGTCTTGGTTGTAGTCTTTTGTCATTCTTTATCTTTAGTTATCCTCTTTGAACACAGAGCAGGTGTCTTTCCCTTTTACTAACTGCTCGGTAGAGAACTAAGAAACTGAATATGTCATTGTTCCTTCAAATTTTGTTCCTCGTATGGTTTTTGCTATTGTATTTTTAAAACTCAGATCTGTATTTTTGCAGGTTTCCATATTGAAGCATCTTGTTCTTTGAATGTCCATTTGCATCTGTGATTCAAGTTTATGTAAAATGTCATATTTAGATTATAATCCTAGCCATGACATTGGCTTGGAACCTAATTTTCCTGTGCATGTGTATGTAAAGGTTGTGTTTGTGTTGAACTACCAAGTCCTGAAAACCAGTCATCTAAGCTTGTATCTCCTAACAACACAGAGGAATGGCATTAAATAGAGTTGGAATGCAAATTTCTCTTATTGTACCCTAATGAGGTGGCATCTTTTTGACTTCATTCTGAATGGTTTGTGATTGATTATAGTCTATATAGATTTAAAATCTCTTATCCTGTCTGTTGCTTTATTATTTTTTTTCTTTTGAAATTTTTTGTTGCAGGTTGGAAATCTGCTACGGAAGATGTCACATTAAGTATCATCACTGGGATTTACAAGAACACTAAAACATGTTTTTGCTCAAGTCTTTTGTTCACAAATCATGACTTGATTGTTTGATTCAATTAGATTGAGAAATCACTTTTTGGAACTTGTTATCAATTTGGTTGAGCTGTTGGTTGGCTTAAAAAGTTTTAAAGGTTAACTTTGCTTGAATCTGGCTGTTAAATTACTGGTCGTGAGTCGCTCCATTTTACCTAGGTCCTATTTAGTTTCACTCACCGTAGATATTGTCAATGATGCTTTACCTGTAATTTCTGGGAAACTGGAATCTTCAAATTGTTTGTCATGATAAAGAAACATAAACATCATTCGTTCATATTATTGTTTTATTTATTTCTAATCAGATATTTTCTCTACCGCTTTATCTCAGCTTTGCCAAAAGGTTGGAGTCTACTAATACCATGGTCTCCTTCCTATGGTGGATTGTTGGGTTCTACTGGATTGTGGTTGGTGGACAAACATTGCTGCAAGATGCTCCTCGTTTGTATTGGTAAAGGATCCCCTTTTTTCCTGTTTTTATTCTTGATGGTTGAAAAATATCTTTTTGTTCTTGAAAGAAAATGGATTGAGAAGAGAAATCGACTTTTTTATATTTAACCAAAAATATTTAAGTGAATTGTGTCAAATGATACCCTGGCATTTTTAACTTGGTCATGAATAATTATTGTAATGTTCTGTTATCCATTGCATTAGATGGAAGCTGTAGAAGCTGACATAATTCTAATGAATTGTCAGCACATATTTCATCTGCTTCATGAGAAGTTGCATTACTTTTTATTTCTTAAATAGCCATACATGCAAAGTTAATAAGTGCTTCTCAATGTTGAAGCTAATAAAAAGTAGTCTATATATAGGATTTATTTGTAAAAGTTATTATCTATGACGTCTACTGGGTGCCAGTTTGAGTTGTTTGTTTTCTACCAGTAACTATGACCTGTGGCTCTTAAATAATTCCCTTAAATTAATTTGTTCATTTTAACATGTAACTTTTCTTTTTGATGGACATTAATATAATACTGTGAACCTCACTGATGTTTACTCTTCTGTGCAGGTTAACAGTGGTTTTTCTTGCATTTGATGTGTTCTTTGCCATATTTTGCGTCTTGTTAGCTTGTGTCATTGGAATTGCTCTGTGCTGTTGCTTACCTTGCATAATCGCATTTTTATATGCTGTGGCGGGTCAGGAAGGAGCTTCGGAAGCGGATATAAGTGTTCTTCCCAGGTTCAGGTATCGCCGGGCTAGCCTGCTCGAGAAGAACTTTGATTTAAATGGCCAGCAAGTGGTTCCAGGACTAACACGGCAGCTGAGGGTTGGAAGCTCAATGGATGAAGTTGCTCTTTCTCCTGATGATTCGGTTAGTACATCCCTTCGTTCTGTATTGTTCTTTTATTGTGTTTTCTATTAAAGAGAGGTAGTTATGTCTTTCATTTCTTTGTTATTCATAACCACTTCCCCAAGCGTAGGTAATATCATATGGTTCACTGTTCAAAGCTCATGAATGACTGGTGAGTCTGGATAGGTCTACCAGGCTTTGTAAATCCAGTTAACCGCTTGTAAATATTCCTGCCCAAGGTGGTTTGGGTTGTTGGCAGCTGTTTTTCCTAGCATTCTATTGTGTTTGTATCGTCCAATAACAAAAGACTTCCATGCTTGTTGTAGCTTTAGCTTTCTTGGTTCTCACATGGAGTGGCGAACGACCATTATTGCAGGAATGCTGCATCTGCTTAACCCAGTACGAGGATGGAGTGGAGCTTCACTCACTTCCATGTAATCACCACTTCCACTCAGATTGCATCATCAAATGGCTCCGCATAAATGCCACATGCCCGCTGTGCAAATACAACATCCTCCGAGGAGATGAACAGGTCTGACTGCTCACTTTGTTGGGGCCTAATCTGGGTTTGATTGTTTTTCCCGGAGAACTTTTAGTTGGGAGAGTAGGGGAAAGAGTGAAAGATCATTGTTGGTTTATGGGGATCTCGTTGTACTGTTTTGGTCGGGGTCATATAGTTGTTGTACTGTTTTGAGCATGTGAAAGTTGTGTATATTTTCTTTCACTGCTTCTGAATCACATTGAAGCCTCTGCTCTGCAAAATGTCCTACGCCAACTTGTTATACCCACCCGCCCGCCCACCCGCCCTTCTTGTATCTTGGGAAGATACGGAGAGTTGGAACAGCTGCCCTGTCTTCTAAGGCGAAACCAACTTTTTCTTCTATGTAACGAGTAAGGAAAACATAGCAAATATGGGACCTGAGATTCAACCGTTTCACATTCTTATCAGAGGCTCTATTTGTGACAAGGCTTTTGCACAGGCTGACTTTTACCGGCCGAGTGTTTGCATGAAACAGCAGCAGACAAGGTTCCGTTTACCATTCTGAGTCCACTCAATCTTTTAAGATGATGGTTTAGTTTGAGCGTACCAAATCGATTTTTTATCACTAATGAGCCGAGCAAATGCATATCCCAAGGTCTGCTCATTTTTTTCCATGAACATGCCGAAGTGTGGCATTGTTTTACGAGATATTAATGAGGCTCCAGGTCCTTGATATAAAATTAACTTTGATTGATCCCACCAACTAATGAGAACGCGTTCTAAGTTCAAACTTCTTCATACAAGCCCTTCCTCCATATCCTTGAATGGACTTTAACTTTATATACCCTCAACGTTATGGAAGCAATTTGACAATTCCAAGATAAACAAATGTCAAGCCATCAATGCGCAACCAAGGACTTAATTCACCGGAGAATTTTTAACATTTCAATAAAAAATAGCAATCGCAACAAAAGAATGATACAAAAATCCTAATCTACAGTCAAGTTTGAGCTGAGGAATCCCCAGTAGATCAGTTGTTTGCTGGGAGAAAGTCCCATAAGGCACCAACAAAAAAGCTCGCTCCTCATGTTTCTATTGAAGAATGGTTAGTATATTGGCCTTCATGTAAATCTATTCTCTGGAGTATTTCGATCTAGAAGACAAGAAACATGTCTGCAAGGTGCTTAACGTGATACTCATGCCGTCAATTACAAATGGAACGTATTCAAGAGGATTCAGAATAAGGAAAAGAACAAATTAGAATCCAAAACCTGAAACGAAACTTATAAACCTGTAAAAGATTGTTGGCACATCAAACATTTTTGTTCTTCTTCATCTTAGAGGGAGGCCACCTACCCTTCTTCCTCATCCTCCTTTTACGAACAAGCCTCTTCCTGCGCAGCCTTATTTTCTTTGCCAGTTTCATCTTCATCCTCTGTTCAAGTATCATTTGTTGCTTTGACTCTACGGGAAGATTTTCAACTGACACCGACTCTTCGGATGGCTTAGGCTGTGGGGCATCTGAACCTTCAGCGCCTGCTCCATCTATCTCCGACGAGGCGCGAACAACCAGCTGCCCTTTTTCTCGAACAGTATGAGTGCAAAACGAAACTCTATCCAGGAAGCTAGGCTGGAGATTCAGCTTTCCCCTCTGCAACCTGGAAGCTGGACACCGATACAAAGTTATGCAACTGAGAGGGGTTTGAAACTTCAGTGGAACCAAGTTCCCGAAAGGTGAGAAAACATGAGAGTTCCTGACATGTCTTTACTGAGATAATTCCATCAGTTAGAAGTTTAAGCAGTTTGTTAGAAGCATTGGATGAGGGTAACAAGCATTACAAATATAAGCAAACAATTATTGTAAGAGCTCCAAAGGCATTCTCCGATGTATCTTCCCCACTGCCAAGCAGCAAATTCAGCAAAAAATGAGAATTTTGAAGGACCCAATTGTCCAAAAGAAAAGGTAAAATGGGGCCAAATGAAGAGTTACAAAGACAGAAGAAACGAAAAATAATTGAAATAGGACAATCCGAGCTCAAGAATTGCAGAAACAAACTACAACAACAAATTAAAAATAATGGAGACGAAAGGGGAAATTTTCAAGGAACAAGAAAGGTCCTCAAGAAAAAAAAAAGCTCCAGCAGTTTGAGTTTCGCTCCAAGGTCTAGCACGTCGATAAACCTTCACGGAATCACAAAAATCCTCAAACAGACTTGGTCGGATACCAGTAGTTCTTTATTAACCCGCGCAATTGAAAAAAAAATAAGAAATGGACATTCAAAGCTACAAAAGGAAAAAGTTAAAAGTAAAGAAATCTCGAAATAGGACTTACAGGGATTTGCCACCATCGCCATTGATGCATACGAAGAGGAACAGGGAGCTAAAGAAGAGAGGGGGAGAAGAAGAGGAGAGCCATCTCTCCCACTGTCCGAGCGATCTTCTCTGGATAAGCTGCTGCTATAAAAACCACGGAGACGAATCGTTAAACAATTGGGCCCACTCACTCGAAACTCCGACTATTTCTTGACCCGTTTCTATGACCCAGACAGACTTGGGTCAAGTCGACCTGCCATAGTTTAGACTCGGTCAGGTAAACCTGGGGTTTAGGCACCTGAGAGTCGAGAGAGGTTTAATGACTTATTGGACTCAAGTACTTCATCTAATATTCTATAATTCTTTACCCGTAGCTAGTATTAGTTATATACCATTTAAATTGGTCTAATACGTATAATAGTTTCAAGTATTTGGCGTCTATAACTGGTCTGCCAACATAACTTGGTGCTTCATGTCTATATATCAACATTATATTGTTGTGTAAGGTACAAGCTAATGGATGGCGAACCTCTTATAAGAATACAAGCTGATGGATGACTAACAGATTACACTAAATTAAATACCTACAATTTAGGTTCTCCTTGGTTGTCCATAAACCCAGTTTAGTCCTTCATTGGACTACAGTTACACACTTTTCTAAAAAAATTGAGAGAGGTTCCCTTCTTTCTGCTGTGAGTTTATACATCTCCTCGATGCAGCCAAAAAATGCAGCAGTTACAGACTTATCTGTAATCCAACAGCTGATATCACCGTATAATCCTGCCCTTCAGTGACTTCCACCCCCTGGAAAAATGAAAACATGCATGTCTCAGCAGGAAGAGAAGAGACCCATAGTGCTGAAAATGATTTTGTCGTTCTTCTTAAGTTAAGGAAACATACCTAGAGATGTTTGCTGCAAAGCTCGTACCAGATGGTAGTCCAACTTGGCTATCGCCAAATGCATCTTGTGTTGCTCATTTTACTCGTTTGTAGAGAGACAGTACAACGGCTCCAGTCAATGCATCCTTTAGAGGCAGGACACTGGGCGCGCCCTGACACTGCTGCAAATGGTAGCTTGCGGTGCTCCACATCCATCTACAATTGCTATCATTGAAAGACATGGCCTTCTCAGGTATCTCCTCTTTGATTGATAAGCAATGCTGGCTCGTACAATCTCCGAATGCAAATTGGGTTGGCAGTACAAAGTTTTTTTTGAACTAGCCATGCAGATCTTTGAACTTGCTAAAGACATCTGTGATTGACATTGCATGGAACATCTAAAATTAGAGTCTCCATATGTTATTTAACTGCAGCTAGTTGCAAGGTTTTCAGAGGAAATGAGTTATTAACTAAGAGAAGTACATACCACAAGGAAGCCAATAGCCCTATGGACGAGCTGCCAAAACATTGAGCAGATGACAGCAAGAGCAACCTCCAGAGAAAAGAACATTGTCTATTAGTTTCAGTACCTCTTCAATCCCTTTCTGGAAGAGGAACAACACTACCAAAACCATGAAGTTTATCTATCAAATTTCTTTCAAGATCCCCCTTGGCATTCTTAAGCATTTCTATAAAATTCATTTCATGCTCCGATCCCCTGGCATTCTTAAGGACTTACTATCAAATTCATTTCATGCTCTGATCCCTTGGCATTCTTAAACATTTCCTTCACTCTCTTTCAGGTCACTTACACTTGCAGCCCATGCATCCAGTCTAGACAGTTCAACATAAATAAATCAACAAATATGGACAAGATTCTTGTCTAGATCAGTCCATTGAAGCATTTATTCCCAGAAATCAAACACATCCCTATAGATAGATCCATCTAGTTCAATTCCATTTTCTGTCAATAAGGCGTGTAGTTTTGTGGTAACATGTTCTTTGGCATTCTCTACCCCATTTTTGTGAAAACCACGGAGCAGTATCCTATAGGTAGCATTATTTGGCACCAACCCTCGTTCCATCATCATATTGACCAACTTCCAAGCATCTGCAAACTTGCCTTCTCCAGAAAACCCATTTATAAGAATGTTATACAATGATATATCAGGAACCAAACCACCCTCTACAATCTTATGAAATAAATCTTCTGCCTTATTGACTTGCTGAGCTTTGCAATAAGCATTAAGTAAAGCGCTACATACAACAAGATCAGGTCTCATACCATTTTCATTCATACGACACCATAGAAGATATGCATCCTCAAAAATTCCCTCCTTGGAATCTATCTCAATCATGCTTGCAAATGTGAATTTGTCAGGACAAAGACCCCTCTTAACAAGTTCATACATAATTTGCCTGGCTTTCTCTGAACATCCCCTCTTGATAAGCCCATGTATGAGAATGTTATATGTAGTTGTATCTGGATTGCAATCATCTCTCTCCATTAGATTAAGCCATTTGAAAGCTTTGTGCAGATCACCCTTTTTACAATATCCATCAATAATCACATTGTAAACAATAACATCTGGTTTCAAATTCTCTTCTTTCATCATATTCAATACACACGCTGCTTGACTAAATTCACCCCATTTACAATAGTAATCAATCAACAAACTGTATGTGACAATAGAAGGTTTAACACCCCTTCTCAACATTTCTCCAAACAACTTAAGCCCTTGAAATTTGCTAGAATCTTTGAAATAGCCGCAAATCATAGTTGTATAGATATGACAATCTAGAGAAATGCTGGATTCTGACATCTTGGCAAGCAATTTAGTAGCTTCTACCATGTCACCATCTGTACATAACTTTGAAATAAAGCAATTATAGACAAATTTATCAGGATGACAACCTGACACTTTTAAGAGACCCATAGCTTCTGTTAGTTTCCCTGATTTACAGTAATGATCAACAAGAGAAGTTACTGATGCCAAATCAGGATGCATTCCCAGTTGGATTATTTTGAAAAAAGAGCAGTAGCCTCTTTCAAGAGGCTTACTTTGCATAAAGCCTTGATCAGCATTGTGTAAGAAACAATATCTGCTTCACAACCACACTTCTTCATTTCAAATAGCAATTTAGATGCACAATTCACATGTCCTTTGGCACAATATTCATGAATAAATAAGCTCATCAGAAAAATTCTTCCATTGTTATGACAATGCATTTCCTCAAACACATCCCATGCCAATTTCATCTGATTTGACCTTAGTAATGCCTTAAGAAGATATTTATAGACTATTATTGAAGGGAAGACGTTGAGAGGTTTCATCCAACTAAGAAACTTAAGAGCCAAATCTATCATATTCTCCTTCACACAAGAATTAACCAACATACTGTACACAGTCTCCAAGATCTCCCTGTCCTTACAAGTTAGATGGATGATGCCAAATATAAGGGAATGCCAATGACTATCCCCACTATTAATTCTAATGAGATAGTGAAGAATTTTCATCGCAATGTGGTTGAGATTTCCTGAAACTGCAATGCTTACCATTGTACACATTGAGAAAACACCGTGACCTGATCCTGTGGACTTTTCTGACCATTTAAAGAAGTAAAAAGCAAGTGCAGCATCGGAGCTTTCGCTGAACAAGTCATTCAGCATTTTGGTCACATTTTGATCATCAAGTTCAATCAAAATAACATATGAAAAATCGATTTTCCATCCTCGCTTCAAAAGAATTGATATTATCTTCTTGGCAGCATTCCTTTCTTCTATCCTGCTTTCCAACCTTAATAAATTGATGTTACTATCACTCAGTTTATTTCCATTAGCCAGTCGTTTTTTTTCAAATGAATCGCCGGGGTCCTCAAACGCTGAAAAATCATCCCCAAATACATGTAAGCATGGAGCCACAAAATTCCTCTTTAAGACAAGCACTTCTGATATTTTTTCACCTTTCAGACCCCTGACATGTTTAAGAATAGAAGAGGATGAGAAAAGTCTCACCCAACAGTTCATTTGACAGAGCAATGCCCCAAAGTATTTCCTGGAAAAAAATGCAAGCTTCTTAAAAGTTATTTTTAAAATATAAAGCTCGAGTGCAAACTATGACTAAGAGCCATTTTTTAGCTTAATTAATACCGTAATTCACATAAAAAATCATATTTCATATCTAACTTGAGGGAGGGAGGGAGAGAGGGAGAGGAAAGGAATATTTTCTCCCACTCGGAACAATGCATGGAACGCTTAACAGTGAGCTAAATGTAAATTAAAAAAACATAGTTTTTGTCACTACCTGATTCTGGCAGAGACATCATCAATTTCGCAGATGGAGAGACGAACTATACGTTGTACAGAAAAGTGATGCAGGAGGAGCTAGCCGAATACAGATGAAGACGAGTAGCCAAAAATCGTTAGAGTAGAGCAACGTAGCTCCAGAGGAGATTCCACCCGCTCGTACACGAAAACTTGCTGGAACAGAATAGAGCTCCGGTCGTTGGCTTCTCTCTCCTCCATCGACCATCCTCCCCTCTTCTGGTTTTTCTCTCAGTCAGGAATTTCGACTTCAATTCGAAGAGAAGTACGGGCAAGCAATCCGCGCCACGAGCGAGCTAGTCCGCGGCTGGTTCGGCGCTCGAGCTTGAGTCGTTTGACTCGGTTCTATTTCCGAGTTACTCAAACCGGGCCTATCATACGTCGGGGGCCATGCAGACAAATTTTCCGTGGCCCGTAAGCCCGTGTGTCGTTTTTATTTTGTTTTGAGGAAGGGTTAATTAGTCAAGTCTTCCTCTGTTCTTGTTTTGGATGCACGTCGGTGCTTTACTCAATGGAATGAGTGCACAGCTAAATCGAATTCGAACAGAGGATTAAGGGAAGGAAATCCGATCTG
Organism: Aristolochia contorta; assembly: GCA_022405105.1. Lineage (NCBI taxonomy): Eukaryota > Viridiplantae > Streptophyta > Magnoliopsida > Piperales > Aristolochiaceae > Aristolochia > Aristolochia contorta. Next base: position 28,224,445 of record CM039664.1, on the reverse strand, counting down.
CAGATTTGTTCACTATAATGGAGCTATAAAGTTGATCTTGCAAGCATTTCTCGCTGAAAAGCGGCTAGATTTAAAAACCCTGCCAGAGCAGCAGCAGCAGCGGAGCTGCCTCGGGTAAATGCTAGGAGATTCGGTTATAGAACCACTCCTTGCCCACTTTTATAAAGAACAAAGTTTGAGAGGGAAAATAGGAAAAAAGAGAGAACAGGGTCGTTCCAGCGCATTCTTTACATGCAACATATACCAGCTCGATCAATGCCACAGTATATGTTGTTTCAGAGAATGTGCCCTCGGACAAACTCTTCATCTCCAATAAAAAGGACGCCAACATCACCAGGTAAAGGCAAGATAATACAGTACAGTTTACATCTTGTGCAAATATTTTCGCATTGCAAAAAAATCTGCATCCGTCTCTATAACATCCCTGTGAACTATTGCCTACAAAAAACAAGAAAAAAAAATATAGGGCAAATCTACATTAAGCTGTAGCAGGAAGTGTAACAGCTGGTGAGTCTTCATAACCAGTGATGCCAGTAATCCTAATTCGTGTGATAGGCTGCAAAATTAGACAGCAATTCCATTCAGACTTGACACATTGCTAAAACACGGGTCTTCAAGTAATACAACAAAAAACTCAAGTTCCTGATCTACTAATAAACCATTTAGTATAATAAGTCATGGTATAAAATGAGTCAACACTACTTACTTTGTTGCAACGATTCAGGAAAAACATGTCTGTGGTAAAGGGCCATAGCTTATTCACGTTTGGTTAGAGCATTTCAATGAAACAAAACTTTCAGATGTTGGAATCAACTCTCTGGAACATAAAACTACAACTGACAAAAACCAACTCTCAAATTATCCATTCCACGTGATAAGATTTGTAAGGTGATTCTTTTTGCATTTAGAGGAAGCCAAACTAAAAGGAGGTAGCTTTGTCAAAGTAAACTAAATGGGGGGCATTATCAAACCAGACTAAAAGGGGGTGGTGCTATCAGGACTATATAAAGCTGTAGGTCCTCATCAACTAATCCTTTAGGCAATAGCTCAACCCCAGATTTCACTTGATCCTTGTTACAGCTGCATAACACATTTAATGGACTGTTCATGCAATAAAAATTAGATTGCACTAGTTACCTGTCGATGACCAATAGTTCTTCGATAGTTTTTCTTTTTCTTGAACTTGAAAACAATTACTTTTTGGTCCAATGCCTGCACACGAGTGAAACATAATATAAGGCATGATGATTATTTTTGTTACTCAGCAGCAGAGTGCTCACCTGTTCTTCAACTACTGCATGCACTGCAGCATTGGTCACAACTGGCTTTCCAATATAAGTTTTTGATTTGGTTCCCACTAGTAAAACCTTGTTGAGGATTATCTGCAGAAGATAAATTCTATAAATTGATAGTCATATTTAAGTATCTTTATCACCTTATTAGAAACTAAAAGATGAAGAAACTGTCACAATCTTCAGCTTTTCCGGATTAGAGAAAACTCAATTTTTGGTATTTGACTCAAAAATTATAGGCAGGATTAAAAAAAACAATTGAAATTGTTGAACACTCCATGAAATCAACTGCATAAAGGAACACAAGTCATACAAGACAGTGAGGGACTTTATTTTAAATACATGCAGTCTAGCATCATCCATGGTGTTGGATGAACCAGAAATTTCAAGTTCTAAAAATCAAGTCAGTTGTATGTCACGCTCAGCAAACATTTTCTATTATTTACTAACATTGCTAACATACTGTTTAAAAATGTGTCAAGAATAAACCCTTTTGTTCTCAACAAAAATTTTGTCCAGAATGCAAGACACTGTAACTATCTATTTTTGACTTGAGACTGCCAATATACATCCAAAAAATCAGGACCATTTCCAATGGTTGTCACTGAGTCTCAAAAAAGATAAAAATAAAATACTATCACCCTTGAACTTCTGAAGGAATTGTCAACATAGTTGCCCCGGAAATCCCTTCTCAGAGGACACCAAACTTCCTGATCAAGTAAATACACACCACAAAACTACGGAAGTGGTAACTTAAACTCCAGAAGAACTTGATAAATCGCTAAATATTGATATATCATAAGGATTTATCTTATTATCTTGACCTAGTTTTTCATAATTTCCCAGGAAAGTTTTCAGCTGTCATAATTAAGTAGAAAATATTCTTGACTACATCACATTCCAGTGATAGCCAGGAATTATAACAGATGCATCTACACCAGATTCAACAAAAAAGTTCAGAATTTCAATCAATAAGAGTAATTCCAGCTTCGAGAAATACTGAATAAAGTACCAATAATAAAAACAAAAACGAACATGACTGGGGAAGATTATTGTCCAAACAAAATAACTGACTAATAATAGAACACATCCATATTTGTTATAAGGAAGAATCAATAGTTGATTCGATGTTCATCCATCAGTGCAAAATCCCATAATCAGGGGCGAACCCATTTTAAATATTAATGAAATAAAACAAAGCAGCAATTGGCAACTCTAATCTTTCCAAAGTCAAGGAGTCACAATCAGAAAGGACCCATATTTTGAAAAAAAAAATGCATTAAAAAACAGAAAAAAAATCACAGCATAGAAAACCGGAGTGTAGAATCCTTCACCTTGTCGTCGACATTGGCACCTTTAAGCCTTTGGGTGTAGATAAAGCGCCCCGGAAAAACAATGTATTGACGGGATCCCACCTAAAAATCCTCGAAAGACAGTAATGAAGTTAAATGATACCATCGCGAAGAAAACACTGGAATGAGAAATGGAAAGAGAAAGTAAAGCCCAAACACTTGTTATAAATGACCAACAAAAATTCCAAGTGCAAAAGAACGACATTCCAAAACGAGGCGGAAGAAATGACAAAAAACCAATAATTCCACTCACCATGACTACAGCGAATACCTCCTCCCCTTTAGGAATTACGATTCTGTTCTTTTTCTTATCCGTTTTCGTCGTTAGTTCTGCCTCCGAATCATCTTCATTGTCCAAAACCGCCACCTCCTTCGCTTCAACGACCAATGCCTCCTCTGTTTCGGAGGACTCCGAAGCTGCAGAGACGGGTATCCTCCAATTCTGAGACACAGCTAAAGAAGACGAAGGAGCACCAGTAGAAATAAAAGAGGTGAGACGGACGGAATTGAGATCATTTCTGAAGAAGACAGACGCCGGTGTCTGCCTGGCCTTCGATGCAGGTGAAAATATTGTCGAAGGAGTAGTCGAGAAACTGAGGGCCATTGAAGCCATGACTTTACTCGCTCGCCTATGACAAGAGAAGCCAAGCTTCTCTTCTCTGCGTTTGCTTCGCTGCTTGTCTACCGGTTCTCTCTTCACTCGTCTATCTTCTTATCTGCCCAAATGTGTAATGACACAACTGACCTCAATTAAGAGCTTGTTAGGGACCGATAAATAGTATGTACTATATATCAAAACCCGACCCGGTCTGCCCCTGGTTTGCCACCTCTCTCGCTCCAAGCACAGATGGACCCGGGGTCTGACAAATCCAAGCGAGCATGGGCATCATGAGCACATATTTTCCTTTAGATTTTAACATGAGATTATAAAGTACAATTAAAAAATAGAATACATGATATTTTTAATAAAAATAAGTTATTCTTTGAGATGCGATTAAAAAATCCAAACTCAATAAATATTTTTTAATTAATCCTTCTGGATGTACTTGTAAGTTACCAATAATAAACAAAAAATCGATCAGCTAAATTTCTGCAACTAAAGATTTTTCCATTTTTAATTTTCTTTTCCTTGATATTCATACAAATTTCAACCTTGCTGCTCATTTATAATAGGCCTCCTTGTACAGATGAACTGCATCTCCCTGAAAGGCCCGGCAGTAGCCCTTAACATCATAACATATCCGAATACATATCTGCCAACTCGAAGCAAATTTAAACATTCTCTTGAGGGTACCATAGTCACCATTCACAAATAAATTGTTGATGGTGCATCTGCAACTTCTTGTCCAGTACCTGCACAACATAAATCTAAAGTATATCAGTACCTGCACAACATAAATTTAAAGTATATCAGTACCTGCACAATCCCTTAAGGACGCATATATAAAAAGCCAGTATTAGAACCTTGGTCCAGGTCCATCCCAAAGACTACCCCAAATTAAAAAACCCAATTCCGCAAGTAATAAGCATAACTATGTCAAGCAATAGGCATGATCTTTTATATCCTAAATCTGTGTGAGACTATTTTTAGTTCTCAACATTTTTAAAGTGAAAGAGAACTCCACAAATGGCGCAGTTCATGACTGCCACATCATTTTGAATAAAAACAAGTCACATCATTTAAACAAATAACCATGCAATGAATCAAGTTTCTGATATAGTTGCAAGAAAGTTCTTCAGTAGCATTTGAAAAAGTGAAAAACAGATCGAATAGATTATAACCTAATATTATGTAAGTAGATGTGTTCGAAATATGAGTGGATATGAACAGCACCAGCCACTGCTCCAGCACTGCAAGAAAGAAATACAGTGAAGTGTTGCGTTATTTCAAAAAAGCAACAGCACAAATATGTTGGACAACCTAACTTTCGAAGTTTGCATAGTGAAAAGGATCTACAGTTCATACCACAGATAGAATAGGTCCCTGCTTGAACCCGTCATGAAAGGAAAATGCAAGCGGTGACGGTTTCTCACCAGGCCCTCTGATAAATCCACTATTACATTCAAGAGGGAAAAGTGAGTGGAGAACCTACTAAAAAACTGAAGGGAGGGAAAGAGGGGAAGCACAAATCCGTACTAAAGCATGCTTACATTAGTGAAGCGGAGATGAGTGGAGTACGTCTGATGTCATACAACAGCAACAAGTCCAGCATAGGTTTCATTGCCACCTTTATATGATAATGCCAATCGCTCGCCTGAAGCATCCCATGCTATCTTCTCTATGTCACCACTGCATCAAGGAAGGCATAACAAAAAAAAAAAAAAAAAATAGATAAGAAGTTAATAGGAGATAAGCTGGGTGCCAGCACATTGAATGCACCAAGATAACTGTCAGCAAGATTCAATCGAACTAGGAAGTTCCATTCCTTAAGTAGGACTGATAAACAGAAGTTCCCTAGTGTTTGGAACTGGTTATAACTACATCTAAGTACTAAGCTTAAAACAAAAGTTACCGTTTGGCAGAAGCAGAACAGATTAAGCAAGGAAAGATAATGAAAGCCTTCAATAGGAGGATATATACCTGCCTGTCAAAGTTGCTATCTCTGAGAAGTCAACTGGTAAAAGATGTGCATCTAAAAAGGAGATCAAGAAATTATAGTCAAATCAGGACTAGCTCAGGTGCTCTAACATAAAAATATTTATTTTATTTTATTGAAGGTGCAAAACAATAGTATAAACAAATGAAAAAAGGTGAAACAAGCAAGTAGTAGAGGGCTGCACAAGTGTGTTCCCTTGCTGCCACCAAATTGTGATGTGCTGCCACCAAATTGTGATGTGCTGCCTCCCACATGGGGAGATGCTAGACCAGCACCATTCCCAGAATGCGATGGAGGTGCCTAACCTTGGCCACCAGTCTTGTTAATCACCAGTACGTATTCATTAACCAGCGACAGATTGCTGCTACTGGAAATTCACTTTCAGTGACCACAAAGAGCTATCAGAGAACACTTGTATTACCCAATGAAGGAGGCTTTGATGAAAAGTGAATTGAACCCAATGTTGTCGATTCAGAGAAAGCCAGCAGTATCATGCGCCCATCAGGATCCCATGAAGCTCCCTGACAGGGGAAAATAGAGAGATTGAGAAAATACAAAACTGAGTGACAAATAAACAAATGATTGACAAGGAATTTACAAAATGCAACAAACTATAAAAATTAAAAAAGGATGTAATATATAATATGCAAACAAAAATTGGTAAAGCAAAACCTAGTGCTTGTAAACAACTTAGTGGAGCCTTTACTAACAGTGACATATCCACCAGAGGAAGACCAAGGCTCTGAAGTCCACGTGTTAGTCTCCCATAAGTAAAATGTCCCATCACTACAGAAACACACGTTATCAAATAAGTAAATGAACAGAAAATTATCCTGTGATCACACAACCTTATCAAGAAATTAACATTAGATGTTAACGAAACATACAACTTAGCAGTGAAAAAATAATCTCCAGTTGGTGACCACATCAACATTGATATACCACCTAATCCACGTCGAATAGGTGTTCCTAACCCTGCATATTTAGACGAAAAGTTCGCGAACTACTATGTATTTCTGAGAGAGAGAGAGAGAGAGAGAGAGAGAGAGAGAGAGAGAGAGAGAGAGAGAGAGAGAGAGAGAGAGAGAGAGAGAGAGAGAGAGAGAGAGAGAGAGAGAGAGAGAGAGAGAGAGAGAGAGAGAGAGAGAGAGAGTCCTCCAATGTAATAAATCAACTAGTAGTTAAGTTAAGCAATTGAGACCATTCTTCACATGACTAATTTTCACTTGTTAAAGGTAGAAAAACTGCCAAGTAGCCCAAAAAAGGAAGCAATGAATTCAAGACACCTACATTCGATGTGTAAACCAATAAACCAAATCTCATACCTTGAGCAACATCCCATATGGTGAATGATGAGCTATCAAAGGAGGCAGATGCCAAATATGTGAAAAATTGGTCAAGGATTGATACAAATGAACAAAGAACTTCGTCATGATATTAAAAGAAATTTAATACAGTTAGGAAAACTCTTTTCAATAAAAAAATAAATAAATAAATAAAGCTGCCAGAACACCACTCATATAAATGTAAACATTCAAGTAACTAAACTGGATATCTTCCACTTGGGCTCCATGAAAGAGCAGTGACTTCTTCGCCATTTGAATTTTGAAGAATATCCACCATGGTCCACCAAACACCTGAGCCCCTGGATGTTCTGCCCATATAGGAGGCAACCCCCGGTCTTATCACTGCTGCATTACCTGGGTATGAAGCCGACCAGATGCAAATTCCACCCCTAAAAAGTTGAAACACAAATCAGTAACGAGTAGAAACCAAGTGGTAAGATGCGTTCTGAATGAGTTTCAATAAAACCGTGCTGTGATCATGATACTTGCTTGCATCCAACAGCGAGTGTCTTTCCACCATTTGGTCTCCATTCAAGCACTTTAACACCTCTCTGGGATTCACTTGTCAAAATGCAAGGATCCTTAACTTCTGTTCACAAGTAATTCAATGTAGTTGGCATATATTTGACAGATGTAAAAAAAATAATAAAAATTAAAAAAAAAAGCACTATTAAAGTTCTTGGTCTCAAAACAAAGGAAACAATGGCAGGTATGAAGGATTGACCTGAATCCTCATAATCACGTATAGTTACATGATTTGGGGCAGATATGAATGCTAAGATGTGCTTATGACGGTGCCAGCTGACTCCTCGAAGATTAATGTCAGTCAGCAAACATGCCTGTAAGTGTAAATGGAATATAAGCAAATGCTCCATCAATAAAGTAGAAGAAATATAGTTACTGACTCTCACACTTCTGCCCCCCCCCCAAAAAAAAACAGTAATGGAGACATTTTTCTCCCATATTTGGAACCTTGCATTGTTGGGAGCTCTTCCTAGTTACTTGATACTATAATTTCTTGCTTGCTTTTTGGAGGCCTTTCCCTAGGGTAAATTTAAAATCTTCTTCCTTTTACTAAACTTTTTCTCAAAAAAAAAAAACTTGGTTAAAGTATTTAATTATTACAGGATACCATTATGTAGCTAACTTTTCTGTTGCAAGAACTTTTGCAATCTCTTTCTAGTTGCTCTGGTCCAATTAGGAGATTCTCTAGTAGAAGACTGAAGTGCCTCAGACTGTACACCTAAAGTTTCTCCTTTCTGTTGACAGCTAGAGGCCTGAGGGGAATTCAACAGTGATCATCTGATGAGCTAAGGAGAAAGACTCTGCCAATACGACATCTTGAGTTTTTTGTGAGATAGAGGACTTCAGAAGTTCAAGGACTACTAGTTGGCTGCATGTTCTGAGAGAGGCAAATGGCTTGGCAAACAAGCTTGACAGAGAAGGGTGACACGTAAGCATCTAGCTTTCAACTCATCCTTCCCTACTCGATGGTCAGCATAGCCAGTGTCCTTGTCCATCCTTTGTCCTCTGTTTTGTTTGAATCCTTTGTTTTCTTGTTGACGTATTAAAAGCTTGCCACAAAACACTTTGTACTCTCACCCTTTCGAGGCATTTTATGAATCTATCTTCTCACTGCTTCTCAAAACAAAAGGCCTTACACCCCTGATCAGAGAGCAATCCAGCACAGGCGTTTCACTCATGCCAGTAGTCAACAAGTCTCAAATGGACCACAAAGGCACATACATAACATTTTATCACACCCACTAGCTATTGTGTTTTCAAACAGCTACAATAGCTTTCCAGTTATGCTCATGCAAATATTTTTCTCTTTTTTGAGGAAAGTGCGACCAAGTACATTTTGCATATTAAAGAAAAACTGCGCTCAAGTACTTTCATGCTTCAAAGCAACTGGAGACTGGATATAGCTTTCATCCATGTAATCAGAACCTGAAACAATATATCCATATTGTAGTCATATTTTCATTGATTACCTAGTAGTATGCAAACTGACGTTCTCAAATTTGGCCTAAGAACCATTATTTGCACACACTGCCCTTAAGAAAATAGAAATTATTGGAGTACCGAGATCATAAAAGATTTGTAGTAAAATTAGATAGTTATGAATACATTGGGTATATATAGAGTGAATTATATATAAAATTAGACAAGTATCCTTTACTTAATTGGAGGAAACAAACTATGCATCAACCCAAGGTTTCTATACTTCTCAATTTTGTACTTCGACCTATTTCTTTAGGTTTCAGGGTTTGTATTTCAACCTATTTGTTAATAGAATCATAATAAACACAAAGCAGTGTCAAATAAAAAAGCTACCAGACACCTAATCATTCTTGAACTTCTGCAGAGCTGAAAATCATGAAGTAATAATAGATAAAGCTATTAACCAACTCACTTCTTTAGCAGGAAAAAACCACTGGAAGGATTTCAACAAGCGTTCCTGAATGGCAGATAAACCACTTGCATGTGAGATCTCTCCACTTTCTTGTTCAGCTACCTGCTCATTGTTGAGGAGAAGATCTGACTGAAATGGAACAGGGCTGAATACAACTCCCTGAAAAAAACAAAAAGAAATATCCTCTGTAACAAAATTCAGGCGCATGAACAAAAAAAAAACAATGGTATGATCCAGGACGCAAGGGATAATACACAAAATCTCATCTCTAGATGCATGCATCTGCAAAAGTAGCCTAGTCGAACTTACTGTAGGACTTCTACAGCCTTTAGCTAACCATGAAAACATAACCTCCTTAGCTTAGTGAAAATTCTTTACCAATTAAAACTCTCACACGATTATGATCAAACCGGAGGTTGCTCCAACAAGGGCAACCAACAGTGCCCAAAGTTCAGAACCATATCGATGGGCTAGAAAAATGAAAGCATAAGCACTTAGATAAAACTTACCACTGATTGCTACAAAAGGTGTTGGTGCTTAACTACTCTTCCCCAACACATACTCAGTATGAACCGAGGAGATGATGTCACAAGTCAAGACGCAAGAAACTATACTATGATGTAAAAAAAAAAAAAAAGAAAAATAAACACAGGCAAGACAACGAACTACAACGTAGAACCTCCAAACAAGATGGTCGGTTTAGGAACAGGCAAAAAAAAAAAAGTTCCATCCAACATACGAGTATTTTTCCATACGACTCCCTGGCTTGTTCATCCGAAAGAGCCTCCGCCGCAACTGTATAAATTCAAAACCCACAAGAAAAGAAAAGAAAATATGGGTCACTGAAATCACTGAATTCCCACTACTAAAAATGCGTCGAAGCATACTAAATGTAATCATCAAACACAAATGCGTGAATGGTTTTCACTTACTAAAATCTCGGTTAATCTCGCAGACTGTGACTGACCCGAGAGCGGTAACGCACGGCATTTTCCGAAACAGAACGGAAGGCGCCAAGGCGAACAAGAAAAGAATGCCGTCTGTCTGAAGTTGGCGCACAGTGAACGGCGCTTTTCAATCCAGGTATAATTTGTTTGGGTTCAATTTATGTGCAACTTATGCGAAACTTGAATTCCCTCTTTTCGCTGATTAGCTCTATAAATGATGCATTTCATTTTTTAGTAATACTCTGCCTGCGAAGAATAGACACGCTTCCTTTTTTTATTTTACAAAATAGCGTACATAAATCAGAATTACCATTCCAAAGCCACCTTAAGGAGGACATTAAAGGAGGCATTTTATTGGTTTATACTCGAGTCCGACGCGAAATTTGAAGTGCAAATAAATTGTTGCTTCACTCTGGTGTCATCATTTGAAAACTTTTGTTGCGGCTCAACTGATTATGAGTAAACAATAAAACAGGCAAAGCTACGACCAAATGATCGTTCGATGCGTACATTCAGATTATTCGGAGCCCATCAATACGGTCCCCACAAATCCAAGTCCGGAATTCAGAGGTGATGCGGTCCCCAGAAATCTGGGTAATCATCTAGATTTGCACTTCCCGCAGCACTCTAACATGATCAAAAGGGTTTTTCACTCTGTCAAAACTCAAGCTAACGCATAAGACATCATGTCCAAGAATCACAGCTCCACAGGATTCCCAAACCTCTGTTCCCGATGCTTGCACGAGAAGGGCTTTTATCCAACCCTAGTATCGGGTCATACGTTGATAATTTTGATACAATAGATGGTACAAACATGAAGTTTTAGAGGAGTTTCCACCGCGAGAACACACTGCCATCGGGAAGCTCAGGAAGCCCACCCACCTCTGCCCAACCATCCACCAGAAACCGCCTCTTAACCTCCAAAGTAACAACCGGCCGGCTCGCGTGGGATGACTTCCGGTGCTGCCAATTAGATAGAAGCAACTACTAGTCAAAAACAACTTGATACCGACTTCACATCATAATCTTTTATCGAGTAGAGACGATAATGAGCACTTCCAAAAACCACAAAAGAAACAGAAAAGAAACAGCATTGCTGTAAACGAAGTATTACATACAGCATGGCACACGAGAGAGTTAAACTATTCGCCTTACATATACTTAATGAAGTTTAAGCCGTCATGGAGGTAATAATAAACGACTATTAGTTCGCCTTCAAGGAAGGTAACAAAAAGGAAAATTAGTGGGCAAAAACAAGTTGAGGGAAGTACCAGTCTCACCGCACTGGCAGCAGATGAGTAAGGGCAAGAAAACATTAGGCCAAATGATCAGCACTCAGACGAACATCGTCAACTCCGGCCTACTAAAGATATTGTTCTCCTCGTCCTCCAAAACAGGGTAAGCTGCAACAAGAGCATCTTGTGCCCCAATATACAACGAGTTATAGATCTTCCAATAGACCTCCCTTACTTTCCTTGCTGGGTGAAATAACCCCTGCAGACAGTAATTAAGAACGGCGGCTGGACCCAATGCCACTCTCATCCCTTCTATGGCTTCCATTACTGCATTGATAACATGAGGTGATGTCTCAAATATGTTTGGCCACACGTAGTTAAGCAAATGCACCAAAGCATCCTCGCATCCAAGACCGGCAACACCCAATGCCATGTGCTTAACAGCAGAAGCAGCAGTCTGCCTGTGAACCAAATCTCTATCCATAAGAGCATCCTCAAGCAACGGTGTAACAGCATAAATATAGTCCTTCCCCATCTCTCCAATATACTCGAACAGAAAGGAGAGAGACTTTAAGACTCCATTCTGCACATTCAGCTCGGGGACCCGGTACTCATTCATTAAAGCTGGTAAGACGGTAAAAGGAGAGCAAGTCTCAGCGACAATGGCTATTGCTACAGTTGTGCAGACACGATTTTGACGTTCCTGAACCTTCAGATTGTTCAAGAGGGTTGCCAAAACATCTTGCGGCCCAATAGCTTTAGCAATGTAACCAAATGTGTTTACAGTAGCTCTCCGGATACCCTTCTTGTGAGCCTTTAACATTTCAAGAAGTTCAAAGCAGATCCTCATCCATTCACGGGCGGGACAAACTCAGCTCCACGATCTGCAATTCGGCCCACAAGATCAATGCAGTTTTCTTGCACCTTCTCATGTCTGTTTTTCAAAATAGGGGTTAGTCGAGGGAGAAGATCCTTGATGGGAGGAGTCATTTTAGTCATACCAATGACATTCACAATCGCTTTAAGTGCCCCCAAAATAGACCCAAGGACCTCAGGGTACTCTTCTCCTAAATATTCATACAAAACAACACCCAAGTGACCCATAAGTTGTTCTTCGTGACACTGTTTCATAACAACAGCAATCCTAGAAATTAGATCTGCAGCTTGCTGCCTCACTTTTGCACTCTTATTATTCAAACGCCATTTTATCGTACCACAAATCTGGGGAAGGTAAGGTTTAACTCTTTGACCAAGAGCATTCACCACAGCTCCAAACCCATTAAGCATCACATTAGCATCATCACTAGTCTGTTCTTGGAAGGCATACAGGATGCCATCAATCAGAAGCTCTTCTAGCCGAGCATCAATATCTGATGCCCCCAAATTGGCTACAACTTTCTCAATTGTCTCCATTACCATTCTTCGGTATGGTTCACTTTCATCTTTAAGGTCTTCAACAATTCTACCAACAATATCAGCAACACCCACTTTATTTGCAATCTCCACAGTAGTATCCACAAGCTGGCGATAGTTTCTGCGGTCCAAAGCCATCCTTCTTACCCAAAAATTCCTGAAAAATTCCGGAAGGATATCACTTCGGATATAATCTGCCTCTACTCCCTCAGTACTAACGCACTGCTTAACCACTTTGAGAACAATCTTCTTCATTTCTTCATCAGGAGATTGAAACTCACGGATAAGTATAAACATGACTTCCTTTGTATAGTAGCTGGCATACATGGCATCCATGAGAGGGATAATAAAACCTATAGCCTTTAAAAAGGCTGCCAAGACCTTCCCACGGTGGGACCGAATACCCTTCCACAAAGGCTTCAAGACTGAATCAAAGCTCTCAATCCCATATGGTGCTGCTGCCTCTGCAAGAGCAGCAAGAGATAATGCAGTAATAGTCCTCACCTTCTGGTTCTCATCGTTAAGTCCATGTTCTATAATTTCCACAAGAGACCTCAGATGTGGCAAGACAGCACATCCCATCAGAATTGCAATCTGCTGCACAATTTTGATACCTGTGTGTCGAGCCTGCCATGACTTCTTACTCTGGCACACAGCTTTCAGAAATGGTAAAAGTGCAGGAATTCCCAGTGCTGAGGCAACAACACTAAAAGCCCTGGCAGTAGTGTTCCGGACATATTCATCAATATTGTCGATGTCTGGTCTCATTGCAGCAATCATGGTAGCTAAGCCAGCTGCTTTGCTCAGGTTGGAGATGATTTCCCTACCTTCCACCCGAGCATAATAGTCCTCATCAATCAAAAGAGGCTCAATGACCACCAGAATTTTGTGCACAAAGGGCCTAACGAGCTCATCCAATTTATACAAGACCCTGTCAATAACTTTAACCAAGAGGTGGCGCTCTTGATCTTCCAAAGTTGGCTGCATTAGCAGGGGCAAAATTCTATTGAACAGAGGACCCGCCCCAAACTCCCGTGCCTTATCTGTAAGCTGTCGCAAGGCTGTTTTCCTCTGAGGCGGAGTACCATTTTTCACCTTCAGAAGCAGTTTCATGATCTTCCGTTCTTTTTGTTCCTCAGAAGACAACTCTTCCTCGTCCTCTTCATTCAGGAGAGCACCAAAGTATTGATAATCCTCAGGCTTAAAAAAAGGTAAACCAGGCGCTTCCTTGGGGACATCAAATTGCTGACCACGGTTCTCTTCCGGAATTGTATATAGTGGAGTCCCCATTGGTGTCGGAGTTGCAAGGAGTTTCCTTGCTGGAGTTCTGATGGGAACATAAGTTGCAGGTGGGGGTAGAATCACATAACCTTCTTGTGGGAACATAGCATCTAATTCTTCATCGGTCAATGGTCGGTTGCGTTCTTCAATATCCCTTTCCCATCTAAGAAGGTTATACTGCTCAGGAGTAATGGCCCCACCGAGATTGATACGTCCTAGGTGTTGGGGTAGCAAGATCAACACCCCCAAGAGGGGTGACACCTGGAGTGTATGCTGCAGCAGGTGTGGCTCCAGGCAAGGGTGTAGCACTTCCCATACTTGCAGGTGTTTCATCCCATCTCGATCTCTGGCGCTTTGGAGTTGGAGTGGCCATCCCTGCAAGCTTCGGTGTTGCATCCCAAGTCATTCCTGCGGGTGTAGCTCCAGGAGTGGCTCCAGCAGCAGGAGTTGCATCTGCATCAGCTAAGCGCCCTGGAGTTGGTGTCTCATCCCAACGGTTTCGCCTAGAGATAGACGGGGTTGCATCACCAGCCACTCTACCAGGTGTAGGAGTAGCATCCCATCGGCCAATTCCAGGGGTTGAATCTGGCATATCCCAGTCCGAACTTGCACTAGTTTTTGCCTTCTTGCTAGAATTATCCTGATCCTGAGATTGATCCCAACGATTTCTCCTCTTTTGATTTGCCTGAGCAGGTGCTGAAGCAGCATCCTTGCCACGGTCCAAAGCCTTGTTCTCTTCTTCCTCTTTCTTCTTCTTGGCAATGGCTCTCAGTGTTTCTTCCTTTTCTCTCTTCAAAGCCTCCTCTTTTATAATATCAGCATAAGTCCTCACATTCACATCCGGGGTCTTCTCACCCATGGCAAAAGGATCATTTCTCTCCGGTGAAATTATCCGATTAAGTCTCCTTTGCCTATACTCATCTTCTCTATCAATAATTTTGGAAGGCTTCTTGAATCCCACATCGTCATCGTCCATTCCTCTTGGCAGTTCTTTCATCACGGACTTGGGTGCAGTGTAAGAAGCCAATCTACGGGCAACTTCTCGTTCTCCCGCATCTTGATCTTCTTCGTCTTCAATAACAGGGATTGAACGCTCATAACCCTCAAATCGGTTGCTCTCTCCATAGAGATCTTTATCAAAGGCAACAGCAGTCAGAGAAGCAAGTTCCTGCTCCTTCTTTCTCCTTTCTTCTTGGATCCTAGCCGCGTCTGAATCTATAGTATCCATATTTTTCGCACCTTTTACTTCCGCACCCTAATTTACACACCGACGTTCCTCGCTCGACAAACTCAGCTCTAAGACTACAAAATGGAGAACGAAATCAAAATCCCAAATTGACATACGAATAAGTGGAACTAACAAGATCAAACTCAACAACCCTAGGTCACCAAAAGAGTTAAAACTCACCCCTTCAACGCAGAGCTCACTGTTGCTTGCTCAATCAAGAGAACGAGTTCGAAACGCTGAGAAGTCGTATCACCGCCTTAAACTCGAACACAGAGTAAGTCCTGCAAAACCCTAAACGTAGAGAAATCCAGAAGAAGTGTTAGACCTTAAATGAAAATAAAAATTCAACTTCAACCCCGGAACAGACGATTTGGACGCATGGAAAGGGCAGTATACATTACCTTGACTTTGCGTCGTTCTACGCCTTCCAATGTCGAGGGATGCAAAGGGGAAACCAGGGGGCACTCGCTCTCCCCTTTAACAGGACCAAAATGAAGTAATTTTATCTCCTTGCATATTTATATATGCCGGAGATTAGCAGATGAACATATCAATTCACAACCGCAAAAAAACCTACACACCGCCCCCAGGAAGGGTAATATGGTCTTTGTTCATAAAGCGGGAAAAGAATAATTTCAGTAATCCACTACGACTCTCGGCCCACTGTTTGTATCCACCTTAGAAATCCACAACTGATAAGTGATATAGCTTCATCTACCCATATTCGCCCACCTAACTATTACATAGGTTCGGGTAAGTCCTGCATGAAATAGGTTTAAAGGCATAACATTTTATCATAACTAGGTAGATATACATAATAGGTCCATATGACATTTATTTGTTTCCTCCGTAGTTCATTATTCAGTAAATATATAAAAAAGAGGGTATGTAATTCGGTATCTGCATAATGGTCGCCTCCATTTTTAGACTAAAAATCAATAACAAAGCAACAACTATACATACGCGTTAGAGTGGTACCTGAATTGTGTATCTTCATGGGTGTGTAGAGCATTACTTATGAACAAAAATTTTAGTGTGAAGAAGATTGAATTATGTCCTTCATAATTTTTAAGACGTGTTTGAGCAAACTAAATTATATTTGGAGTGAGTAGCAGCACCTTCTAATATGATAAAAAGAAAGAGTTAGTATAAACAACACTAAAACAGCAAAGTCATAAGTGGGAACGAAATACAAATATCAGAAAAAAATATTACTCTTCTAACCTAAAAAAATATTTTCTATACTTTCATTCTGAAAGAGACGTTTTTGTTAAACAAGAAATGTTAATATATTACATACTATTGACTACTTAACCTGCTTGTTAATTGGCAGGCTTGTCCCCTATTCTTCGAGATACGTGTTTGACGCCATGTCTTTAACAAAAGCTCGAGTTATATCGTCAAGGACTCAACAGTCTGAAATTTATGGTGTTCACTCTCCAGATTCCGGAAGGTGGTAGAAGGAGATGAATTTTCAAAGGGAAAATCTGATTTGAACCACAATAATTGAGTCAAAGGCGGCGCTCACAGCGTCAACAGAGGTGTGAGGCGTGGTGGTTCCATCTTCAGGCGTCTGGGCGTATAAAGACTTGCTTGCAGGGCAAAAGGGCGAGCAGAAACAGAGAAAAAAAAAACAGATTTTCCTCTGAGAGGTTTTCTGGAGTGGGAGAAAAAGGGCGAAGATGGTGGAGATTTGCGAGGACGTAGTGATCGTCGGGGGAGGAATCGCGGGGCTTGCGACGGCCTTGGCGTTGCATAGGTTAAGCATTCGCAGCCTGGTTTTGGAGAGATGCGACGAGCTGCGAACCACAGGGACCTCTATAACCTTGGCTCCCAACGCGTGGAGGGCTCTTGATGCGCTCGGGGTTGCCCACAAGCTCCACCCTCTCTACGATTCCATATCCAAGTAATTAAATCTTCCTCTTCTTGCTCTCTGTCTCTCTCATCAGAGCGCATACTTATACAGTTCTTCGATATATTCAGGGGATACTTCACTGATGTTGCTACGGGAAAGACAGGAGTGGTTCCTTTGACGGAACCAGGCAGGTATTATTAATACACTACTTTTTTTTTTCAACCAGGTTTAGAATCTGAAAACTGGAAATATATCCTCGCTAACATTCAAACAAATTGCAAAAATGAAGGAGCGATTCGGGACCAAAACTGGTGCACAGATCCGTCCTGTTGGGGTCTCTTGCCGAAGAGCTGCCGCAAAACACGATCCGCTTCTCTGCAAAACTTGCCTCCATCAACACGGAGACCATCGACGGTTCATCCACTGCTGTTCTGCACCTGGAAGATGGTACCGTAATCAAAGCCAAGGTGAGCGACGAGTTTTAATAATTGTTTCAATCTATATCTTCTCCCTTTCCTCTGACTCTGTTTCAGAAGCTTAATTAGTGTCGTTTATCTTCTACCTTTCCCCTGACTCTGTTTCAGTAGCTTAATTAGTGTAGTTTATCTTCTTCCTTTCCCCTGACTCTTGCTAAAATTAGTGTTGTTTATCTTCTACCTATCCCCTGACTCTGTTTCAGTAGCTAAAATTGGTGTTGTTTATCTTCTACCTTTCCCCTGACTCCGTTTCAGTAGTTAAAATTGGTGTTGTTTATAATGGCAGGCAGTAATTGGGTGCGACGGCGTGCACTCTGTGGTGGCAGATTGGCTGGGGCTAAGCGCACCCGTTGAATCAGGACGATCTGCCGTGAGAGGTTTAACGATTTATCCAGAAGGGCATGGCGTCAAGGAAGTCCGACAGTTTCTTGCGCCAGGGGCCAGAGCAGGATTGGCACCTCTCAATGCTACCGAGCTCTACTGGTTCATCACCTACACGGGTACTGTCACAATTTTCCCCAATGGAGCTCTCTCTCTTTAATAATGTGTGAAATTTTTAATTTGAGTTTCTGAACAGGTACGGAGAGCTCGAGAGACCCAGAACTGATTAAAAAGCTAGTAATGGAGAACAAGGCCAAAGGATTCCCACAAAGCTTCATGGACGCCGTGGAGCAGACCGAGGTGGAGTCCCTCACTCTGGACAAATTGAGGTTTCGGCTGCCATGGAACCTTATTTTCCGACCAGCCCACAGAGGGAACGTGACCGTGGCAGGGGACGCGATGCACCCCATGACCCCGGACCTGGGTCAAGGGGGTTGCATGGCGCTGGAGGACGCGGTGGTCCTCGGCCGGAATATCGGCAGATTGAGGCAAGCAGCAGACGGGAGCATTGACTGGGGGAAAATAGAAGAGGGTTTGGGGGCGTACGTGAAGGAGAGGAAATGGCGAGTTGCCGCCGTCATCACCGGTGCTTATATCTCCGGCCGGGCACAACAGGGTGAGACGGGATGGCTGGCCAAGTTTTCATGGTTGACCAAGTTCTTCAGGGATTATCTCTTTTACGGCTTCATCTTCAGTAGGTTCCTGGATGGAGTCAGGAACTACGATGTTGGGAGATTGACTGAAGCAGAGACGTATGCAAAGCCAAAAATCAATTGATTCACGAAATGCAGCTGTACTTCAGCCAATAGAATTAAATAGCTCAGTATATATATATATATATTTTTGAGGTTTTGAAAAATAAGAGGAAGATCACTTCATTTTCTGGGTTTGAATGCGATATAATAAAGGAGGGCACTTATTGTTAGTTTGAGATATTTAACAACGGATTTTTTTTTACAGAAAAAAATGAAACAATTTCTTATTATTTCGAAATCACTGAAATATCAACACAAAAAGAATAAAATCCCCCCTCAGAATTGGGTATTCTATGTGGGGAAATGCCGAAACTTCGTCTTGAACACAAGAAATAAATTTATAGAAACAGATCAAAATATCCTACATGGGATTCTATCTCGCCACACAAAAGCCAAGCAATTCCTAGGTCACACGTCACACATAGGCTTTTATGAGGAAAAAAATCCTCATTTATTTTCAATGATATCTCAACTTAAAAAACACACGATGACCTCAAAGGGTCACATAAATCATGCTTCTTTGAAAAGTAAGCCCAAAAAATGGCAAAAGGACGGAATAATCAACTTACACTATCAAAACCTTTTTCACGAGATGAAAAGAAAAAAGAAAAGTAGAAATAGAGGTAAAACACGATGCCGACCGGGAGGGATTTCACCATCCAAACTGCAGGGCAAACAGAAAACAAAGGATCAAGCATAAGACACTGCAGGAGACCGGGAAAAATAGCGAAAATCCAGCACCTCCAAAAAAGATAAACAAAGGGGGCAACAACGAAAATTAGGGATTGAGAAACTACAAATAAAACTAACCATTCACAAAACTCTAAATCCGTTTGTATCTCATCCGAAAAAATTCCTAGAAAGTGCAGAGAAATAAAAAGGCCTGACAGAAGCCAAATGCAACGAGAAAAATCGTTGAGATACTGTTCCGGCAAACACCTCATACCAACGCTTCCCTCAGATGTGCGCCAAGATAGAAAAAGGGTATTGACAGATGGGGGAAGCGAAGCAGAAACAAGACTAAATTAGGTCAGAAACACACACGGTGGAAAAAAGTGGAAGCAAAACAGAAATACATATGAGGGCGAAATAAATCGGAGTTGGAGAAGATATTCCCATGTCGGAAAACAACGAAGCCGAAACCCACACGACGACGGAAAAGAACGAAGCCGGAGATGGAAATTCCACGCCGAAGAAGAAAAACGGAGTGGGAGAAGAGGAACAACTCAACGTCTCTCTCTTTAGTCACGTCAAATCATATCAAACATGAAAAAGGGAGAAAGAAGAAAGAAGAAATTGGAGGCGTCCGGTGCTGCAGGCGAGCTAGAAGAGATGATTGCGAGCAATCCCCCTGCAAACACGAGCTTCTTCCCCACGAAATTCTTGGAAAGAGATGTCCGATCGAGCACCATCGGAAACCCAAATCCGAATCTACAAGATCTCCAGAGGACGGGAAGGTTTGAAGAGAGTCGAAATATGGGATTTTTGACTTACGGAAAATTTTTTTATCAAAGATGACTTGTCGCAAATATTTATTGCGACAAGCCATTGGGGTCAACGAGTGAAAACGTGGCATAAAAATAGGGGGCCTCAACTCTGGCAGTGGGGCCCCTTAGTCACCTCCTTAAGAAAAAGAATAAAAAAAATTCACAAAGGATTTATTCAAACCTCCTCTAAATTAAAAAATTATACAAGCCTCTTATTTCATGTACATCTCTCAAAAGGAACAAAATTCACTCATCAAAAGTTGCTCGTCTCACTGAAACTCAAAGCTCTTTCGAGCAAGATGGATGCAATGGAAATAGGAAGAATGGTGGAGTCACTGGATGAAAGCGAAGAAGTAACACAAACCACCCCATACGAACAATAGTCGCTCCACTGTAAGGGAAACAAGGCTTACAGGTTATGGAGCAGATTGAAAATAACCAGAACCTCGGGAACATCACTGAAGAGATGAACCGAGTTACTATCTCGCAAGAATGCTCAGAGAGAGGCTTAGGACAAGTTCATAATACACTAGTAGGCATGTTTGCAATCCGGGTACCAGCATCCCTCATGGCCTTTGCAACCTTCTTACAAAATATGTTACGAAAACCAGAGAAGCCAGAGCCAAACATTGTAGTATATGCTTTAAATAGGGGGTACCACTCGTTCGTACTTCAAAATGGAGAGGAATGTAAAGAACTCCTGCTGCAAGCTCCAATAAATATCAAAGATTCGGTTTTTCATCTGTTCAAATGGCCATGAGGCTTCCATATAGATAACTATCTTTTTACGGAGGCCTCTCTTTGGGTAAGACTTCCCAGGCTCCCTTACGACTTCTACCATGATGAAGCTCTCAAACAGGTAGTTGGCCCACTTGGTAGGTACATATGCATGGATGCAGACACGACTTTTAACCCATGCAGCCTCACATATGCACGAGTTAAGGTGCAAGTCAACCTAGAAGAGGTTGAAAAAAAAGGCACGACAATAACTACCTTAGAGATAACTTTCTCCCTAGCCTATGTCGTTGAAGGCAGACCAAAAATATGTACTATATGCATCTATGGGGACACATTACCGTTGAATGCAGGGGGAGACCACACACGGGGAATGATCCCACACGGCAAATGTATGAAGTTGTTCAGAATGAAGAATGGACTCTGGTCCAAAACCGTAGTGCAGCTAGACAAGAAAAATCCCAAGCTACGCCCACGGTGATGACTGAAAGAGCCATCTCCCTAACTCAGTAGAGATAGAAACACTACGTCATCGCTCAAAAAAATACTCCAGTGGCTGCACCGAAGACGATGGCTTACACCCAGAAAATGAAAGGAGTTGGAAATCCACCTGATTACAAAGAAAGTCAAGGGGAAGGGAAACCGGAAGCGCTTACAACATCGATAGCACAAGAGAAAAAAACTTTGCTAGTTACTGAAGTTGAGGAGCGAATGAACGAAGCAAGAGTTACAATGGCAGCTTGACTGACCCAGTGGAAGGTAAAGAAAAAAACCAGTTGCAGAAACAAAAAAAGAGGTCAGTCGAAAAGAGCTCATCTCCATCAAAAGAGCACAAATCTGCCAAAATCGTGAAGGAGACACAACCACTTCAAACCTCATCGCAAGGTAAGAATTCTGTGACACAAAATATTTAGTTATTATGTTAAGCTTCTTAGTGTGGAATATCCGGGGAGAGCACAGCCTCTCGGCGAGGCACATATTGTCCTCAATATTTTTAAACTACTCACCTGACATAGTATACTTGTGAGAGACAAAGTTGGCTAAGCCTGTCTTGTCTCCAAATTTTAAATGGCTAGAATCCCAATACCAGTCTTCTCACACAGTCCCGTTTAAGGGATTGAGTGGAGGACAATGACTATTTTTTGGAAATCAGACATTAGACTACAAGTTCGGTGGTCTTCCGCGTGTACAATCCAATGTCAAACCGAAATATCTGGGTGGCAAAAAAATTAACATAATGTTTACTTATTTGCCACCTCAACCTAGTAGACGGTCTAGGGCCCTTGCAGAATTAGAGAGTGTGAATTACCCACAAGCCGAGCCAACGCTATTAATAGGAGCTTTCAATATTGTGGTAACACAACAAGAAAAATACTCAGCATACAGGCACACGTATAGGGAAAATAGACATTTCCTGGACTTTATTACGAACGGAGGGTGGAATGATTTAGGGTACATAGGAGCAAGCTATACTTGGTCGAATGGCAGAAACAATGCAAATCTGGTTATGGCTAGGCTGGACCGGGCCCTAGTAAATGGGGCATGGCTTTGGCAATTGTCAGAAGCCTCACTACATATACTACCTAGAATTAGATCTGACCACTCGCCTCTTATGTTGCTTACACAACCGAAAGCTTCGAACACAAAGAGACCTTTTAGGTACCAAGCAATATGGAGAAAGGGTTTAGGATATAATGATATTGTGGAAAATGCTTGGAGCAAAATAAAACACCCAAATTTATCAATAGTACCACCTAGATACCTTTCGGTTAGACTAGAAAATATAGCAGAAAAGTTGACCGAATAGAACAAAAATAGTTTTGGAAATTTCCACAAAAATATAAGAAGCACGACCAGGAAAATAGCACAAACCCAAAAAGAAATATAAGGGCAGCCCACTAACCAATCTCTCATGCTCAAGGAAAAAGAATTACAACATAAAATAATGAAGTTGTCTACAATTAAGCACATGCATAGCTTTCAGAGAGCTAGACAGACTATATATAAGGATGGTGATGAGAACACACGCTTCTTTCACTCTTTCATTAAGGCTAGAGCTCAAATAAATAGAATAACCCAAATAGAGACAACGGAAAGTACCCTATTAGACATTGAGGACCAGATTAGGATAGAAAAGGTATCCTTTTCTAGCACATCTATTCTCAGCCAGAAAAAAAGAGCCCACTACCGTTTCAGCCAATGAAAAGGCTGACAACGGAGGATAGAACCTGCTTAAGCTCCCAAATAAAAATGCGGAAAGTAAGAGCTACCCTGTTTTCAATGGAATCTTATAAAGCCCCCAGACCTGATGGATTCCAACCAATCTTCTTCAAACATCACTGGTCCCAATCGAAAGATGATTTGTTACAGAACATACAAACCATCTTTAATACTAGGAAGATGGAGAAGAATCTAAATAAAACGTATATAGTTTTAATCCCAAAAAAAGAACAGTCAAAAACCTTTAATGATTACAGACCTATTAGTCTATGCAATGTCGTCTACAGAATCTTAACAAATATCCTAGCTAGTACGCTCATAAAAGGAAGACAAATTACAGATCATATAATGATGGCCCCCGAGATCGTCGAGTCCTTTTAATCAAAAAGGAAAAAACACTCATACTTTGGTACCAAGATTGACCTAGGGAAAGCCTTTGATACTATTTCGTGGGACTTTCTAAGGCACACACTAGAGGCTTTCAATTTTCCAAATCAATGGAGAGACCTGATCATGTCATGTATTAACTCGGTCACATACCAAATTTTAATAAATGGCACCCCCACGACAATAGTGGTACCACAATGTGGGATTAGGCAAGGGGATCCTATATCTCCTACCCTATTCATTTTAGCCACTGAACTCTTGTCTGCAAAACTAACACAGGCCATAAGGCAAGGAGATATCAAACCATGGAAACCATCCCCAAATATGATCCCGGTTTGGAACCTCCACTATGCTGATGACACCCTTATAATAGGGAAAGCTGAAGTAAATATGGAAAAAAACATAATGACAATCTTAAATGAATATGTTGAATATTCTCGTCAACACATAAACCAGAACAAATCCATGGTTTTCTTCTCTAAAGCAGTAGAACCCAATACCTAGGAACAAATAAAAGCGGATTTGCCTTTTTACTCTGTCAAATTCTCTAGGTCAATAACTATGGCTGATTATACCAAAATCTAGAATTACACGGGAAACCTATGAACCAATAATTAAAAATATCCAAAAGAAGTTGCAAGGATAGCTTAGAAGGTCCATTTTCTTAGCTGGAAGAGTAGCCTTGATTAAATCAGTCTTATCTAGCATACCTATTCACATTCTGGCATGTTTCCAACTCCCCTTATATGTAAATGATAAACTAGAACAAATATTTAGGACCTTTCTATGGTCGTATAAGGGAAACAAAAAGATGCACCTCATAAATTGGAAATCAGTATGTGAATCACATACAGAGGGAGGATTAGGTATTAGAAATCTCCACAGTCTGGGCCAGGCATTTAGGGTGAAACTTCTTTGGCTTATGTTTGCGGAAACAGATGCATTATGGGTTTCTCATATGAAAGCAAAATATGGGAAGTCCCCAAATACAGGAAATACAAAGAGTAGTCAGGGATCTTCCTTGGCATAGAAACAAATGTCCAAACACATGGACTTTTTCAAAAAAAATATAAGAGTACAAGTGTCCAAAGAAAATAATGCATCTCTTTGGTATGATAATTGGGTATGGGAGATAGATAAACCCTTAGTTGACATATGTAGGAATGTGAAGAGGCCTCAAAATCTTGAGATTATTGTAGACACCCTCATAGAAAATAATGGAACCTGGATCGAACCTCTCGTTAGGGAGCTATGGCCCCCAAGCGTTGTAGAAGCTATACTTAGTACCCCATTAGATACTAGTAGTTCTGATTTTCTGATTTGGTCTCCTCTACTGATGGTGTTTTCTCAATCAAAAGTGCATATCACATGTCCTATAGAGAGTTCAAGGACAGAAAACAAATCCTTGAATGTGGGCCAAGGACATTATTTGGTCCCATATATGGAACCTCAAACTACTACCCAAACAGAAGATCTTTTGTGGTTGCTTATAAAAGAACGGATCCCTACAGTAGACCTCTTAGTTAGAAGAAGAATGCAAGTGAACCAAGTATGTGAAATGTGTGGTACTTAGTTGGAAAACACAGCTCACATTTTCCTTAATTGTAGTTTTGCTAGAGTGGTTTGGAACCTAATCCAAAACAAGATATCTCTTGTCCCAACAAGTGCAGACATTAGCTCATTCCTACTAAAAGTGTTCTCAGCCCTAGACACTAGGAAATCCCCCCGAGACAAAGTTTATGTAGCAAATACACTGTGGGAGATTTGGTGTACCCGTAACAAAAAACAAATTTGAAAATAAGTTCTCTACACCTCATCAATGTGTAAATAGAATCACCAACCTAGTAGAACAAATCATAAAGCATAGACAAATCCCTATAAGAGAGGAAAAGAACAGAGATTGGAAATTAGTTGGGAACCCCCAAGGAGGGAGAGCTTAAAGGCAAATTTTGACGGATCATCAGTACTTAATGGAACCCATGCTGGGGTGGGAGTGGTAATACGTGATGCTCACGGGTCACCCCTTGTTTCAACAATCTGGCCACTACATAAAAAAATAAATAATGAAGCTAAATTCATGGCCACAAGTGTCAAGGACTACTGCAAGAATTACTCTTAGCAAAGATCCAAGTCAACTTAGGGAGGCAAACTCGGTGGCTGATTCACTTTTAAAGGAGGGATCATTTTTGGCAAGGTGCCCATGAAATCAGGTTATGGATAATTAATTACTTTATCTCATACCTTAGCCTCAAACTTAATTACTGTACGTTACTTAATTCCAGACTTACTTCTCCCCACGTACTTTAGTGGGCACACATTAATGAAAATTCTCTGGTTCGGATTAAAAAAAAAAGTCTCAAACTGCCTCGACTAAAATCCTGACCCGCGAAATTTCGGAGTGGACTATTCTCGAGGGAGATTAGACTAAAGGAACGCCAAGCGAGGTCTGTCGGGCACACGGAGCGCAAAGAAAATTTTGACCTGGAAACTCATAGATTTTTCTTCAAAGAATCAATGGCTTTCGAAGCTTCGTATCGCGGTGAAACTATGCAGAATGCGTATCTGTCCGAAATTCCGACCTGCAGGTGGAATCGATTCGCCTTGCCAACTCAATCGACTCCAAAACTGTCACCCTTATCTGTCCCTTGCTTTTGGGTGTTCGCAATCCCGACGAAAGTGGTGTTGACGTTTAAAATAGTTTTCGTTGCTTGAATCCCAAGAATGAAGAATCAAATTAATTCATGCACACAAACACAGGCAGACCAGCAGTCAACAAAGGCGTTCTGCATCTTCCCATCTTTATATCTCTGGTTTTCCCATCTCTTCTTCCTCCGCATCGAAGCTGCACGCAACAGTGAAAAAACAGATCTCAAACTAGAGAAGAAGGTTTTCTTCGATCTCGAGAAGTTTGTTCTGGGGTACTAAAGAGAGAAACGCGAGGTGAACGAAATGGAGATTTTGGAGGAGGTGGTGATTGTTGGTGGAGGAATCGCAGGGCTAGCGACGGCCTTGGCGTTGAAGAGGATAGGCATTCGGAGCTTGGTTCTGGAACGATCCCACGAGCTGCGTGTTTCCGGCGCCGCTCTCACTCTTTTTCCGAATGCTTGGCGAGCTCTCAACGCTCTCGGCGTCGGCCACAAGATCAGCTCCCTCTATCCTCCCTTCTCCAAGTAACAAATTCCTCATAACTACTCTACACACTACGTTGATCCCATGTTTATCATTCAGTCAATACGGGCATTACAACAATTGGTACGATTACTCTGTTGTTGTTCTGTTTCTTTCAGGGGATACTTCACCGATGTTGCGAGTTCTGAGACGAGAGCAGTTTCTATAGTGAGTGGTTCAGAGCAGCTCGACAGGTATGGCACAAGTACACCGATCTCTAAATAAGAAGAACAACAACTTTACATTTGACAAATTTAACTAGGCCGATTGTTCCTGTGGTTTTCCTCTGATTAGGAGCGAGTTACGAGCGAAGGCGGTGCACAGAAAGATCCTGCTGGAGGCTCTTTTGGGGGAACTCTCGGAGGACATGATCCGGTTCTCTGCAAAGCTCGCTTCCATCAACACGGACACTGTCGATGGTTCAACAGTTGTGATCCTTCACTTGGAAGACGGCACTGTAATCAAAGCCAAGGTCAATTTGTTAGTACACAAATTAATTACTCTTACCTATGAAATTAAAATCCTGTCTTTCTTGGGGGTTGAAAAGCTCTGTTCTCTGAGTAGTAGTTCTTTTGTTAAAATTTTCAGGCAGTGATTGGGTGCGACGGCGTTCACTCTGTAGTAGCACAATGGCTGGGAATGAGCCCACCTGTAGATTCGGGACGATCTGCGGTGAGAGGTTTATCAATTTATCCACAAGGCCACGGCTACGCAAACGAGGCCCAGCAATTTCTGGGCGAGGGCACCAGAGCCGGAGTCCTTCCTCTCAACGCCACAGAGCTTTACTGGTTCATAACCTACCAAGGTAGCGCCCTGATCTCTCTCTCATTCGCATCAATTCTGTTACCCCTCTTTTCAATTTGGGAAAACCTGTTCACGATCAGGTGAAGAGAGCTCAAGGGACCCGGAACTTATAAAAAAAATGGTGATTGAAAAGAAAGCCAAAGGCTTCCCGAGGAAATTCCTCGACGTCGTCGAGCACTCCGACCTGGGTTCCCTCACCATGGACTCGCTGAAGCTTCGGCTGCCATGGAGCCTCGTTCTACGACCTGCCCACAGAGCGAACGTGACGGTGGCCGGCGACGCGATGCACCCGATGACGCCGGACCTGGGTCAGGGCGGTTGCACGGCGCTGGAGGACGCGGTGGTCCTCGGACGGAACATCGGCGGACTGAGAAAGGGCGCGGACGGAAGCGTCGAATGGGGGAGAATGGAGGAGGCGTTGGAGGCGTACGTGAAGGAGAGGAGGTGGCGCGTCGCCGGCGTCATCGTCGGGGCTTATTTCCTCGGACGAGCGCAGCCGGGGGCTTCCGGTTGGGTGAAGAAGTACTTCTCCTGGCTCACCGATTTCGTCCGAGACCGCATCTTTTTCAGGTTTGTGTACGCCAGGGTCTTCGCCGTCATGAACTACGATTGCGGGAAACTCCTGCAATTCTTCCCGTCGGTGCAGCTTCCAACAAAGTAGACTGATTAATTAGGCAGCGCTTAATTAATTAAAGTCTGGTACGAACGGGCAACTCTGGCTATCACTTCCCTGCTTGATCATTTCATATATGTAATGTAAAATTCCAAAAAATATTGCACTTTATTATGTTTCATCAAGATGTATCTATGTGTGAGTTAATCAATAAAATTTTAATTTTTAATTTAATTCTCTCGATTGCTATTTGTTTTAATTAATTCAACTAAACGTTATATATTTATTATAATTTAAAATCAATTAGTTTGTGCTTAGTGTCGATCTGTATATTCTCTCAAGCCTAGTTAATTGGTGACTGAATTGACAAATAGAAGTTCTGTAGTACTGATTAATTCTTTTAAACTTTGATAAGTTTCTTAAACGTACATTCCAGCCGTTTCTGCAACATGACATCCCCAGAATCTACCCAACATATTTAATTTCCTGGACTGTAGAATTATGAGTGAAACTGTAGAATTAACCTCCTCTGTTCGAAGTTTCTTGCGGCAAAGTTTCTCTTCTCCCCACTAACAATACATAGTCGGCGGCTGCATGCTTCCTCTCCTCATGATTGTCACTCTATGCAGGGAGGTTAATTTGGAAAGAGAGAGAACAATGCTTTCTTCCAACCCTCCCGCAAACGAAGGCAAACGGCCGGTTATGATCCGATGCCCTGGCCTGACAACAAAAGCAGCATCGATGACGACAACCATATCTGCTAGCCCCAGTACCAATCAAACTTTAATTAATTTGGATTCATCATAATCCTCCCAGTACCACACTGTGTAAAATATTAATATGGCTCGATGCCAAAATTAATCCAATATTAGGATGGTTGTATAAACTGCTTAATTATCTATTTTCGACATTTACTCAATATAATCACATGCATTCTGGATTAAACAAAAAATCAAAGAACATTAATATTTTAAAGAAAAAAATTGTTCTTGTTATCGGGCTACTTTTCCACCTTGGGAGACCATAGCGTGATCTCCTTGATCACCAGGAGTCGAGCTCTGTTAATGGTGACAAGACACAAGTAAATGTGCTCCTCCAGCTCCTCGACCTGCTTCATGAACGCCTCGTCAGTCTTCCCCAGTTCCTTCACCACCTCCTGAAGAGGAAACCAGCTGTCTTCTCTCCTCTCCAGGCAAAACCGAATCATGGCCTTGCTGTGCTCGATCTCATCGTGGACCCGCTCCACCAGCCGACTCATGGTGTCGAAGTCCCTGTTCAGAATATAAGTTCCCTTCGCCGCCACATCAAGCTGCTCCTTCACTCTCCCTAACATGAACCCCCGGGAAGTACTAGTACTAGTACTACTCTTCGAGCTGCTGAACAAAAGCT
This sequence comes from Aristolochia contorta, assembly GCA_022405105.1. Classification (NCBI taxonomy): domain Eukaryota; kingdom Viridiplantae; phylum Streptophyta; class Magnoliopsida; order Piperales; family Aristolochiaceae; genus Aristolochia; species Aristolochia contorta. The sequence goes on along the minus strand of CM039664.1, from coordinate 28,195,068 downwards.
TGGACACCATCTTCTTCTTGAGTACTCCTCCGAGTGGAGGACTAGAGCATCCGAAAAGAGCGGGACACAGGAGGAGGCCGGAGAGCGTGTGCACCGCCAGTACCACCACCACCGTCGCCAGGGCCCCACAAGCGGCGGTCACGGCGACCTGGGTCCCTTTGTTCAGGCACTTAATCAGCTTATTCTTCCTCGCCACCTTCTTCTTCTCAGATTTCAGTTGCACCAGAACAGCCGAGTACCGCTCCCGAATCACGTCGAACTCGTTCTTATTCGTCGTCGTCGTCGTCGTCGTCGAAAACGGGTTCTTCAACTGATTAAAAGAGTCCAGCTCCGCCATGGCGGCCGACGACGAAGACGAGGAGCCATTATAATGTTGTGTGTGTTTCATGAGGTGGAGCGCGTTTTTTATGAAGCGGTGGTTGCACTGGGTCTTGCGGACGCTGTCCAAGAGGGCGGTGCAGATTCTGGAGGCCTCCGCGCTGACGTCGAAGTAATCGCGGACGAGGGCTTTGAGGTCGGAGTTTTTGCGAGAGAAAATCCCGGAGTAGTCGAGGATGAAGGCGACCGAGTCCTGGCCGGGTTCGAGGAGGAACTCGGAGAGATTGGCGTACGAATTATTATGATCTTCATGAGAGACGGAATTAGGAGAAGAAGAAGCAGCTGCACCGGGTATTAAATAATATTGCTGCGCAAGCAATTGGGCTTTGGTGAAGTAATCGGCGTAGGAGTCTGTTCTTAACACGCTCAGGTATTCCTCGTTCACGTTCAGGCTTGGGTGGCGTACCGTCGACTTCTTCTTCTTCTTCTCATCACCACCTGATCAAACAGAAACGAAACAAAATCAATACACTTAATTAATTAATTTAGCACGAAAGTTAATTATAATTATATGCGCCCTCTCTTGGTCTTTGGCTTAATTCTCTTTTGGGATTTGACAGAAAAGAAGCTAACTCGGAATAAAATCTCAGCTGGTCTTATGGATTAACTAGGTTGATGATCCGTTGAGGCTAGCTATCTAGCTAGGGCAAACCAGCATCTGTAGTTGCACTAGGGCTTAAAACGAGTGACGGTTAATATATATGATCTACTACTTCATGAGAAGATGCACAAGGTGGTAGCATGCAGAAGAAAGAACAGAATTAGCAGCTTCAAAGATATTCAGAAGTTTGATATGGAATATTTGAGGTAACAGTAGTAACCTGCAAAGATCTAGTTTTCGTCTTCTTTCTGATGCTACAAACACCGAGAAGTTTTTTTTTGTCGATTGTTCCAGACATGTTTGAGCCATGAATAGATGAAAACCCAGAAATCTTTCCGTGTCTGGAACTTATTCCTCTTGGGCCGGTGTGGTTGGTTCCTAAGAATTCCAACTTATATGAACATAGACAAATGATGCATTTTTTTTATTGAAACACTACGAATTCTCAACAGATTAAACATGAACTAAACAAAAAAAAAAAAAAAGAATTCTGGGGAGTACGTACTGACCTTTGCCGAACGTCGACAGATCCCGCATCCTCGGCCACATCTTTAATCCGCTCCTCAGCTTCCTTCTCCGGCTCTCCCAAATCAAAGCCTAGCTCAATATATAAAATAGTACGTACTACTTATATATCGCAGTATCCCTGATCAGCTAGGGCTTAATTATTCCTGCCGCATGAAAAAATCAGAAGAACCTTTCCTTGTATATTCGGTTGCGAATTGAATCCTGTCTCATGAATCTCAAAAACTGGCCTTCTCCCGGCACTACTCTTCGTTCTCCAAACTGCCTACACGGCCTTTTAAACCGGCAAAAAGGCGATATGGGTATTGCTTTTTACGCTAACCGAAACCGACCCTGGTGATATCCTTGTTCCTTTTTTAACAATATGATTTAATTATAACAGTTTTGATCCCATGGTGAAGAAGAAGAAGAAGTACACCCCAGCTAGCTAGTTTAGTTTTCTTTATTTAGTTTTTCTCCATGTTGTCTGCAAAACATGCTTTAACGCTAGAATCACTACAACAATATCCCTGCCGATATATATTCTCTTGCTTCTAATTGTTTCTTCCTCTTCTCATTTCCCCCGTCTTGTACATATGTCGTCACAGAGCAGAGACCTTTGTGTGTACACACGATTTTAATTATCTCAAGCTAGATTAATGAGTTATTGCAACAGACATCCCTTGTTCTGAAAGCAATAATATTTACCGGTGGCCCACCATCAATGCATGGGATCCTGAGCGTTGGCCGTGTGGGTCCAGTACATGACTAGGGCTTCAGTACTACCTCAGTAAGAAGAAAATAAATTAATTACGGGAATATTCAGGACAGGATCAGGAGATCCATGGAAAGCTAAGGGTTTCAGAGCTCAAGATTCCTCTACTATTATATCCATCGGAATTAAAGTTGTTTACGTAAGGAAAGAAAAGAAGGGATCAAGAAAGGGGGTAGGCAGGCAGCTGGGCAGTTGTAGTTTCCGATCAGGCTTGGCTGAGAAGATATATGCATGCATTATCGATCCCATCTCATGATGTTTTCATGACCCGAGAAAAGCTTTTAACCTGGTGTTTCGGTTGCCACCACCCTCATGAAATTAAGGATAGATACTGGACACTACTCATCGCCGCCGCTTTTGCTTTCTTTCTCCATACAGACGTTTTAGCACAAGTCCAGTACGCTAAGTCATTGAGATCGTTGAATCCCGGTCCCTTGCGTTTTTCAGGTCATGATCAACATCAGCCTTACATATTGTGGCAATTACTGGAATTAATCAATCACTCCGCGTATAGATCATGATCTCCCACGATCGTCCATTTTAACTCATTATCAATTTTATATTTGTACACGACGTTGAAGAGAGCCTTGAATTTACATGATCAGTGCCCCATTTTTGCAGAGTACTTCTGTACCGGTAAGGAGGAATTCATGAGGTAGCTAGCTGATAGGGGGATCCATTTATAATAGGGAACGTGCACGTACGTACATACCCAGTAATTAGGAATCAATCTGTAATTCTTGTTTTTTGTTTTTAATTATTACCCTCTTTTCTTTTGCTTCAAATTAAATGACCAGACGATCAATCTGGCTAGCTGCAGCGTCTAGGTATATTTGCATGCAACAGGTTGCTTGATCGTCAATGTATCAGCTGGCCATCTTCTAGCCTTGTGATAGTGTTTTAATTTGGCCATTTTCCTGTCTAACGGCGGGCAGGCTTTGTCCAGATATCCAACAGTGGAAGGATGATGACAGAATTCGGTTGAAGTGATCAAGCGCGGCAGGAATGAGTTGAAGCTTCTCTAAGGCAGGTTGGCGGTTTGATTGGCACAAACAATTGCTTTTGGGACAGGCCTCACAAACGCTAGCTAGCTAGCTTCTCAACAGACCCAGATTTTCTGCCCCTAACAGCTGACGCCTTTCAGCTCCTCCATCATCATCATCAACATCGACATCTTTCAAAAAGCCAGTACTCCATCTTAATTCAATTACTCTTAAAAAACAAGAGAAAGAAAAAACCGTTAAATGATATACATGACCTGATGAAAAGGGAAGGAAAGAGAGTTGCGTAAGAGATCGATCGATTACGCCTTGAGTGGCTCCTGCTCGTGACAGAGGAAGAGATTTCTTAGAAGCCTCAGTTTCAGTAGTAGCCTTTGCAATAAGTTCACAAAGAAGATAAACCGTGAGCTTTGCTGGCGATTGTCAGTGCTTGAACAACTCTTCTCTAATGGAAGGATTTCCCATTATTAATCAGATCTTATATGACGACGATCATTTGGCCGCTTAACTTGCTTAATTATGTCACCTTTTGTGACTTTCTAGTATGTATATTATCTCAAATATTAAACTAACTAGCTAGCCACCCTTTGCTGCAATATCCTACAGGCCAGACTCCATTAATATACGTGTACGAGTTGTATTAATTTGTTTGGATACAGATCGATCGAGAAGCTTTTTCAGGCTTAAATATATAACGAATATCAATCCATCCCTTGGCAAAGGTTGAACGATTATAACTAAGACGGGAGTTCTGCCATAAAAAGAAAAAGGAGTACTACAGGACAAGAACGAGAAGACATCAGACAAACTGGCCAGTCTCCAGTACCACTTCAATGTCGTTCCTGAAGAATAAAATTAGAAGAGCCAATGTATGTTGGTCGTTATACAAAGATTGAGCAGGAGATATTAGCTAGGCTGTTTAATTAGGTAAGAATGATACAAAGCTTTGCTCGTTCAGAAATGGCAACAAAAGTTCCCTTTGTCTTCCATTTTAATTAATTAATGGATCTAGTAGTCTGCATATGTAGCCAATATTAGTAGTACTGGATGATCTGGATTAAGCTAAACTGACCAGACAAAATTAAGCCCCGAATTCTACGGGAGAACGTGTAGAATATTTAACCTTTTTCTAAAGTTTAAATCCCTTGGTTAATTAAGATCATATACTCACTAATGTTACCCGTATATTAATAGGCTTCAACTTGGCTGTGGTCACTGCCCTTTTGCAGATTTTCTTTATGAAATTATACCTGGAGCTTATATGTATTTATTTGAAGTTATGTCTAGTTTTCTCTCATCTTTTTTTTTTTTATGTTTATATATGATGAAATTATTAGTGGCTCGAAGAAAAGACTAATTAAAAATCAATAATTCTTTTTAACTATATCAATCAAACAACTATGTTGTTGTACTCTTAATTGGGTTGAGTTTAGGACTTGGGTCCCAACTCAATTGGATACAGATCTTTGGCGAAAAAGAAATAAAGAACAAAAAAAAAAGAAGATGTTATAGGCGGTTGGACCCTATTTGGAATGTAATTCGAGTTTAGATGTGAATTCTAACAAAGCCATGTATACACAATATATCAAGGGTTACGAATGTTAACATCTAATTATAGAGAATGATCACCAAAAATGGGGCGAGACTGAGAAATACCAAACATACAATTCTGCTCCAAGGAACGAAATTATAAGAATTATATCTAATAGATGGTTGGATTCAGGGGCATCTGCAGTCTGCATTAATGACAAAAAGCACAAAAAAAAAGAAAGAAAAGGATTATTTAGCTGAGGATGAAAGGATGAAAGGAACAACTTCCAATCTGCCACGTCTCCGGAAACGGTCGGACACTTTTTTGGTGTTGTTCTGATAACTATAACGATTTACTTACCATAAAATGATTTGATAGATTGAAAACAAATTCGTAAAAGATACGCTTTTCCAAAATGTATATGACGATTTACATACCATAAAAAATGATTTGATAGATATCGAAACAGACTCGTAAAAGTTACGCTTTTCAAAATGTAACTTTTGGTGTCGTTTAAATGTGCGGAGCATATATGAGTCGCCAGCGAAGGAAAGAAGCTGAATTATAAGATTACTCTGAAGCTCAAGTTTCCTGCAGTGTTTGTCGGCGGCAGAGGAAACAATCGAACTTTCCCCACGGCGAGGGAGAAGTGCTCGGAAAGGCGACTCTCACGGACATGCTGCTTAGTGCATATGCTCTATATATTCTCTAATAAGAGCGGTGTCGCGGCCAAAACATTCGCACCAGATCTCTGTTATTAATCCAAGTTATATCACAATCTTCGGTGTTTAGGCGGTTTCCCCGATGATTCGGCTGTCGGTGTAGACGACGGCGACGACCGACGACCGACGACTATCTCTCGTAAAAGTTTGCAATTTTTTCTCGGAACATACTCAATCGCTCTGCATACTTCCACTTCTCTGAAAATTCTAGCACGTAACTTCAGTCGTCTCTTCCTCTATCTGTTCTGTTTTTGGAGAGTTAGATTTTTTTTTTTACGTGATTCAACGATTTTTTCTTCTTGATTGGACTTTGGTGTTTGTCTTACTTAGCTGAAACGATAATCTTGAAGTTTTAAATCTCTGTGCTATGTACTTTATACACTCTTGATTGACTTTTATTGACGCAGCGGAACTGTCTCCGGCGTAAATTGGATGTTGTTTTGAGGTGTTTGAGTGGAACTTTTTGGCGTTCGAATTGTGGTTCGCTGGTTCTCTTCTTCGGGAGGAAGCTTTGCTACCTGCTGTCAGGCGGTGTTTCTTTGTTCGGTATTAGTTCTCATGAGGTGGAAAGTATGGTGTGACTTCTGCTGGACTTGAGTTTGCGACCGGACCGTCCAATACTTGACGGTTAGGTTGCTATCTGGCACAAAACGTGCGCCGAGCTCTCGAACATCCGTTTTGCTCAACTTTGTCGTTACTCGGTGTTCTCTGCTTCTATGTTAATTAGGACTCAGTTTTTCGTGTTCGGATGCGTGCGATTTGAATTTGCGAAACTGCTCATGAGCGATCGAAAGAAACGGTTCCGGAGGAGTATCTGACCACCTGGTGGTGGAAACAGGGGACAGGCGTGATGATATTTCGCACTCTGATGCGAAAATCGATTTGATTGATGCCGAACAAGTAACTCAATCTCCTATGAGGCATCCCTTGAACAACTCTACCTCTAGTGGAGGCCATTCACCGAGTCTCTCCAAGTCTGGTTTGTCTTTCTTCCTTTCTCCCGTATTGTTGCTTTCCGTTCGTAACCTGCACAAAGGCGTTGAAATTTCAGAGATGATTTTCGTGAAATTAGATTTGGTTGAGTTTGTTTTGTTTCCCTCAGTTCACACTGCTCTTGGCCATGTTTACCTTGTTTGAGTTTAGAATGTGTGTGTTATGATTGATTTTTGTATATCATTATCAGCAGGTTTGGGACACTCCAAAACCGCTCCAGCGAGCGCTTACAAAGATGTACTTTCTGAGGGTGAAGAACGGGTTTTACATCGGTCTAAGACAGAGAAGAAAGTGACTCCAATGTATGATCTGAAACTCGATCGTCTACCTGAACATGAAAAGGTATATCTGGGTTGAGCTTTTACCTTTAAAATAGTTCTCATGGTAACTTAGATAACTTCTTGCAACACATGCTTTTCTGTGGCAATAAGTCGTTGCCAAATTTATGACCAGGTATTTTCGAGCTCTAACAAGTGTATCTGTTTCATTCGTGTTCCTATTTACTTGTTCACTAACCAACAATTACTTCCGTTGACGTGGATGCCAGAAAGAGCTTATCGAGAATTTAATCAGAATTCAAAATGATGGAACAGTGGAGGTTGACGATAGAAGTGCTTCTGTGGCATCGGAACTTCTGAAGCTTGATTCTGTTGACATGAAACGTGCAGAGAATCGTCAAATTGATCTGGAAACTGACAAATCCGTTCCAAAACTAAAAATTGCAATACTAGTTGTTGGAACTAGAGGTGACGTTCAACCTTTTCTAGCAATTGCCAAGAGACTACAGGCAAGAATTTGTTTAGTTTTATCATTTCTGCTGCTAATTTTGCTCTTTTTATTTTGTTGTCTAATCTCACTATGTTAATCTGACTGCCTTGAGTTAGGACAGTTGGAACATAAACGAGTAAACATTCATAGTACAGATGCAATACAATCTTAATGCAGAATTTTCTAAAGGAAAACGAGTACTTTCTGCTAAACCCATTACTCCACGCTTAGCAGTCAACTGCTAGCTTGGCAGTGGATTCTAATCAATGTTGGCGATTATTGCCTACTTATTTACATTACAGGTTATATCTTGAGCATCTGTGCTTATGATGCCTTCTGGCTGTCATAATGATTTAGTTTGATGAAATTGAGGGATTGGTCGATTTAGACATATTAGTTAGCTGCACTTTAATGGACAGGCTGGCTAGAGAGGTGGTGACACATTAGCACCTTGCTGTTGGTCCTTTTCTCTCCGTCTGACTTGGCTGTCTCCGCTTTTGTCATAGACTTAGCCTCTTTTTGTGCATTTTTAGTTGCTGTTATGGTTGTTGTAGTCAGCCTTGTCACCTATCTTGTTTTTCCTCTCTTTAGACTCTTAATGAGTTCTTCTTCTCACTTTTCTGAGATGAGTAGTTCTGGACATTTTTGCATTTTTGTAATTCCAGTGGGCATTTGTTAAAATTTTTGTGTTGGTGGATATTTTTTAATTGATGGTGGCTACACAAGAAGGTATATCTTTCTCAGCTATGGGAGCATTTTGAAAATGATGGAAGAACTAGTAAATCTTTGTTTTTCACCATGAAAGGGTTCTAATTTCTTATTTCTAACAGAAGGTAGTCATATTTAATATTTATGTTGCCAAATATTTTTATTTTTATTTTTCCTCTTTTCCCTCATTTGGTTCTGTTTGTTTCCATCAGTATGATGTTTTTTTTGTTAATTTATTATGCAAACTGACAAATTGTTTTTGCAGGAATATGGACATATTGTAAGGTTAGCAACGCATAATAACTTCTGCAATTTTGTGAAATCAGCTGGTGTGGATTTTTTTCCACTAGCCGGTGACCCCCGTATTCTTGCTGGATGTAAGAGGTCTTAACTTTTAAGCAGGATTTTCTAACTAGATGATTTTTCTCATTGTTTTGATTTGCATAGTAGTTATATAGGCATTAATAGTATATTTCAATGGTTAAATATGTTATTAGTTGATTTTGCCTGTCCAAAAAAGTTAATTCTGTGTTCCTTGTGGATAAGTTCCTTTGAGGATTCCAGCTGTAAGTCAGTATTTCTTGGATTTGGCAAATGGTTAACTTGTTAACTTGTTTTCCTTGATGTATTTTGGGAAGTTGGGGGTAAGTTTTCTTGCTGTTATATAATGAAAAAGGCTTATGTAGTGCATGGATTTTAAATACCTAAGGCGGACAAACATGAAGGTCTCAATTGCATTTATTTGGAGTTATGTCCGGCATTTTTGGCCTAGTTGCTGTTTCATGTTCCCAGAAGAGGAACAACTTGTGGATATGTTCCTCTCCTTCTGTATGTAATTTATGAACAGTCAAAAAATTAAATGTCTGTCCTTTGCAGAAGAGAAACATTTTGTTTATCACACTCTCATCTGTGTCATCTCTCTAGCTCTCTCTCACACTCTTTTATACATGACAGATTAAAATATGATCATTACCAGTATAACTAAAAATTTGGACAAATGTTACTTTGAATAATTTCACCACATGTCAGATCTATTTCCTTACTTTACATTAAAAGCTGGTGATGGGAGCCTATGTGTTTTTAGTGGGTTTTCGAGATGTTTTTTGTGCAATGGCAATGAATGACATTCCAACAATGGCTTAAATGTTTCCTTCTCAAATGTTTTCTCTTATACGAATTTTTCTTATATCTTTAACTATTTATTCTTGTCAACAGATATGGCAAGAAATAAAGGTTTTCTACCTTCCGGACCATCTGAGATATCTGAACAAAGGAAGCAGCTTAAGATTATTATAGATTCTCTTCTTCCAGCATGCATCAAACCGGATTTAGAAACTGGCATCCCTTTTACTGCTCAGGCAATTATTGCAAACCCTCCTGCTTATGGTGAGTACCAGCATTAAAGATTTGACCTGAAATTCAGCACTAGTCTTACCCATTTTACTCTGTTATCTCCATTCTACGTTGTTTGCTTAACCTTGTCACATTTGTATGATTTCATGTCTTTAATTGATACTTCTTGTGGTTTTCCATTGCCTTTTTGTTGTACTGCAATGCAAATTGAAATTAAGTTTTTATTTTGGCATTTTTGCTTGTTTGAGTGCTGTTTGTCTAAATTCTTCTGCAATTAGTATTGCCATTCCCTTAAAAAATAGATTAAATGATATTTCCATTAATTATGCATGCAGGACATGCACATGTTGCTGAAGCTCTTGGTGTTCCTCTTCATATTTTCTTCACAATGCCTTGGACGTGAGTGTGATTTGACCTTCTTGTCTATTTGTAGTTCCTATATTAATTCTTTTATGGGAGAGTGATTTCCTTTAACGTTAATTTAAGTAAATTTGATATTATTTATCAGGTGAAAGAGTTCAATTAGTTTTGTAGCTAAGTCTTGAATATTACTCTAAGTTGAAAACCACTCAATTGGAGCAATCTGTGCCCTGTCTAGGAAAATACATTTGTTTGTCATGAAAGATATTTTGATACATTTCCAAGTTTTTTATGGCAATAAGAATTTTTTTTATTTTTTATTTTCTATGAAAATGAGAAAATAGATTTACCAAGAGCCCTAGAAACAGAAAGAAGTACAACTTCAAAATATGAAATTAAACTATAAGGGGATAAATTCAAAAGATAAGGCCAGACATGCTTGACTAGGCCTTCAGGCAGCCTAATCAGATGGGAAGACCTAGGCCAACAGCTAGGTGCTGATTGCCACTCCAGGAGCAGGCCTGTCTATTTCTCTTAACCTTATAACGCAATAACATGGTTTTTCTTCCTTTGGAGGCAAAAAGTCACCCACTTCATAACTTTAGAGGGCTGATTTACCTCATTAAGATCACTTGAGTAACAGGATTAATTTAAGACTCTGACTGCTTTCCTAATGTAGTTTTTACTTTTATAGAAGATAACTTTGAGATAATGATGCATCTTCTCACATCTACATTTGATAGGCAGGCCAACACATGAATTTCCTCACCCTTTAGCTCGTGTTTCACAGAGTGCTGGTTATTGGGTATATCCATTACTCTTTAAAGTGCATATTAGTTAGGTTGCCTTTTTTTCCGGTTATTTTTGGCTCATTTTCTTTATGTATGCAGCTTTCTTACCTTGTTGTTGATTTGGTTATATGGTGGTCCATTAGAGGATTCATAAGTGACTTCAGGAAGAAGTTGAACCTTCCTCCAATTGCATATTTTAGCACGTATCATGGATCAATATCTCATTTGCCAACGGGATACATGTGGAGTCCTCACCTTGTGCCTAAGCCTAGTGGTATGGTTTGGAATCTTTGGATGTTACTTCTTATGCTTGATTCACTTGTCTTGTATCAATTTATGAATACAAAGGAATACAAATACTGACAGATTTACTTGTGTTTTCAAATTAATGTATATCAGTTTGATCCAACCTCATCTCACTAAGCTCCAATATATGTGAAAAATTGAATTCAACTTGCTCTTTCTCCATGAACGTTGGCCTTCATTGCAATAGTTTTCTATTTATTATTCTTGAAATAAGCTTCATAATTTTCTTCACTTTTGTTTTGGAAATTATCATTTTCCACATTTCCCAAGTCTTGAATTGGTCCATCTTTGTTTATTACTTTACATACATGTGATAATGTAGTAGTGATGGTAAAATTTATAAACTTTGTACTTGCACAAATTTTGGAAGCATCTACTATAGCAACAATGTTACATTTTGTACTCCTTTCTTTCTGATGACTGCAAAACTTGAGATGTATTTTGTTTTAAGATTTTTGTTTGGACCCCTAGAGAAGTGACTGTGGAAGGGGAAGGTTGTGGCTTCCCCACATCAGCTTCCCCTCACTTACAGCTGGTGAGGAAAGTGTATGGACCTCCTATATGCATTGCGCAGTGGGGAGGCCGGTGGCCCTTCCTTCACTAGCCGTGGGTGGGGGAAGAGGCAAGGCTGTGGCTCCCCACCCCCTTCTTTTCTCCTCTTCCCTCTTTTCTTCTTGTTGTTCTTGCTCACCTCTTTCTCTTCTCTTCTGCTCCTTCTCAGCCCCAATGTTTTTTACACTGGTTCTCACCGACCCACTGGTACATATGGATTAGCAATTTAATTGCTCATCCAGGTTGGTCAGATGGGTTTTAACTTTCTTCTGAGTTTCATTTTGTTTAAACTGGGAGACCTGCGCGTGTCCTAGGAAAAAGCGGTTAGACCACCAGGGGCGGTCTGGATATTATAACAGAGTTAGGCTGATGGTTTTCAAAAGGTTGTTTTCCATGGATGCTTACATGAATTTCGTGCTATCTCTTGTTGCAAGTGGCCTTCTTCTTAATGTTATGGTTCCACCCTTTGGCTCTGATATGAGAGACAATCTTTTTCCGAGAAAATGGAAGTTTACGTGTATTTTCCGTGAAAGCAAATTGAAACTGTCACTCATTGGGGTACCCAATCACGTTACCTTAAAATTTTTTGTTAATATTTCTATTTTTGTTAGTTTTTATCTAACACCAGGTATATTTTCTTTTCTTGCAGTCTGATGAGTTAATAGGATTTTGCAGATTGGGGTGACCATGTAGATGTTGTTGGATTCTGTTTCTTAAATCTTGGCTCCATATATGAACCTCAGAATAAGCTTGTGGAATGGATTCAAAAAGGGCCAAAGCCTATTTATGTGGGTTTTGGTAGCATGGTACGGCCATTTTGTTAAATTTAGGCAGATATCTTGTTAACTGTAAACTTTTACGGTGAAGCTCGTAGCCCGAATACTCAAAATAGTAGCAAAAGTAGCATTTGACACTAAAGGGTCTGAAATTACTAGGAGACTATATTCGAATATTCTGATAGCAATGAGCAATGATACTTGTCGACTAAAATTGGCGTTATATTGTCTCCTTATAAGTGAAATGATGTAAAATTCTCAGGAAAAAAGAAAAGTACACAGTATGGGTCTTTTATGTTGAAATGGATAAAAGGATGCATTACATATCTGTTTTTATTATAGAAATTGTTTTTATATTTGTTTTATTGCTGTGCATGTGTTCCATGGCCGCATAGTTTGGAAAAAGGCTCCAGCAATGATGATTACTGTATATGCTAATACAGGTCTTTGGTTTGTTAATGAAAATTGTACTCATGTCGGCTTAGTGTATTTCTTGTGCAAGCTAAGCCTCTTGAAGATGCTGAGAAGACCACAACTATAATTCTGGAGGCATTAAGAGATACTGGACAGCGTGGAATAATTGACAAGGGATGGGGTGATCTTGGGATTTGTAAGTTCATTTGCTGTTTTTTAAGTGACATTAGTCAATCTCTGTTTTTATGGTACTTCTATTTGCTCATTAGTGGGTGACGTGACTTTTCAGCAACAAACTTTCACCCATTTTATGCTACACTTTGGTTATCTTGATAAAAGATTTTTTGCAACATCTCATAGACAAGTGATGATTGATCGACAATATGAAGTTTCTCATTTTGAGTGACTGTCAATGTAGGGCATCTATCCTTATTCTTAGGGTGTTTGTCCTGTTGCGTCTGATCTGGTTATGAAATAATATTATGTCTTTGAGTTTCATAAATTAAGGTTTATTAGCTTTTTTTCTCTTCCAAGATGCTTTATGTGATGCCCTATGAAGCGTCGTGAAGAGTTATTTCATCAGTGCCGATGACAGTTTTATCTGCTGATCTAGCAGACAGGTACATGATTCATGCGGATTAATTAGTTCGTTGTGTTGCAATTTTTGTGCATGGCATTTGCTGTGAATGTATAAATATAGATCACAGCCCCAGATCACATGTTCTTCTTTTTACTTTCATAAGAGGGTTGAGAAAAGCATACAAGTGCTTCATCCATTAATTATGGAGCTCCAATATGAAATAGGTGAAACTAACAGCTGTTGCAGATGTATCAAAGTTAAAAGGAAACAATGCAAAAGAAAGAGAATAATGTTGAAGTGTTGTCTCATCTGTATACTATCTTACGTGTAGCTTTAGTTCTCAAATCTAGGGGACCTTGGATTCTTATTCTGCTTTTTTATGTCATGGCGGGCTCAATCAATTGGCAATGCTGAAAGGTTCCATGATTTCATTTTATCGTATTGCGCCTCTGATGCGTACTCTGATGTCAATATTCTGTAGCATTTGTCCGGTTGTAACTTGCTATCATTCTGTACATTGCAGTTAGGGAAGCACCTGATGATGTCTTTCTTCTAGAGGACTGTCCTCATGATTGGCTATTTCCTCAATGTTCTGCAGTGGTACGTAGAGCTTGCCAGGGCACAGATTCCTTTCTTTTTATAGCTTAAGTAGAAGTTAAGAGTTCTTACTAGAAGAAATGATTGGCTCTACTTATTGTGTTTGATTCTATTTTCGTGTGTTAAAAATATGATTTGTTCACTTTTGGTATGAAATGATACTTAATTGGTCTGTTAGTCTCAGGATTGATTTCCTTTTCTTTTTTTATTTTTTTATTTTTTTTTTGTGAGAACGTGTCTGTCCAGTGTTGAGCTTATTAATCACTTTTAAAATACATGAATAGCAATCTGGTGGAATTTATTCGAAGTTCTATTAGGTACAGTTGTGAATTGATTGCATAATAAATGCTTTCTCTATTTCAGATGACTTGGTTTGTATGCATAACCAAAGAAATCTGCTTGTTTTCTGAAAAACAGTGATAGCATTTCCATCTGTAGGGAAACATGTTCATAATCTGCAGTAATGTCTTTCTCTGTTTGGTCTAGTATTACAAAATTTGGTTTTTAGCTTATGTACTTATGAGTGTTAGCTCAGTAAGACATGTTGGGGAGATTGTAGCGGGAAGCCTTGGGGCATGGGGCAAGGGTCTTTAATTATGCAAGAATACAATTTTTTTAAAAAAGAAAGAAATAGTATGTCTTCTTCTTTTTTTTTCTTTTTTTTTTCACTGGGCTCGTTTAGTTTCTTTTCAGGTGCATCATGGTGGAGCTGGTACCACAGCCACTGGTCTACGTGCAGGGGTATTATGTTTCTGAGAATATTTCTGTTTTCAATGTTATCATGTTTTAAGACATTACTTACTGACCAAAAATCTTTGGGCATTTTTTTCTTCTGTTATTGGTTCTCCTGGTAGTACTTCTGACTTTCTGTACATGTTGTCAGTGTCCAACAGCTATTGTTCCATTCTTTGGAGATCAGTTTTTCTGGGGTGACAGAGTTCACGCTATAGGGGTTGGTCCTGAACCAATTCCAATTGCTTATCTGACCGTTGAAAACCTTTCAAATGCAATTAGATTTATGCTGGAGCCCGAGGTATTTTACTTGCATGGTTCATATTACCATCGCTATTATCCTATTTTCACCTTTATAATTACTTAGATATGTGTAAAAGCTGATTTCTTCGGAATATCTTGCTTGTTTCTCCTGTATTTTCCAGTTAAAATTAGAACTTGGGATACTGGAAAAATGAGAACTCAGGATATCTTAAAATATTTATTGGAAGGAAACGGTTAAAAAGACACTTATACCAGTACATGACTAATTTGGGACTAGGAGGTTGGAAATCAGAAAAGGTTTCCTCTGGTAACTGAAGGAAATTTTCTGTAGGTGATATTCTTTCTGTCATTAGGTCAATATGTCGAGATTCGAGTAAAGACAACAATTATGTAATGAAAATTAAAAATATGACAAAACTTGTATTGTCTCCTCTCTTTTCGAAACCACCTACGAGGTTATGTAATTGTTAGCTACCTGGTGAGATACCTCTATTTAAGATGACTTAATTAGAGCCGATTGGCTCATTTTTAGTGAGCAAAGTATGAGTGTTGAAGTTCTTGGGCTTTTAGGTAACAATTACCGTTATAAAAAAAAAATGCAGTTTATTCCACTGCGTGAAAATCATTGTTTCTTTCAGGTGAAGCTAAGGGCAATGGATTTAGCTGAAAAGATAGATAATGAAGATGGTGTTGCTGCTGCAGTAGATGCTTTTCATCGGCATTTACATTTGGAGCCACCAAGTTCAACCACTTCATTGGAAGACCCTTCTCTTTTCGAGTCTTCCGACCCTACCCCTTCTGAGTCCTTCGACCCTGCTCCTTCCGAGTCCAACCCATTCCAATGGCTTATCAGGTGTCTTCAGAAATGTTGCCATCCATCGTCATAACCGACCCGAAATTTTATTGGCATCCCCTTGCCGTTCATAATCGGTATATATCTTTGTGCAGCAGTTTGATTTATTTATTTATTTAATTTTACTTTATGTACATTGATAAGTGTTAAGGTTCTATTTGCTTTAATTGTATCTGTCTGATTGTGTGCTTGGGTTGAGAAGATGTGGAATGTTGTCCCGAAAACCATCATTGTCATTGGGCGTAAAACAGTATTATAAATTACCAGATGACGTTCAAGTTCTTTTTACTTGTGGTACGTGGCTGGGTTTGGCTGTCGAGGGGAGCTGTGCGAAGAGGAAATAGGTTTATAGTGCGAAATGGAAAGTTCATTGTCCTGATCAGCTACCACTAACACATATAACTCAGTACCAAACAGTACTAGTCCTTGCGAAAGATCTTAATATCCTTCAACCTGGATTCCATGTAGTAACTGGCGTTCACTTGCGCATAAACGCCGCACTTGAAGTAAAGGTCGCCAGGTCCATGATCCTTGACCTCAAATTTCTTCTCTCCGTCGATGTACAGGGTGACATTGCCTCCGTCCACGTCGTGAATCAGGTTCATCTTCATCCACCTGTCGTAGGCTTCCGTCTCCACCACCTTCGATACGTAATACTTGAGCACCCCATCGTACACCCTCAACATGAAAGTGGTCGCACCGGAGGCGGCTCCGTGGATTTGCAGGATATTGACGCCGGAAGTGCCGTTGGGGACGTAGCTGCACCCTTCGAACTGCCACACCCCCGAGGAGTAGTCCAGCCCCTGCAATTGCAAACGCGAAAGAATTTGATTTTTAAGACGATTGAATCAGAGAAATATATAAGACGGCGTACCCAGCTTGCATGGTACTGTTGGTATAAAGTTGGAAACGATGGAATAATAATTATAAGGTAGGAAAGGAGATGAGGAAGACGGACGCGAATTCGGATCTCGGTGCGGGGCTTGGTGTTGCTGGAGGGGGCGTGTGGCTTGTCGTCGGCGTACACCCACAACCGGTGAACGCCGTTTTCGTAGGAGTAGCGTTGGTCGAGGAGTATATCGTATGGCTTCTGTATCTCCAGATTCCAGTCCGTTAATGGTACCTCCGTGAATCCGCATGTTGTATCGACAGCGTGCAGCACTCTGGCCGCGAAGACGACCATGATTGATGCCATGAAAGCCAATGTCTGTATAGACGAAAACGCCATCTCTGGTTTTCTTTCGTTATGAGCTGGAGACCGAACTAGTGTATATATACACCCACCCACATGCACACACCCACACATGAGTTGGTATCTTGGGACCTTCTGTCCCCAAATCATGCATATATGGTCTCATTGACACTAAAATATTTGAGTGATCTCATGCTTGTGTGTAGAGTAGTCATCAAATATATTACTCCTTATTAAAGAGATTTCTGCAGCAAGCGGTACACTAAACTGGAAGAAACGGAAGAATTTTACAAAAATCTTGAAAGCTTCCCAGTGAAAAACCTGAATTGCTCATATAAACATTGGACTGGGGATTTGGTTCGTCGACGCACACTTGCTCTTAGTAGTGATAAAGTTTAGCGGAGAAAAGATGAATATGAGCGATGAATTTTAACACATGAAGGAAAAATTATAGTGGAGAGGAAAAAAAAAAAAGATTGTCACATATATGTAGGCCGGGAAAGAAAACAACTAATGGAAATTAAGCTACTGTTAATATATCGATCTTCTCATGTTGAACTAGTAATAAATGGAACAGGTACGTAAGTCAGAAACTCTTTGGCACTAGGACTTCATTTATAATGCATTTAGAGATCTATATTGAGTTGGGTGAGGGATCCCTGTCTTTCGCCAGCAATCGAGCGAAAACAAATTAACGAATCCCAGGAGAAGCTGCACCAGACAAACCCAAACCGACATGATTTTCCTTTCCCCCTGCATAATTAACTACAACGTCCCACAAATTTTCAGATTCTCCAGTGAAAAGAATCTCTTTTCTTGGGGTATCGCTCGCGGCAACATAATTTTGAGCATTATTCTTATATTTAATTGTTCGAGAGATTTGACTTTGGATTTAAGAACTCATGATTTTAATGGCAAGCCCGTGAAGGCCTAATTAAATCTAGCATGCACCTATGTAATCAACAGTACTTGAGCCCTGAAAATGAGGTTTAATTTCTGTCTTTTCTCTTTAACGTGTGTGTGTCCATTCTCGTCTATCATGAGACACGCACTGAAAAGAGTAGTTGGTCTTAACTGTTAATTTAATTGCCGTGAAACAACAGCGATAGATCTGTGCATGTCATCATCTGCTTGGCTACCGTTTGACCTTCAGCTGACTAAGTAATCGATAAACATACTCTCTGGACAATCTTTGTTACTTTAATTGTTCCTCTCAGTTGTTGAAGAACTTCGGAGAGTGATGAAGCTCATCTTTTTAGCTAGTTTCTTTAATTCTGTGATTTTTAAGATGATATATAGATCAGTTGTGTTCTCAAGGCTTAACCAGATCAAGGGAGAGCTCAAGTATATAACTAATTAAATCTTATAAAAATTCATCTTTTGATGCATGTATTGACTAAAAATATTTTTAGTGTAATAATTAGCAATAGCTTATTAATTTGATCATTAATTAAGTTATTATTATCATGTTCTATATGCATGATTCTTATTCAATATTATGATCATCTCTATATTTAATATATATGATTACCTTACTAGTACTGCATTAAATATTATCGAGATAAGCATATCAAATTATTTCTATTAAAAAACATAATTAAACGATCGATCGATCGATTTCATCAATATTTCACGAGTCAGATTTTTTGAGAACCTTGATTCCCTTCCAACGCGACTCCATGCAGAAGGAACCATCGTTCTGGGCGTAAACGCCACATTTGAAGTAATGCGAGACCCCTCCTCGGTCGTTCATGTTCAGTTTCAGAACCCCGTCGACGAATAACTTAATATTCGCGGCTCCGACGTCGTGGATCACATTCAACCGGAACCACCTGTCGTAGATGTAAGGCACCACCACGGGTCCTGATCTGTAGTAGCTCAGTGCCCCCTCCTTCGTCACTCTCATCATCAACGTCGTCGCTGTTCGATTTGCGCCGAACACTTGCATGATGCACACCCCGGAGCTCCCACTCGGCACGTACACCTGCCCCTCAAACTGCCAAACCCCAGATGAGTAATCGTAACCCTGAAAAGAAATTAACCATTTAATTAATTTGCAGAAGTAATTATTAAATAGCCATAAGTTGATTAAGCTATTTATAAATGAAGAAAAAAGAAAGAAAAGAAAGCTAGCTAGCTTCGTTAGTTATGATTAGTACTAATTTTCCTAAACAAACTAATTAGTGCTTGTCCATATAGTTCCAATTACTGATCAACTGAGTAGTATATATGGAACTGGGTGATCGAGCTCATGAGCTGAATGTTGAGAAAGCTAGCTAGATGATCAGAAGTACCCGGATGCGAATTTCAGTTCTGGGCATAGTTTTGCTTGTCAAGGAGAGGGGTTTATCGGAGGAGAAGACCCAGAGCTTGTGGACACCATTAATGAAGCTGTATCGCTCATGTAGAGGAACATCGTAAGGTTTCTGAATGTCGAAATTGGATTCATTGAGAGGGAGCTCTATAAACCCGACTAAGGGATCAACTGGGTGCCATCCCATGGCTACGACGTCGTTTCTGATGTTTGGAAGATCAAAGAGCAAGAAGATCAGAAGGGATAAAAGAGAGGACGAACGCATCTTATATATCTAGCTTTAGAGAAGAACGAGCAATATTGATATAGCTAAGACTGGCCCGACTCCCTCTTTGATTCTCCTGTATTTATAAGATAGAGCTATAAGATTTACCCTCAGGTAATCGCAATGAATCCTAGCTTAATTCTCCATCAGATGACTTACTTTCTCTTTTTTACAATTATATCAGGCGGCTCTGTGAGCCATTTGATTTCGAACCTGGATACTAATAAATTGACCCGTAGAAAATTCTTAATTATAGTAGAATAAAATATCTGTTACGCAAAAAAGAAACAAAAACCAGGATACCGAATCTCCTTCTACTGTATTGATCAAAGATGCTGAAACTAATTGGTTTTAACAATTGAAAAGAATGGAATTAATTGGGTCTTATTGGAAGTTTCAGCATCTTTTAGAGGTTGATCAGCTACTAATTGGAAGTTGAATTACTGTGACTTTTCTCCGTTGATTGGGGTCTTATGGTAAGTTTCAGCATCTTTTAGAGGCTGATCAGCTAGTCACAATTAGCTGTGCCTGGCCCCTTCCTCTTTTTCTCCATTTTTAATTCGAGATTTGGTTGGGAACCCACTATGCTACCTGCTCCTGTCATGGAAATTAAGTAAAGAATGGATAAGGATGAACTCTTTTCAGTGTTCATTACAAGATTCTCTCACGGACGCACAGTAGGTGATGGCTCTGTGTTTACCCATTAAACTATATATCCACCTCTTATGGATATAAGTAAATATACAGGGATAGTGTTAGTGTCCATCATATAGCATTAATACTGCCATATCTGGCTCTCATTTTAGACTATGGAAGTCCATCATATAGCATTAATACTGCCATATCTGGCTCTCATTTTAGACTATGGAAGTCCATCATATAGCATTAATACTGCCATATCTGACTCTCATTTTAGACTATGTAATATGTACCCATTTTGAAAATTTGAAATTTTAGATACATTTTTTAATGTTTTTTCAAAGTTTGGGAATGGGGCAGATCCTTTCAGCTACGCAACTAACTCCCACTTGTTCTAATTTGAATACAACTCAGAAGTTCCTCTACTGTAAACAGAAGGTCTACAAACAGTGACAAAGGAAAAAAAAACAATTACATTTGCTCCACCCAGAGGGGAATTACAAGGTGCTTCTTCACACTCATTTCCATAGTTCTTCCATTGGAATCCCACGCTCCCGAGCAACATCTCGAAATTGTCTCATCTTCTGAACTGCAACGATGGTGGCTCTTGCATTGTTGAGAGCGTTGTTGCTTCCAAGTTGCTTGCCCAAAGCATTCTCCACACCAGCCATTTCCAATACAATCCTAACCGCACCTCCAGCGATAACACCGGTACCTGGGGAGGCTGGTCTCAACATGACCTTTGCTGCCCCAAAATCTCCATCGGCCCTTTGTATCCACAGAAGGAAACGAGTCAACTAAGCGAACTTGGATAATGGAAATAGTTCGTAACAAATCAAGTATTTTCATGTAGCTCATCCTATCCAATGGCAAGCAAAAAATGCCGATCAAAATAATGGGCAAAGTGACATTCTCATGAGAATATGTCGGATTCCTTTTCTCCATTAGAAATCAAATCATTGCCTTAGCTTCATATTAAGTAACACCCCTTTAGTTTTAAACCACAGGTCAGCCATCATTTTAGATTACTACAAGAATGTTTTGCGGACCATACGCCTACAGTAGGGTTCTTACAGTCAAACATCTCAAAAATGAACCAGTGAGGTACCAAATGATAAGGATACCTTAGTTACTATTGCCTGCAACATGAAAAAGTATGTTTCCATTTTTCTTTTTTCTTTTTAAACCTTAGTGAGACTCAAATCCAAAACCTCACACAAGAAACAAACACAAAATGACGTAAGATGTAGAATGCTTGTGATTTCATAAATAATATGCAGCTCCTTCAAATTGATGTGTTCTCAAAACAAAATGTAATAACAAGCTGGCCTCCACAACAAAAATAACAATACAATCAGGGGGATGAACAGGTTAAGATATTTCCCTTTTTTCTCTCATACTAATAAAGCTGGTCAAGATATTTCACCAGAACCTTTGGTGCCAACTCAACAACCAGCACAGATGCACATGAAAAATTGAAGCAAGAATCTGTAAAATTCGGGATGTTTGCAAGAGTACCCATCAATGAATCCCTCAACAAACAAAAGCATAATGATTGTGCACATATCAATGAACATAACAAGATTTGCAAGGGTAAAAGAATGCATCTCTGTGAAGCATAACATATTTTTTCCTATTTTCAAGAATCCAAACATATCTGCAATCAATATATGCTAACAAGCAATCATTATTTTTTCCACCAAATTGATGCACACCTAGATATATATACCTTATTTTATAAATTTAAAATTCATTAATAACAGAGAGACATGCCAAAAGAGTAAATTCTTTATACAGAAGTTCAGTATTGGTGTTTTGAGTTCTAAAATACAAATATCAGGTTCATGAGACCAAAACTGAAGAAAGGTAATAGGACTGGATAAGACATATATATTAGAATCAGTCATGTTTATCACATAGATGAAAGTACTGACATTTCCCTAAAATCTAATAGCTCAAAGGAGGGAAAGTAAAAATTTGATTACTTCACCTTTTTCCTGAAACATAATTTGACAACATAAACTTGAACAAAGCTAGAAATTCTAAAATAGTAAATTCATGTATCATACAAATCATGCTCAACAATCAAGCACTTAAGGAAGAAAAGGAAAACCCATTGACACATCAGGCTGGCATTGTAAGTCTTAATTGCACACTTTGAAAGAAATTTGACGATGTTAAATAAAAAATAGCCTACTATTTCATAGTCTGCGCAACTAAGAGGCTTACTGAAGACCATGCAAGTTTCTGAAAGAAAAGCCAGAGTGCCGACGCTTACCTGTGAGGAAAGGTGGAGTACTTTGTCAGTGGCACCGTCACAATGTTCCTCCTCGCGTCTCTGGCCGACTTTTCTACAGCACCAATAACCTCCTTAGCTTTCCCGACCCCGACTCCAACCTGTCCTTTCTTATCCCCAACAACGACAATAGCCCTAAAGTGCAATTGCTTCCTCCTTTCACCACCTTCGTCACCCTCCTCACCTGTACGACACTCTCATCGAACCCATCCTTAATCTTCTCTTCTTCCTCTTAGAACCAAACCCAGTTGCTTTTTGACTTTGGCATCCATCACAAACACGTCATTGCCGAGAACGGTAAGTCCACTGTAAGCAGGCCCGTAGATTTCCTCATAGGCCGCGGCGACTTCCTCCTCGGTTTCCTCCGGGCCATCGTCGAAGAATGGCGGAGGCACGTAGTCTTCGGGCCGTTCGGGCGGGTCGAAGGTGAATTCCTCATTGGGGTCAAGATTGTCGAAGAAAGAGGTGTCAAGGTCGCTGGAGGCGGCTCTGATAGCCAGGGGTCTGTGGAAAGAAAGGCATTTAGGCTTTAAGGGTTCGAAAGGAAACTTGGAGGGAGGCTCTCGGTGGGCGGAGAGAAAGTGAGGCGAAAGACGAGGATAGAGCTGCAACGGCCGTTGAGGAGGCCGCCATTGAAGGGGAGTGTGAGAGATTGGAGAAAATGGCTTATCCTGAAGAGGATAGACTGGAAGCGAGAAACAGCATAAGCGGGAGACCCATGTCGAAAGAAACGCAGATCGCGGAAAGGGCCGACGCTTCCTGGTGTGATGCGGGTACCGGACCCACAACCATTTACTTGATAGCCCCACATCCGACAATTAGATCCGATTATTTTTCTTTGATTAGCCCGAAAATTAAAGCTATTTAATAAGAAAAATAAATTTTCATAATTTTTATTTCTTCGTATTTTTTATTTTTTATTATTTTTACTAATTTTGTTTTTTAAAATGAACAGGAAAAATTAAATTAAAAGGCGCTTTGAATGTGTGGGGTGTCCGGCCCAGCACGACTCCGCTCCAGCACGACTCCGCCCCTCTCGGTCTCGACTGGTAAGAAAGAACACAATCAACTCACTTTCTCTCGCGACTCTGCACTACTGCCACCGAATCTTTCTCTCCAAAATCCGGAGATGGTCCGGCGGCCATGGAAGGAAGGCCTCGGCCTAGTTGCGATCTCATACATCACTATCGATTACCTCCGGCATGTCTCCCCGTCGTGGCACCGGCGGCTGCAGCCATGGCTCTGGTCGGCTCTGGCTCTCGTCTCTGTGGTTCGTGTCCCCTTCTACAAGCACTGGTCTTCTGAGCTCAGATCTGCACTTCCTTTCATTGCCTCCTTGATCTTCATGCTCTCTGCGTTTCTGGTTGAAATGATGTCGGTTCGCTTTGTTTCTGTGGTCCTTGGTCTCGACTGGCATAGGTAAACTTATCTCTTTTCTAGTATTTTTGCTAAGCTGTGGGTGTGTATATATGCTGAGTGTCAGACTATGGGCTTTGGGGTATCTTTGAGACGAAAATGATGTAAATAAACCATCTTTACCAAGAGAAATACCTTTTCGATGCGATTGACGGGAGGATGGGGTATTTCTTAACTAATGGTAACAAAAATTGTAGATTAGGATTGTTTTTCAGTAACTCTTTCTTTATTTTCGAGAAAAATACTGTCTTAACCATTTTTGTCGTGATTTCGAGTTCTTAGTTGGTGAGTTTGGCCTGCGAGTGCGTTCCTGCTTCTTTGTTTCGAAGACAAAATGGAGCTTGAATGGCGGTTGCTATAACTAAAAGCAGGTCAAGTGCCGATATCGGTGCATAATATACTTCCTGGCAATAATTTAGATAATATTCGTTTTGACTTCTGGTTTTCTGAATATTATATGTGATCCTTGGATTCGTGTCCGTCATAGATTGGTGAATATTGATGGGTTTAATGCCATTAATTTGAGTTCCAATTTGATTATGATGTGGAGTAAAACGCTCATAGATGTATCTCTAATGCAGTCTGTTATAATTGAAACATGGTCAAAATGTGAGTGCACCAAATTATCCATTTCCGATCCCAAAAAGTGGATGGCTTCTTGTCTTGGGTGCACATTGAACAAATGTCAAATCATTGATTTCACTAACGAAATTGACTCTTTTGGAATATTTTCCGTTGAATTTCTACATTCTGATTTCTACACTAAGTAATCTTCCATGATATATCATCAATTTTTTAGATTGGTATTTCACTTTAATTTTTCATTTTTACCTCTGATTAGCAAATTTTGGTATTCACAGTAGATCTTTAAAACTTAATTTGACAGGTCTGCTCCTCCTCTTCCTGATACTGGCCAGTGGTTCTTCCTAGCTCTGAATGAAAAGCTTCCTTCTTTTGTTGTTGAAATATTAAGAGCTCGAATCATTGGTCTTCACCATTACATTATGTTGTTTCTGATGCTCGCTTTCTCAGTATTATTCAACTCTGTCAAAGCTCCTGGTCTTGGCCTTGCTGCAAGATACATGTTCACCATGGCAATTGCTCGTCTTCTTCGGGCAATAACATTTGTCTCTACAATCCTTCCTTCTGTGAGGCCTTGGTGTGCTGCATCCAGGTACAGGATGCCACTGCATCCTCATCCATGGCCTCAAAAATATTATGTACCATATGCTTCGGACTCTGATGCGATTAACCAGCTTATACGGCATGATGCGATTAACCAGCTTCATGGTTTGTGTTGCAAACGCTAGATGATTACCTATTTTTCTATCTGAAAAGTTTCCATAAGATGACTTCTTGTATACTGTTTTCCAGAGAAAATTGGGAAGTACCCTGGTGAATATCGCCCTGATTGGGGTAAAATGAGCTTTCTGGTTGATATATTGAGACCGACTGCTTCTGAAGGAGATTCATGGTTTAGCTTATTAAAGTTGGCAGGTGGTGGCTGCAATGATCTTCTATACAGTGGTCACATGGTTTTGGCTGTCCTGACTGCTATGGCTTGGACGGTACGCCTATATCACTCACTTGTACTCTTGACTTATTGTCTTAATTTAACCTGGTCATCAGAAACCATCTTCACTGTTGACTTACTCGATCCATACTTCATTTGTAATAAATAATGATTGTTGAGGACGAGGTATTTTTTGGGCAGTGTGATTGGTTTTATATACTTTATTTCTCTTGTAAGGCTTTGGTTTTCATAGGTTTGCTTCAATCTTTTTTTAATTGTTTAATTTTGCCACTGCTGAAGCTTGTCGCCAGCTCCAAACTCTCAACTCTGCATTTTAAAGCCCCTTAAGTTTAGCATCGCCTAGTCCTGATAATGCTTAAAGTTTCTTTCTTGAGTGAGTTTAATTTAGCTGTTTAGTTTAGTTACTAAAAGTAGCTTCTGGCAGATTTTTCCTACATCTTCAGTGGGAAGTTTAAAAATAGGGGTTAGTGAGGAAGGAATCCTATATGACATTTTGAATCCTCCCTGACATGTCATCAGAATAATACTCTTTAGCTTCACAAAAAAAATTCCCGACCAGAATTGCCATTCCTACTCGATGATAGGTGGTGCAGAATAGGGGATCGTGAGGAAGGATCCTTACTGTTTTTACTCATGCAATCTTCTGGTTAATAGTTGATAGAATATCTTGTTACTTTGGCTAGTCATCTGGGATGGCTCGACACCCTATTTTTATGTATTATCACATGATAATATCTGTTCTATTGAATTATGTTGTGTCTCATTGATTTTACCCTATTAGTGTTCTCCACCTTTCGTGCCTGTTGTTTGTGTCAGATCCAGATATGAGGAGAAAGTGGGATACTTCTACTAATGCTATGTAGGATATCTTGTCATCGTTTATTGGGAAAAAACTCCTCTGGATGTTATGTTGGAATGAATGCAGAACCAGCTTTAGTTTTTGCATTACTTACTAATTACTATTTTTTAAATAATGAAAATTTATATAATTTTAAAATAATTCCATAGATATATAAATTGAGTGAGGTTGAAAATTTAATCTCTGTAACCCCCTTAAATTCTAGAGCAAGTCCGTCGATTTGGTATGATATTCACACACCTGCAATGGATATTCTTCAATAAAAGCCTACTGCCATGGAGATGTAAAGAACATGCCCAGCACGTTTTCATTGGAGCTCCTGGGATTTCTTCTCTATTCTTGTTCCAACACGATTGGCATGATTTCTTTGGATAACCTCTTTTTTTTCTTCTGTAATGTGGTCCAACATTAAGTTTGGATGCCATCTAGTAGTTGTTTTTAACAGAGGAATTCAAAGCTCTTACCAACACCAAAATTTTTTTTTTACACCTTTTTTCTATTTTTTGTAGTTTCAATACTTTGCTACTAATCACTCAAATATCATTGGAAGGTTTTTCCTTTTACATAAAAAAATGAAATTCAGGGTTGATCACATTCGTTATTTTAGCTTTCAGACTTGGCTTTTTGCTGATTTTGCAAAATTTATATGAGTACATGGTTTTGGTCGTGCTTCTCACTGTTTATATTCTACTACCTCTCTTTCGCCCAAACTTGTAATCTCTTACATGAACATCCTCTCAGGAAGCGTACGGTGGCTGGACTTCTGTTCTTATATGGATCCTTGTCCTTCACAGTAGCCAAAGAGAAATACGTGAGAGGCACCATTACACGGTCGATTGTGTGGTGGCCATATACGTTGGAATCCTCTTGTGGAGGATTACTTCCTTTCTGTGGTCTGCCAGAGACACAAACAGAGCTAAAAGACTCAAAAAGTTTGATGAAGTCCAGGGCAAACTAATGCAAGCAGCAAAAGATTCTGACCTGGATGAAGTGAGAGAGATTTTGAGAGCTGTTGATTTAGCCGGCCAGGGTCATCGTAATACAAGAGAGTGGGCCATCCGAGCATTTGCAGCTGTGACCATCGTATCGTCCTTAATTATTTGCCTTCTTGCATTTTTGTGGACTTCTGACGGGTAGCCACTTCGTTGTGCTGCAAAGCGTGTTGTAGAAAACTCTCAGAACAATGGAAGCTGCTCATTTTTTAAGTTTTTCTTCTCTTCTAACCAATATAGCTTCAATGGCCACGGTGACTGAAGGAAACAGCAACATGTTGGACTCAGTTATGCTGGCAAGTAATCAATTCCAGGTTGAATTTAGCAGGAGTAGACATTCCGGCGGCAGAACCCACGTTGGGAAGCTTCGAGAGCCACGGATTCTCCAGGCCTCGAGAAAAAACTGTTTGTATTTGAGCTATGTGCCTGTGTCCTATAAGGGCAGAGAATGGGAGAAGACAAAGAAACACTTGTAATGTAGTTCAGCTTGCAGCAATCACAGTCCATCATCACCTTCAAAATCCTAAGATACAGAGCCTTCAAGAAGATTTTCTGTCTCCATTTCCTCTTCTTCTTCACGTATCCTCGGAATGCTTCCTCAATGGACTAGTAAGTACTCCAGGTTTGTCCTGTCTTCTAGTCCTTGTCTTCGCCTAAACGGGTCGGCGCGCGCGTCGGCCAATCTGAACTCAACCCATTTATATAACCCGGGTTTGAGTTTGGGTTAAATACCCGAGTCGAGCGAGTTGGGAAACCATGATTTCAACTCGCCTTTAGGGCTATAGGGAGCACAAAGAATATTCTCGAATTAACTGTCACGAGTCACGTGGGATGGATGTATCAGACTCTGTGCGAGCGAGTTGACAAAAGCGGATAGGAACGAAGCCTTCCGCTGGTCCTCCATTTCGGCGGCTCCGCCCTTTACCGCCTCACCTCCCTCGTCACCCTTTTTTTTTTTCACTAACGATAAAACAGAATACCCACCCGTACCGTGAGAGTCAACCGAGACGCTCACGCAACACTATCTCCACTCCTTCGGATGTGCCTTCGTGATTCGTGGGAGGCTTTAGCAAAGAGTACTTTTGATGGCAGGTGGACTCTTTGAAAGAGGCCTCTTTAAAAAAGCTTTGTTTTGGAGCACGTCTATCACCGGAAGAGCGACTCTTGAGGAACAAGAACAACTATGGAAGCAAGCAAGAGCCCATAAAAAAATTCGATTCCCCAGTCTCATCCAACGGTCGCGATGGCTTCCGTGGCCTTCGTGTGGCGTCACCTCTCCGTGCGATAGTAAAACGCCTCGAGTATCGGTGGAATTCCGATGCGCTTCGTCGCGACAACGATGACGCATCTCGGCATCTGAAAGGCCATTTTGCCCTCTTTTTTCGGTGGGATTTATAATGTTCCGCCTTTCACTGCCGTCTTTCCCGGTTGCGCAACCGGCGTCGAGTTCGTCTTCCGATTCGGTCGTCTTTAGAAATTAGAACTTACCTGAGAGAAGTGTCCGATCCATCGGTAACATGTTCCCTGCGCACGGATCGATTACGCATCTGTTTTTTTACCCGGTTTGTGCTCGGAGAAACCTTCGGTGATTATTCTTTTTTTGTTTTTTTCATCGGCAGTATTAATTTTTGGAGTTTCAGATACTGGTCCGACACCGTGTAATTCAGGTCCTGTAGTTGGGAGCGAGGGAAAGGGGGAATTTGTGTTTTCTTATCCGTGGCGGCGGAAGAGCCTGCTGCGGAAGAAATTTCGATAGATCGGACATGGATTTGGACGATTTCAGATCGATTTTGAGGGGCTCGGGTGTGGATCTCTGGACTTTAATTGATACCGCCATTAGTTTTGCTTCTGCGGAGTACCCATTGGAGCTGCCGGGCCGTAGAGATGGAATTGTGGAGCGGCTGTACACGGCGGCTTGCAAGAAATGCGATGTGAACGAAGCGAGGCAGCCGAGATCTGAAAATTTTAAGGAAAGGGAGAGAACTAGAGCCATTTTTGGGGATTCAGATGATGAAAGGGAGGCGAGAGAGCCCTCCCCTGCGACTCCGTGTTGGGAGCCCGAGGCAGACGAAGAAGGCGAAGAAGTCGTGGATAGGGGGTATGAGCAAGAGAAGAGGAGGGTGCTAGAGATTAAGGCGCAGATCGAAGATCATGATCAGGTCTCTCTCTCGATCGGTCGCAGTTTGTTTTTTTTTCGTGGATTTTTTTTTCATTTCTATTTTGCCTCTTTTATTTTTACTCATTTTCTGCATCTCTTTGGCATTTCGTGGATCTTCCATTGGCAGACTGAGGACTCTCTTATCGAAATGTTGGAGAGCCTGGCCGATCTGAATATTACTTTCCAAGTGCTCAAGGTAAATCCAACGACTTTTAGAAGCTTCAGATTTCTACTTCGATTTGTATTTATTTACTCATCTCTAGATTTATCTGAGTTTTTGATAACCTCAGGACACGGATATTGGAAGGCATATGAATCGTCTGAGAAAGCACTCGTCGACGGAAGTTCGGCGACTGGTGAAGCATCTTGTCAGGTGAAATTCGTATACGAGGCGAAACGAAAGCTCTCGGACCAAATTCAGTATAAACTAGAAGCCAATCTTTACGGCTTCTTTTTTCGCTTATTTACAGGAAATGGAAAGAAATCGTTGACGAATGGGTGACCGCCAATGCCCCAGCGGAAGTTGAAGTGTCTTCTTTCATTGGTAAACACGGCAATCCTCTTTGAAGTTTGCTGCTTTGGTATGTCTAGGAACGATAGGTACAATAAGATTCACATATAGTAAGAAGTCGAAGAGAAGATGACGACGAACCGTCTTGTATTTCTATTTTGAACTTCGTGTTTTCCTCTCCTTGAAATGCTGCTGTGTCTGTTTCCATTTTTCGTTTGGTTCTCTTGATTTGGTTCCATACCTGTCGTGTTCTGTGCCTTCTTTGTTATCGCAAGTACAATTAACTCAACCATAAGCCCTGAAATTCCGAATGACCGCTGACAATTTGGTCAGGAAGCTCCGCTCTTTGGAGCTCTGATGGCGGTATTGGATTTGGTTCTTCATAGAATCTTTTAACTTGGGGGTCTTAAGAGTGTACTGATTTTCTAATTTCTTTACCTCTGATGTGTAGAGAAGTAAATTGACATGATTCTCTATTAAAGTAGCTTAACACTAGTCTTTAGTGGCAGCTGAAGGAGAGTCCCCCCAGAGAAATCAGAACCAATATCATCAAAATGGGAACCAGGTGAAATTCTATCCTGTAGTCGAGGATTGAATATTTTAAACAGCTAAAGCCTTAGGTTTTCATTGTTATCCTCTCAGGAAGCGGATTTTGCGATGTTAGGAAGTCATCAGAGTGAGTTCAGAAATATGTTATGATTTGTATTTCAGTTGTCCAAACTCCAAACTTTGTTTATATGCTACCCGAAATAATACTGTTTCTCTTGCTTCAGATGGTGGGTCCAGTGCCGAAAGAAATAAGCAGAAATTAGAAGCGAAGGAGAAAAAAGTTCCCCAACGTGGAGTAGAAATGAAGCAGAGGCCATCGGTCCCTGACTCAGCTTCTCCCTATGTATTTGCCTGCCAGAAATCATTTTCTCTTGATCAGTTAAAAAGAGTTGTTTTCTCTCGACTAATTGTTAAAACCTTCAGAAACCGAAAGAAGCCAAGGAGAGCGCCATTGACTTGGAAAGGCTTGCTTCCGCCCGAAAACGGCTTCATGAAAACTACAAAGAAGCAGAAAATGGTAGGTTTGTTCTACTTTTAGTTTTCAGTGTCACCGTGCATGTTGGTTTTTCATATCCTCTATCTACTATTAGCTGTTAGCCGTTAGTCTGCTATCCATTATTGATGGCAAGTACCAGATCAATTTTATTGTTATGACAGCTGAGCACGTGCTAGTACTTACCATCCAGAGCAAAATACAAGTAACCATGGATAATTTCCTTTTGAGCATTTCACTCACTCTCTGCTTTTTGTTTGGCCTGGTTTTATCTGAAGCTAAAAAGCAAAGGACAATTCAAGTTATGGACCTGCACGATATTCCGAAGCCAAAAAATTCATTCTTCGCACGGGGAAAAGGCTTTCACGGGAGGCACGGCTGAAAAGGTCGCAGGATATTGGACTTCTGGGTTTAAGGTGGATGTGCAGGTGGTGCCCGGAATAAGTAAATTATAGGAATCCGCATCGCCTGTGTCAAGAGGATGCCCTTTCATGATATCTATGTCCACTTTAAGAAAAAGGGGGGTAAAAGGAGAAAAAAAATGCACATGGTAGGTGGTATGCCGGACTGGCAGGTACTCGTTAAGACTGTTCACAGGAGATGAGATCAATTTGTGGATATGATCAGCCGTTTCCTCTGTTCTTTTCCACTATTCTACATAACATATTTATCAAAATATTTTAGAGGCAATCACATCATAATTATAAATTCGTAATATCTTTGACCTGGTTTGTAAGTTTTTGTTCAGGGGTCGTCGTATTTTTGAAAGTTTCTATTAAATGAATTTTGGGTGTGTTCTCTTGATTATTTTGTGTTTTAATACTGCGGGTTTTCCAGTCAAAAAGTATGTTCAATCGTGTACTACGGTTTTGTTTTTCACTACTAGACTTCTTGTGGACGTTTATTGGATCAATTCTAAGTACGCTTGCATTATGGTGATCTTAGGTTATACTCATGTTTCACCTTGATTCTCCTCCCATAGTTGTAAACATGCAAGACGATAATGGGTTTCTGACCTAGATTGAATGGATGTAGTAGAAATTTGTATCAATTTGACGAAGTATCTAAAATGGGTAATATAAATTTGATATAGTGCTTGTTTTATTTGAACTAATATATTGAACAAAAAGCTTGAATATGTGAAAGACAAAAACATTTATATCGTAAGAGTAAGTATTAGTGACCAGTCATATAGTGAAACTTTAAATATTATTATCAAACATTGAAGTCTAAATGTAGTTATTTCTAATACTTTTGAGTAAGAGCAAAAGTTTCATTTGGTTTAGAAAAATTAAATGAACACCAAAACTTTCCATTGGCTCCTGTCATAGGTACAAATCCTTTAAGAAGTGCTTCAACAGAATTTGTGAATAAAAAGTTGTGCATAAGAGATGTAAATTCTTGCGCCTCCATTAAAGAGGGTAATGCTAGACTCACTAGTGGACTCACCTATTAGATATACATGTTAATTTAAGTCATTACAAAAATATTTTTTTTATATAATCTTATTTTCTAGAAGATAAACCCTAGGCATCAATTGTTTAGATTAACATGTGCATGGGATAGGTGTGTGGGCTAAGTGCAACTAGTATTTGAAACTATTTATAGATATTCTTATATCTCACTTGTCATGCATGCTACATATGTGCACATAAAATCACAAGTTCAATATGAGAAGAAAAACTTTATGAGTCTGACTTTTAAGTATATAAGCTATAAAGTATCGGGACTCATTCTAATTGTTTACTATAACTCAAAAGTGTATATAATAATATCAATAATAACTGAAAAGAAGAGGCCAAAGAAGCAGGCAGCGAATAATAATTGCCGGCCTAAGGGGCCATTCTCACCCTCATCAATCCTCATAGAACTCGTACTACTACTACTACTACTGCCAACGTGCCAAATGGCCAAAGACAAAAAGGTTCGGACCCACCCACTACCGAACCCAACTCAACCCGGAAAAAAAAGTAGAGTCTTTTTCCCCAACCGGACCGGAAAGTCAGTAAAACTTAACACCTGTACAAGGAAGCTCGAGAGTAGCTTTCGAAGGTGGGCCCAGCACCGAGACGGTTCCAGAAAAGGGAACACATGCAGAGTCGAGTAATAAAGAGTAAATAAGTACAAATACTGAGTCACTAACAAGTAAATAAGTTGACAATAATGATAGATAGATACATCGCAGCGCAGGTCCGCAGCATGCAAAGATAGCTGCTTTTTTTTTTAGGCGACTTTTGGAGGAGGATATATATAAATTTGCAGGTTTTCTCGCGGCTTCTTCGCTCTCTCTCTCTCTCTCTCTCTCATACGCAATCACTCGAAACAGATTCAAACCGTCCCCGTATTCGTCGCTCGCATGGAAGGGAAGAAGAAAAACTGGGGGGAGAACGGGCAAGCAGTCGAATAAGAAGGAGGGGAAGGGTGATCTCTACCCTTTTTCTGAAAACCCTAGAATTCCGTTAATGGCCTCTTCGAAAATAATGCCTTCTTCCAATTCGGATCTCAATCCTTACTCATCTACCTCCTCTATTTATTCCCCGCTCACGGGACCCGCCGCCGCCGCCACTCCTACCATGGACGACCTCCTCCGAACCATCTACCCGACTAACCCTTCCGCCCAGATCATCCCCCACGACTCCGAAGGAATCAAGCTTAAGACAGTCGATGAAGTATGGAAGGAGATCTCCGACAGGAAGATGGGCATCGGAGCTCCCGGGGATTCTGGCGTCGGCTTTGAGGAGATGACTCTCGAGGATTTTCTTGCCAAGGAAGGTGCCGTCAGGGAGGAGGATGTTCGGGTCCCATCCGTCTCCCGGCAGTTCGGTGTTAATTTGGGGAATAATGGGTATCAGCCGCCGCCGCAGCAGCAGATGGACAATTCCAATTTGGGTTTTCTTAGTGGCAGTGAAGGAGGAGGTGCTACAGTTGGGAGAGGGAAGCGGAGGATCGTACAAGAGCCCGTCGTCGATCGGGCTGCACAGCAGCGACAGAGACGTATGATTAAGAATCGAGAATCAGCGGCACGATCGAGGGAAAGGAAACAGGTTGCCTTTTTTTTTTTTTTTCCTCGTACTCGTACTTTTAAGTACCGTGTTTTCGGTAATTGGACTTTTTTTATATAAAATAATCCGTTACTAATGTATCACCTTAAATTCATTGTTTTTTTTTTTGCGTATTGTTTCTCGAGTTACCTACGGTTGTCTGTACTTTTTCCCTCGATTCGTTTTCTTAGGCGTACACTGTAGAACTGGAATCGTTGGTGACGAGGCTGGAAGAGGAAAATGCGCAGCTCGTGAAACAGGAGGTACTGAAACAGCTTTGCTTTTATGATTATTATTTCATTCGTGAATGAACTTAGTGCAATAGGTGGTAAGATGAAAATATTTAATTTGGAAAGAAAGTCTTTTGGTAGCCAAACGATATTGCAACTCTATGGCTGACTCAGCCTCAGGTGCTGAACTTGAATATTATTGCACGGATACAACTTCTAGTGGGTCTCTTGTTTTCACCAAAATGAACTTGGTGTTCTGTGCTGAAAGAGCCTGCCGAGCTATCTTTCACGTTTTTTGATTTGGAACAAGGGGTTTAAGTCCACTTAATGTAACTAATCATGGCCTACACCAGATTTTATTGATGAAATGTGCATCACTTGACTACCTTTCCGGCTCAGATTGAGCCTGGCGAGAACTTTTATTAAAGCTAGCAAAATAAGGAACAACATATAAGCACAATATAGTGGTACAGCTTAAAAGGGCTTGTTAATAGATCAACCTGACTGGTGGAGTGCCAAACTGTCCTTGAAGACCCTGGATCTAGCCTTCTTGTCCGCCAAAGAGTTGGCCGATCTTGAAATTTGACCAGATAGTTCTCCAATCTGCTATGAAGTCTGAAACTTCATAAAAAATAGGTTTCAACTTCCTGGGGCAGAGCCTTTTTTTTCTGGCCCAACCCACAGTGCCCGTGGGCAGCTAGTGCCCCCATTACGTAGGCTTGTGTGAGTCAAGCCCTTAGTATTATATTAAGGAGAGGGTTAGAAAAGACTTGGCATGAATAAACACAGACGGTCTCTAACCTCAACTGCACCTACAAAGTGCTGGCGGGTCAAGTATGATCCTAGTTAACAAGGTAATGTTACATTCACAGCATTGTGCACAAACTCTAGTCTTTTGAACTTGTCGTCTTGCGGTAATATTACCAGGCTTGTTTTGTTTTAAAAAACTATTTGCCCTAGGGTCAAGGTCATTGTACAAGGTTAGTTATTTGGGTTCTTCGTCACAGGAAGATGTTGATAAAACGTGAAGTTAAAAACTATTTGTCTATTTTTTGCTTCTGCAAACGTTTGGTGGGTATTATTGAACATTTGTATGTTTCATATGTTTGGATGACACATTTAGTAGTTATTTCTCATTCATTTGCATGACTTCCTGAACTCTTTTTACATGTTGTTCTGTTATCATTAGAAGGTGATAAATCTAAATCTTTGTCAATTGCATAATGCTTTGGAAAAAGTTTAATTCGAATTTGAAGTGCTCCAGGGGAGGGCACAAAGTGATTCTGTCCAAGTTTAGAGTAAAATTCAGCTATACGTCTTAGCCTTAAAGAATATTCTGCAGATCTAATGGGATTGAGAAGGTTGGATGAACTTGTTTTTGTACACGTAACCACTGCTTGTAATTGTTGCCATGTGGAGTTTTAGAGCAGCTTGTTTTGTACTTAGAACTTTAAGATTGGGGAGAAGTTAGGGACAGTGAGGAGAATGGGAAATCTTTTGATGACCTAAGTTGGGATAATTCAAGATTTATCCTTTGGATCTTTATCAATTTGGCCTTCTAACTCCCTTCCTTTATTTCTTTCTATGGTTTTCATTCGTTTTTTTTATATGGAGCTTTGATAATTCTACTGGGTATGCTAACATATGAATTTTTTGAAAGGTCACTTCAGCATTTGGAAGTACATGTTTTGGTCTTTTTTTTTTTGATTTATCTGTTTCTTACTTGGAGAAGGTTTCCGTTTCATTAAAATGGGCTCTTTCTACTTTTGTACTTTCTGCTGAAGCACATGAATAGGCTTTTACATGTTTTAAATTTATTTGCTGTATGAGCCATAGTTGTGTTTTTGATTAAGTTGTTGATCCTTCATTAAAGTTTGAGCATAATTTACTTATCTCCTTTTTTCTTTCCTCGTTAACTCGTTTTGCTTCTGTTTGCTTTCTTTTCTCCCCTGACAAAAGCTGTTACTCACTCAATCCATATTTTGCAGCGTGAGAGAAACAGGAAGAGGCTTAGAGAGGTAAATACATTTTTCATGTTTTTGAATTTGTATGTCTTTCTTTTTATTCAGTTCACATGGTATTAACCTCCCTTTCATGTTTTCCTTCTTCAATGTGGATGTAGTCCTTTATGTATCTGCGAGCTTTGCCATACTTCTTATGTTTGAACTCTGTTTGATATATTCCCCCAAACACTTGGGCTAAGGCCATCTGTCCAAATAGACAAGGTTAAAAAGGTGTGAGAACAGTTTGGTCTCTGCTTGATTTAAACCTTAAACGGTCAAGGTTCTTGTATCTCTGAGAGTACTTATAGGTGCTGATTTTCAATTTTCTTTGTTTGTTTCTAATGACATGCATTCTTGATTGTTCTTTGGTGCCAAATATTAGACTGGGATTCTATTCGTATTTTTTAACAAGTAAAGCCACTCACAAAGAAAGAAAAAAAAAACTAAAGCATTCTTCAAAATACACTAAAGCATTTTTTTTTAAATTTGGAGCCTGGTTTAATATTCAAAATAAACTAAAGCTTTCTTTAAAAAAAGTTCAAAAAATATACTTTTGAAAATATAATTAACTGAAAGTACTTGACAAAAAAGATACATTTGCTACGGATATTATATGCTTACTCATTTGTGTTCGAAGCATTGTTCTTTAGAAATTATACTTAGCGTTTGTCACATAAGAATAATTAGTGTGAATTCAAGCTGAGTAGTGTGTATTAGCATGACTGATGGATATACTCTTTAACATATTTTAAATTGATAAAGAATATTAGAGAAAGATTAAGTTGCACCAGGTATATTAGTAACACCAGGTATATAGTTTAGCTAAAAGACTGGTTTAATCTTTTGAGCTTTGGTTGGTATAGTTATCTCTCCTAGCTTCCCATATTTCCTATTTTCATCCTATGTCCTCAAGGAAATCAGACTATTTCAAAAGTAAGGTCAGATGTGTATGACCTGATTCTCTACAACTTTGTCAACCACATATTAAACTTTTAGGAGCACTATGAACTTTTAGGCAAATCAATAGTTTAAGGAGCTGGATTTTTATTTCGTTATATCTTTTGCTTTGACTAATTCGTGCAAAGGCTTATGCTCCAGTTTCTTCCTGTTGAGTCCCTGATTCTGGAAGAAACTGCCGACAGTTGTGCTCATATTCACTTACTCAGGGTAGACATACAAAATGTAACGACTAGATCATTTTTTAAAACACAACATATACTGGACGACTTAGACTTGAGAACAGACTTTTAACCCTTAAACTCTTGTTATTTTTGCCAACTTCTTATCTCTATTATAGACAGTTAATGGTATCTTATTTTTTTTTCTTGAACTATTTAGTTTTATTCAGGATTAGGTTTTCTCTTTGAGTTGTGTTTCTGTGATTCAGACACTGATACCCTTAACGACAAACTGATATCTTTCTTCCTTGCAGCTCATGGAAACTCTTATTCCTGTTGATGAGAAGCGAAGACCTCCACGTCTTCTTCGGAGGACGAGGTCCATAGAATGGTAGAGTAGAATGGAGAAATGAGATCTGCAAAGTGAAATTTTCTCTCGTAGTTTATGATCCAGTCAAGGAACCGCCTGTAGTGGACTTGGTGCCTGGATTTACAGCTGCCTCACCCCCTTGTATAAAGCCATGAGGTTGCAACATGAAGGTGATAAGATAAAAAAAAAAGTACCACTAGTTGGAAGGTGGGTTTTTGCTTCGGATTCCAAAAAAATTTAGGTAACGTAAGGTTAACGATTGGAATTCAAGAGGAATGTGGGGGTACATAGCCTGGTGTTTAATTGTTATTTTGTGTCTATATCCGTTTCCTGTCCTTCTACTCGCTTAGAAACCCCTGTTATCAAACATATTCCTTTTTAGAAAACTGAAGGTGACCTTTGTATTTATTCAATGTAATTGTTATCAAAATATGTTTCTCAGTCTCTCTCATTTCATTTTTTTTTTTTTGAAGAGTTCATATTTTGAAATGCCGCGAAAGGGGAAAGCTGAGAAAAGTAGAGATTCCCCGTCTTTCTTTATGCGATTATTTGGTGAAAGTAACAAAGTTAGACGATTTTTATTCCATGATTGATCTTTGAATGGGAAAGGGTTTTACTTTGGACAATTGATTAATGACCAAGCTAATCATATCAGAATTATCCCCTCCATCATTTCCCTTCCTCCCCATCATTTCCCTTCCTCCCCATCATTTTTAAATTGCAGTCACTGATGCTCTTCCCTCATTTTTAAGTTGTCCGTCCTTCTCAAAAGTTGTAAAAAGCCACAAAGGCCAAGGACGCTGTTGAAGTCGCTGCAGTGTCCCTTTTCTTTCCATTCGTTCCTCGCCTTCCTTCCCTCGTCAAGCTCTGGCGAACCCTTTTCGACTGGTAGCTAAAGAGGAATCCATGACAAGCACCTCTGGAGCTGTCGGCCTCTTCCTTCTTCTTCTCCTCTTCGTCCAAGTCAGTTATTCTTCTAAGACTGTTGCTGTCGATGGACTTGCAGAGTGGAAGAATCCTACCGTTCATGTTGGAGATTCTCTCAGTAAGTAGTATCCCATGGAGCATTTCAAGAGCTCGCAATTCACATTATGATTCTGAAAATGTCTTCTTTTTTTTTTTTCTTGTTTCGTGCATCAGTTTTCAAACACAAAAAGGGTCCTTACACCCTTCACATTTTCCGTAACAAGAGAGCATTCGACCTCTGCAACTTCTCTCAGTCGGTTCTTCTGAACGACGACAGCGCCGACTCCGACTCATTCACGGTACGTACTAATAAAACTTCTAATTCGAAGCTGAAACTGGTTATTAAGTTCGAGGTAAACAGGGAAGGACTTGATTTATCTCTTTTTCAGCATTTGTTTTTCGTCTGTTAAACTTTGGTTTTTTTTTTTTTTTTTAACTTGTGGGTAGTGGCACCCGTGGCGGCCTGGCTACTTCTACTTCTCTTTCGACAACGGGACGTCGGCGGGAGCCTGCCGGAAAGGGGAAAAAGTCACGGTGAGGGTTCTTCAAGAGCCGCCGGAGGGAGATGTAAGTCCGTCCCCTTCCCCGTCTTCCGAGGGGGCTCCGTCGCCGTCGGCAGGTGGGATTTTCCGGTCATCCCCTGCACTCCCGTGGAGGAAATGGGTCCCTTCTGCTAGTGCTCCTAGTGCTTCGCCGGCGGCGGCGCCCCTTCCAAGGCCAGATTCCGGCGGTGGTATACCCTTCATTACAAGCAATCCGGCAGTTCCCTTACCCACCGGCGAGACTGACGCAGCTACCATCCGGCCTCTTCCGACTTCCGGCGCAGGTCCCCAGGTGCTGCTTTCCCCGTACAGTGTCTTAATTCTGCTGTGAAACTTTAAATTTTTTCTTCTATCTCCAAAAATCCATAATCTTCTTTTGTTATAGTAGTAATACACACAGACAAGATTGCATGCGCAAAGGGTATGGGCTATTGGGTGAAAAAATGGATCTTTTAGATAAACAAAAAAAGTATCGCATATCATTTTGAAACATGTTTTCCTCTGAGATGGGAGGTGGAAGAGAGAAAAGATGCACTGGGCATGCCTCTGCTTCAGCTTTTTCCTCTTAAACACAAGGTTTGAATTTGACAACAGAGCCTGCCATTTGAAGGGACCACTCACGGCAGTAGTAGCTGTAAATGTAGTGACCCCCCTTCGACTCAGTCGTCTCTGACATGATGCAGGCTTCAGTTTTCACGCCTCCTTTTTCTCTTTTACTTCCATATTAGGGCTACTTGTTCTATGGTTTTGATCTATCCTGACCAACATTCTCTGTGGGTCTGACTGTATTCATTTTCTTTTGGTAGAGTTTAGTTTTTGTTATTCTTATGGTGAAAGAGCTAAGTTAGCGGATTGTTCTTCTGTTGCAGGTGTTGAGATCCATTCAGGCGTATCCGGGTATCTTGGTGTTTGTGTTGTACATTTTACATTAGTCTAGAGGCGACACGGAAAGAGTGTAGAACAGGGGTTCAGTCTCTGATTGTTTTGTATGTAAATTCTTGAGGGGATTAGTTTGGCTGCTTTGATTCCACGAATGATGGATGTTTCTTCTTTTTAATTTTGTCTAGTCTCCTCTCTTTCCTGGGTACTATTTCCAAGTACTCTTTTGACTGTTGAATCAAGGTAAATAGAGGTGGGCATGTGTTTATCGATGAGGTCCTAAAAGCCAAGAAATGGGACCATTTCTTTGTCTATTTGAGGATTATTTGGACGGGTTCCTCCTGTCTTACTCTCACCCATGTCTCCAAAGCAGAATCTCGTTACTGTTCAGATGCAGCCTTCTCGACATTCAAGGCATGCGTGTCAGGTATGCATGGCTGGAGAGCTCTGTCAATGGCTGCCGAGCTACGTGATCTTTTTGATTGAGAGGGGCTCTGTTTTACATTTTTTTTTTTTTTTTTTTTTTTACCGCTGGTATCTTTTTTCCCCGCTATCTCGTCGGGAGTACCTGATGGACCATCGCTCTGTCCGAGAATCCGGAACAGCAAGCCTTGGTTTTGTTGCTCGCGTGTGGCCTGCTCCGTGACTCCATTAAACTTCAATTAATGCAACAAATGGAGAAAGAAGATGACAAAAGGTTTACAGGATAACAGGATAACTCCATCTTCAGTGGTGTTGAAGAACCGGGCATCGTGACTCTCATCATTCATGGAGTCCCACAATGAAGCAGAATCATGGTACCAACCAGTTGGAGCAGTGCCCACGAAAGGGACTGGTGGTGTCGTGTCGCTCAGTTTCCGTGATGATATGTTTCAAAAAGTTGGGACGAAGAAGTCACCATGAACAACTCTATGGTCCGTTACTGATGCGACTGAAAATTGAGAGCTGGAAGTTGGGTGGAGATGGAAAACACTTGGATGTTTCGACCTAACCCCACGAGAAAAGTGGAGATGGGTTCTTGTTGCAGGGTTGGGTTTCTTGTGGGTTCTGCAGAAGAGGGAAATCTTGCTCGCGAAACTTCTGCTGAAAAATCTGAACCCCAAAACGGGAGAAGCTTGCCATCTATGTTAAAATCCACTGCTACATAACAAAACCTGCCTTCGTTTAGGAATTGTCACGTAAAAGTTTCGTGGAAGAGAGGAGCTATGGCTTCTTAAGCTGTTTCAGACTTCTGTAAATTCGATTTTTTTTTTCCATTTGTTTTGCAATAGCCAGCATTTTTTTGAAACGCTCAAGCGTAATGTTCAGAAGAGAGAATCATTAGATGAAAAATCTGGCCAAACTTTAAAATCCCACGTTCCATGTGGCTTGGTCGAATGAAGGTACATTCTCAGGAGGCTTTCCGCAACAGCATTTTTGAATTGGCGTACCGCCCAAGCAAAAATCTCAAAAAGGGCCACCGCCTTCTTCCGGCAGAACGAAGGGGAAGCAAACGGTTTCGTGCTTCACATATTCTCCCCCATCCCTGATATCCGAACTCATGTCTGCCATTGTCGAAAGCGAGAGATCAATATGGAGCTTGAATTGGGTCTAAAGATTACCAGAGCTAGAGAAGGTCTCACTTCAGGCATTCAAATTTCCAAAAAATACGGAGGCCACCTCTTCACGTCTACAGAAACAGAGACCATGTTCGTCCTCGTTGGACACCTCCCAGGTATAACAGAAGAATTAGAATACCATGATGCATCCCTGAACTTTTTCTCCCCTAAACATATTCTGTTTAATTGCCAGGCTTCAAGAAAGAAGAAATCAGGATTGATATCAATGAGTCTGGGACGGAAATTGCTATTAGTGGTCAAACCTGCGTTCAAGAAATGGCAATGGTGAGATGGAGATTACGAATGAAAGATCCAAGCAAAAGGCAATTCAGAAAGGTTTTCATTATCCCTGACAGCGTGATTCTTGACGGAATTAAAGCTTGGTTTCATGATGAAGAGACCACTTTAACAATTTTAATGCCTAAGTCGATTAAAGGCATTCAAGGTATTCAAATCGAGGAAGTAAGAGAGGTACAAGCTGAAGATGAGAAACTTGCATCAACTGAGAAGACACAAGCTGATGGAGCTCAAACATCTGATATGAATGCCGGGGTCCGAACTCAATTTGATGAAAGGGTACCCAAAATAGACTCAGCGACAGATTGTAGTGAAGAAGAAACATCAGAGTTGAACCATTTTATTCCACCTGGCAAGGCTGGAGAGCAAGAGGAAACAGGAAACTCTGATGGTCAGACATCAGAAAAGAAGAGAGAGCCAAGTGAAGGTGACAGAACTGAAAGAGGCCCCATAGTTCAATCTGAAGTAGTTTGGATTGCAAAGCAGGATCAGGTAATCTTAAACTCAATGAATACAGAACCTGACCAACTACATCAGCCAACATTACCAGAGGAAACAAATGATAAAGATGCAAGGCCTGAAATTCAATATCCAGATGCCATGGAAGTTTTAGAACGTCCACCAGAAGTTGAAGACAGGCAAACTGAAGAGCCAGCAGAAGCATCAAATTCAGAAAACCATGTTGCTGATGTACCTAAACCTGCCTATGAAATTCAAGAAAATCCGTCCATGCTAAACGATGATCAGCTGGATGGGGCAGCACCAGTTTTATCATCGACAAATAAAAAAAAGGAAGATGAAGACCATAGAGCAGAAGCAGCTGAGAATTCAAATAGTGGTCGCACACCCAATAATCAGGATATGCTTGACTCGGTTAAAAGAGGGAGGGAGAAAAGGAAGAGGTATGAGGGTATACCTTATACTGTGATTGCTGGATCAGCATTCCTGGTCTCCCTGACTGTACTTATTGTTCATCTCCATCGAAGTAACAATCACAACTAATGTAACAGTTTCCATCCCACTTGGTGTTTCCAAATCTTAGTTGCTCTATGAGCCTTACATATTGCTGCATTATTTGTCATGATCAGACAGCTCACCAGTAGAGCTATCAAAAAATCTTGGACATCTAGAGCCATTTTTTTTTTCTTTTTTTTTTGAAATGAGAACCATTTCCTTTTTCACAATCTAATTCCTCAACTTGCCTTCGATCAGAAATGTTGAAAATAGATCATTACCGATGCTCTTTCAACTCAAAAGCATAAAAACTTATAGGCCCAAAATAGCCTGTAAAAGAAACAAGCATAACTGGTTGAACTGTCCATAGATATTCCCTGTTATAAATACTCAAAGTGCCAACCTTACTGGACTATGTGCAAAGAATTGAGACCTGCGTGACCCTTGGCATCCAGATTCAATAAATTCTTAATTTCAGCCAACTGCCTTAACATCAAAACTTTTCATAGTTATTTGCTGTTAGCAAGTGCCCCATTTTTATCTTCTCATCTGCACTTACAGGACCAGAATTAAATCATTCAGTATGAAGTAGACAGTCAACCACCAACTAAAACCAGGCAGCTGTGACTGTGAGACCTTCCAATGTCACTCATCTAACAAGTTTTCGCAAGCCTCTCAAGCAGCGATTTAAGCATTTTGAAGCCTTTCACATTTGTACTTTTGAATTCCCTGCCTTTTTCAAACTGCCCAACACGCTCTCAATAAGTTTTTCCTTGTCATCACAGGATGGATTCGAAACAAATGAATAATTCTTAGAAGGTTTGACCTTTAG
This sequence comes from Aristolochia contorta, assembly GCA_022405105.1. Classification (NCBI taxonomy): domain Eukaryota; kingdom Viridiplantae; phylum Streptophyta; class Magnoliopsida; order Piperales; family Aristolochiaceae; genus Aristolochia; species Aristolochia contorta. Next base: position 28,151,461 of record CM039664.1, on the reverse strand, counting down.
CCGGTGGCTGAGTGAATTGAAATAATTTTCAGAATCAACAGCGCAAGAAGCCGTTGGCTTCAAACTACTGCTAGAACAATCAACAAAATCATCAACGCTCTCAAAATGACCCTTGTTTCCATTTTCCTTACCATTTTTACCACTCTGTATGGAATCTAAAATCTCCACAAGTGAACTACGATTCTGAAAATCATGATTTTTCTCCCCAGATTTTTCTAAAACGGGAACATCAACCTCCGAGTCTGAAACTTTTTCTTCTGAAAACAAGGGCTCATTGTTATACTTACCAAGTTCATCTTTATTTTGGTCACACGTTAGGGTTTGTCGTTCAGGATGACCTGCCTCGGATGCAGAGTGAACTTCCTGCCATGAGGAGCCACTGTCAACAGGTTGGTCCAAAATTCTGCCCTTGCTAGATAAACCAGTAACTTCGTATGAGTTGCTACAAGTCATTGATCTATTTCCTTGCACAGAAGTAAGAAAGTCAGTTCGATGTCTCTTTGGGACGCCTAGAGCAGGAAATATTGTGTTATTTTCCACAATTACTCCTGGCATGGACAGTAATAAGGATACAAGCTTAGGGAAGCCAAGCTTTTGATAATGTAGATGATAGTTATATCTTCCATGAAATAGCCGTTTAAATGAAGACACATTGAACCCTTGGGGGTAGTTTTCCAAAATGTCTTCCAAGAGTGTCTGACAGTCTGATAGTATCTGCTGCTTCGACCTGTAATCCGACTTCTTCTTACCCTTTTCAACAGAATCATCACCAAGTATACATGCGTAAAAAAGGGTTTCAACAGAAGGAAAACCATAATAACCAGAGTCAAGATTTTTGCCAAATTCTTGTTGGAAGAGTCTTTTAAAATCCTCCACTTCAAAGATAGCACCATTTTGAATTTTTTTCAACCAAAGCTTCAGTTCAACGAGATTTTGAGGCTGCTTTGACATGACATTTTCATCAACAGAAGCATTAGAGGACTTTTTTGAAAAAATAAAACTTAAACCATTTGACCCTTTTGCATTAGAGGGAGAGCAAAAAGTTTTAATAGGCATTGTAACTTTAAAAGGATAATAAAGACTCAAGTGTTCTTGCACCCATTTCTTCTCAGATATTATTACATCAACTAACTGAGATAGATGTTCGGGGTTCAGGGTCTTAAGAATCTGTGGTCCCTCCCTTTGCAGCTCCAGCTCTAGTTGGGATCTGTAATTTCACATAAAACGTGTTTCTTATATGGGTATCGGCATACAATCACTATTAGGAAAGAAGACCAGCAAATAAAGTTAAATTCTGCTTTCATAAAATGGTTCTCTAAAATGCCTATTAAAATAACATCATTTTATTCTATGGAAAATGATTAGGCAAGCAAAACCATTTCCCAACTAAAAAACATTTAATAAAAAATTTTCACTATAATTTAAACAGATATGTTGCTTGCATTACTTAATATTGACCAGATGTCTGTAGATAGATTAACTAAATTTTTCTAATAAAGGCATATTTGAAGGTATCTTAACAACAGTTTACTAATTAGATGTTTAGATTCCTTATAATATACCTTTAGAAGACCTTCCACTGACATTAGATTCGAATTTCACATATGGTTAAGTAGAAATTAGTCTTCTTAGTTTCTACACGTAATCGTGAGCACTCTTATTTTTCCCACTTGGGATTTGTGACTTCACATTTCTGGCGCTTAGAGCACTCTGTCAGGGTCTTAGATTTTAGTTGAGAGAGATTCTCCATTAGGTATTATTGGGTCTCAAGGTGCAAATCTTCGTCTGGCTACTTCTTGGAGTTCTTCGATGAGATTTAAATTATTGGGAGCTCTAGCCTTATCTGCCTGTAGCATAGGCTGAGAGATGTAGACGCATTGCAGACATCCTATCTCAGGAAGGAAAAACTCTTCAGCACCTTACTTTCGGTTCATCCTTCCCTTTGACTCTGTCATTGGGGTCTTGACCTGCCTTGTTCTTATCTTTTAGCTTTCTTTTCTGTTTCTTCTTTCTTGTATTGAGAGGGCCTCCCACCCTTCTTGTACAATTTTTCCTAAGTTTCAGGGTTTCTTCGAGAATTCTCTCTTTTCATTTTCCGCAAAAAAAAAAAGGAATGCCTAACCTAAAATGAAGGGCAGGCTACGTGATAGCTACCACACGCATGAGCTTTTTACTCTATTTGGAAGCCATTTTATATTTAGAAAAGCAAAAAACAGAGAGGGAGGGAGAAAGAAAGAAAGAAAGGAGAGAGAGTGGGGAGAGAGAGGGGAGAGAGGAGGGGGGGAGAGAGGGGGAGAGAGAGAGAAAAGAGAGGGGGACAGAGAGAGAGAGATACCTGGTTCTTGATCTGGAAACAAGGGCAAAAGCCTTAGCTGTCTGCAAAAATGACTCCAATTCATCCCAAAAACGATTATTGCTGAACAATTGAGGATTTTCTAATCCAGAGTTGATTGCGTTTGTGTCTTTCTCAAGTTCTCTTAATTCATCCTTACTTTGATCTCCAGTCACTTGAACAGGATTAGCATTTCCAGTTTTCTCGAACATAAACCACCTAACTAATCTTTCAATAAAGCTTCTCTGCAAGATCGTTGTCTCATCCACAGGATGAGAACATCTTAACTGGTCTGATTTTTTAATTTCAGTAACACTATCGTTGTCCTCACTAGAATAACCATTTCCAGGGCCAAACAAAAATCGTTTTATTCTCTGGAGTGTGGTATCTTTTCCAAGAATTGGAGTAACAACTGCACCATGTCCAAGTGAATGTCCTTCTAATCCATTTGGTTCAGAAGCTGCATGTGACTGTCCAACTGCATTCGTTTCTATACATACCAGCTGGTCCTGAAGCAGATCACTGTCTTCTTCCATCTTCAGCAGCATTGGATGTGGCTCAACTGGTTGGGCAGCTTTTGATTTATCTTCAGATGACAAAGGCTGGCTGCCTTCTTGCGAAGAGTGAAGCTCAGACTGTTGACTACTAATGTCCACTCCAAGAGGTGGCTTTAGGCTAGAACCTACTTCAGATTGTGAATGAGCCCCATATACAATTGGACTTGAGTGAATCCTACGCACTAGTAAAATGGAGTCATCTGGTGAACGTTCAAGCTTCAAAATATTTGGCAAAGCCAACAGAAACTTTGAAAATTTCTTGTATCCAAAGAAGTCGCTATCCATTGCCACATTGTTTCTTCGCAGCTCCAAACGAAGATCACAAAGGCTGAGCCCATCAGGATATGCATCCAATATATGGCAAATTCGATTCACTAGTGCCTTGGGAATTGGGCAAATGTTGGGTTCTGTAGATGGATCTGAGGATTCCTCAGGCTCCAAGTTGGCAAATGGATCTTCTAGAGGTCCCTTGTAATGGCCATACCATGATGCATGGGGCCCATCAGGAGGATGGTTAAAGCGTTTTCCAGTGAAAACATCCCCACGAACGAGTTCATTCCAATGCCACATTATACTTGCTGCACTGCAAAGAACACCAGAAGCCGCATCTGTGCTAGCTAGTAAAATATTGTAGTTACTCATTCGCAAACGATGGAGAATGTTGGCGAAGTCTCTATCTCCTGATATTAAGAAAAGATGCGCAGGTGGAGGGTTCTGAGAGACCCAATAAACCAAATCAAGCAGAAGAGACCTATCAGCACTGTTCTTTCCATCTGAGGGGCATGAAGATGCAGAGTATATTAGAAAAGGTGGATGTCAAAATCGTGACAAGGGAACAACTGGAAGTAGAGGATGAATACAATCCAAAATATGAATGAAAGGATGTAGAGAATGAACACAAGTAGTAATATGAGAAAAGAAAGTCGGGAAAGAAGACAATTAAGATTCTAATAAAAATTACCGACCTTTCTAAATTCCTAAATGAATCCTTTTCTACATATGAACAAAACACCCCTAATCACTGCATCTGAATTATAATAAATTCTAGCTCCATGACATATCAACCATCAAAAGGACATGTAATTTTCTCAGTCGTTACTATCAGTCAACCAAAAAGAACATAACTTTACCAGAATTAAGCATCGCATCGAACAAAAAAATATAAATTTGGAACAAGGAAAGACCCAGAAAAAGAAAGTCGAGATCACTGACTGTTCGGAATGTGTTTGAATGATATCCCAGTAGCAGAGAGGCTCTCCTGATTGGTCCGCGTGAGTACAGTCACGTCACCGTATGCGGTAATGCTGATGGATCCTTTTATCCCGTTTGTGCGAAGAGCCGAGGTGATACGGTGCGCCACACGGTATGCATCTACCCCGTCCGGGATAGAGCAGTTCTGAAAGTCCCACCACACCGAAACCTTGACATTGCGGCTCTCGTCGTGGTGGCCCCGCCCAGAAGAAGCGTGAGGGGAAGAGTGGGAAGAAATCGAAGTCTTTTTTCTGTGTGAATCATCGGTGGTGTAGGAGCGCGAGAGGAGGAGGCCAGAAAAGGGCACTGAGGAGGAGGAACCAGAGGCGAGACGAAGGAGTAGTCCCCTAGAACATGCAGCCTTTGCCATGATGAGGCGCGAAACAGCTACCCACTATCATCTGCCAAAGTAGAATTGATAATTTGGTATCGGAGCGCACATCCCCGGTGACGGTGGTAAAGCGGCACCGTCCGTGGAGTCTCCGAGGGCTTAACCCAGGGTTTCTTAAACCCTATGAGATGACCGACCCGTAAAATATTGGCGCATATTAGAGGCCTTAATCAATCCGACTAATTTATACCAACATATAATATTTTTTTTTTGTAAGTACATATAATTTTTTTGAAAGGCGGTAATCTTTTCCTGAATATTAGTCTTTCTGATATTGACTGTATGTTTATCACTTAAATACACATAGTTCAAAATTATGTGAGACATCTGCTCTAGAGATTAAAGATGCTTGTGATCGGGTAGAGAATGGACACAAAAAATAAATAAATAAATAAATATTTAAAATTTAAAATTAAAAACTTTAGCTGGTCCAACTTAATTGGTCATTCCACCCGCCCATTTTTGTCTCTGTACGAAAGTAGCATTTGGATCTACTGTTGAAATTAAAAAGTGCTAGATCGTGTAATTAGAACAGTAGTACTGCATGCATGCACTTCTTATATATTACTTATACCCAGACGACAATACAACTGATCTGTTAAGTAATCCAAATGAACTCATAGATAACAGTTGAAGACTGGGAACACTTGATACAATTCCTAAAAATTCTGAAAAATCACAGGCACGGCTAGCTGCTTAATCAACCACGCCCAGGACAGCTGCCTTATATTAATGATGTATACATAGTACTTATACACCTGAGCTTAAAATTAATCTTCAGCATCGTCTGGCTAAGGTAACGAGGAGATTGACATGTTTTGTTCTGTGAGAGGCGAGGTGGTGGGTGACAATCTCCCCGTACCTCTGAAAAACCATGTCCATGACTGAAACAGTACCAAAGTGGCTCACCAGTAAGGGCTCCGCCACCGCTCTCATAATCTTCGCCGTCTTCAATCCGACCTCATCGAAGGAGGACGTCCCGTACTCGTGGCTCCCGTCCCAGCACACTTGGATCGTGTCCAGGTGCTTAAGCTCGAATGAACCTTCTTTCTCGATCACTTCCTTCAGTTCTTCACCAGAGGCCGCATAGTATGGCATATTGAAAGCGTCCAGCTTGGCCTCATCAATAAGACCCTATACGTGCATGCATGCGTGTAAATATATATATATATATATATTATAAGCGGATTTTATATATTATTAATTGAGTACCTTTAAAACTAGGTGATGAAGAGCTTGTCCGAGGAGTTTCCAGATGTAACAGGCCTCTTTGCTAGAGGGATCTGCCGTTGTTCTTCCCACAAACGTCAGCACCATTCTTCCTCCGGGGACTATCTCCTCGGAGCGTGACCGGAGGAAGGACCGGAAATCCCTCCTGAACTGCTCCAAGTAGGCTTTGAGCACTGGAGGAGGACTCGTTTCGGTCAAGTAAATATGCCCTTTATTAATAATGGAACGTCGGTGATCAGAAGTACTAATAGTACTTGTGAGCCCGGGAGGCACCCGAGAGAGCCACTGGAGGCTGTAAGAGGAGTGGACAAAGTGTAAGCTTCCTGTCGGGAAAAGCCTGCCATAGAAAGAACCGGGCACTGCAGCTACGTAACATGAGGACTTGAAGTCGTCCTTCCTGAGCTTCTCGTAGAAGGCAGGGAGCGACTGTGAGATGGAGTTGAAGTCGTTGCTTGGGAGATCGTTGAGAAAGACTTGGAGTTCCGGGACCGGGCGCTTCAGGCGGCGGCTGCCCCCGTCGACGGCGTCTATGATCTCTGAGATCGCTAGAAAGGTGTTGGGGCCTGAAGAGCAACCCAGGTCTCCGATGCCTAGGCTTTGTGTGAAGATGGACGAGCAAATTAGATCGTATATGGCCTTCTCTACGATGGGCTTCACTTTGTTCATCGCAACCCTCTGCATGCACACATTAATTAGTACTAGAAAGAGATTGAGAGAAGAAGATATTTATCAGATCACCTGGAGAGATGAGTTGTTTGCGTAGCTGGTTTCTCCGGATCCTCTAACCATGTGAAGAATTTTCTCAACTTCCATGCTTTAATATTCTTTGCTTCTTGATCTCCTTCTCAATTATGAAGGCAGCTTTGGTCTTGAGAAGAAAGGAGAGGAACTGGGTTGAATTTATAGAGGTGGGAGCCTGGGAGGACTCACCGACCAGTACTGGGTACTTGATCAGATCTGCTACCGCTGCAGCCACAAGGCCTAAAATTAACAGCTTATAATGGAAAGGTATTGACAGTACAGTGTAATTAATTGGTGCTGCCGTCTATCACGAAAGGACTGAGTTATCAATATTTGCAGCTGCATGTGATCATGATCAGGTAAAAATCAACTTAGAAGTGAATCCAAATTAAGGACGGCTTAATTAAATAACAGGCGTGAGCTAGCCGCATCAAACTGGTAGGAAGTACATAAATAACAAAGGTCCCAGTGATCTGACAACACAGTTTTGTAAGTTATTCAGTACCACAAAAATGGGATCATCATGGACGACCACTCAAAATGATTCTATATAAGTTTGTGATACACATTTTTCTCAATTGCATTGTGTATATAAGAATAATACAAAACCCAGTACTATATATATATATATATATATATATATATATATATATATTATTTCAAACTTTTTTTCGATCCATAAATTTGCATCTAAAGATGGAGATGCATGACAGCCACCCATAAGATCTGTACATCTTTGTCATCTATGCATGTATGATTGAACGCAATGAGTTTCTCTACCTTCCGTTTCTCTCGATTACAATAATGTGTTCCACATGACCAAGACTTTCGTACTGCTTTCGAACTGTGCATGCGACGCCGAAAGTTCGAGTGATAACGAAATGAGGTGACGATCGAGTTCTGACGTGGGCCTCCATGCAGAGGACTACGTACGTGAAACACGGGGACGGTGTCTTATCCGGTAGTAAACAACGTACATGTTTAAATTTTCTCTAAGAAAGAGACAATATAGATATAAAATAAAAAAAACGCGGAAAATTAAAGAAACACACTCAGTGATTGAGACAAAGAATTCGTTTCAGGTACTGGAAGCCGATGGTGGAGGAATATGAGACAATATGGTTGGTTAAAAATTGCCCTCCTAGCACTTCTTGCTTGGGAGAAGAAAGGCCTCACAATATTTTAATGAATAATCATGATCTCATTGTTCCTAAAACCTATATATGATAGCAAAAATCATGATCTTATTTTGTTATAAATCTTACACTAAATAAGAAATTTGATCATATTTATATTAATAAAAAATGTTAGGATTCAACATAGGATATATACAACACAAGTTACAAATTGGTTATAATTGGCAAAAACGGAGATCAAGGTAATTATAATGAGCAGCTGATCACATTAATGCTCCTCTGGACATATTATTATAAAATTATATTACACCATGACGTACACATTGTTTATTGTTTATAGATATGCAGTACATTAGCTTAACTTAGTTTACAATTTATATATAAATATAGCAATTATTCGATGAAACGTCTTACCTATGACGTTCTAGCTATGACGTTCTAGCTATGACGTACGTGCACTAGTAAAAAAGTCCATTCCGCCGACGGCCAAAAGGCATCGGCAGAATACGAATACCCGTCGGTGGAAATCCGACGACGGGTAACGTCACGTCGTCGGAACCTCCGTAGGCGGAGGCGTCAGCCGATGAAACAACCCGTCGCGGGACAAAAAAACCCGTTGTGCGACTGAATAGAGTCGGCCGACGCCGGGACCCGTCGGCGGAGGAAAGTCCAACGACGGACCTCAACGTGTCGGCGGGAAGGATTCCCCGACGCACCCCTCCGAGTGGTGGTGCGTCGGCGGAATTCCCCCGATGCATCCCTACGCGTGGGGTGCGTCGGTAGAATTGATTCCATCGACGGCTGGAGGTGCGTCGGCGGAATGTTTGAAAAAATAAAAAAAATTTAGTTTACGGAGCTGAGAGAAGAGAGAAGAGAGAGAGCAGAGGGAGAAGAGAGAGAAGAGAGAAGAGAGAAGAGAAGAGAGAAGAGAGAGATGAGAGGGAGAGAGAGATGAGAGAGAGAGAAAGATGAGAGGGAGAGAGAGATGAGAGGGAGAGAGAGATGAGAGAGAGAGAGGAGAGAAAGAGGGAGCACACCTGTCACCATATCTTCCAAGTGAGAAGAGTAAAACAACTTCGAGAGTGCCATTCCAGCTCCCATTCTTCTAGTAATATCATCAATCATATAAAGTAGATACACCAATAATGTTAGTGGCACCAAAGGATATTATTTATTTAGTTTTCCAGTGACATGATTGAGCCACCCTACACACAATCACCAGGTCTAGATTTACCTATAATGTCCCTATCTCTCAAGATAGTAAATACCTTTTACCTTATTCTCGGTCAACTATTCAATTTGATGGTAGGATGACTCACCAGAGATCAAAGAGAAATATGATTGAGCCACCCTACACACAATCACCAGGTCTAGATACACCAATAATGTCCCTATCTCTCAAGCTGGTAAATACCTTTACCTTATTCTCTATCAACTATTCAATTTGATGGTAGGATGACTCACGAGAGATCAAAGAGAAATATGACTGGAAAAGCCCAATGCTAGATGGATAAAAAGAGTTCTAGTTACTAAGTAAAAAACACTACAGAACATACAAAAAATAAATCAACTCTAAGATTCCCAACCTCATGTTGTTACATACGATGAGAAATAGCTTTTCCAGGAGAACGCTAGCATAATTAATAATTTGATTCATAGTAAAGTATTCAAAATTGAGTTGAACAACGAGTCATAACCAGCATTTCTAAAAATTCTCCCACAACCTTACAAATGATATAAAGTATTCAAAACTGGAAGCATGAGCATGATAACCTAATTAAATAAGTGCCCATAACATCACAATATTAAACAATATTAAAGCTAAGACGAATAATAAACAATGAGGCTACTAGTGTTAGAAAAGATATTTTATCATACAACAAGCAATTGGTGATGGTGAAATCCCCAAAGAGTCTCCACTACCGAAAGGAGAAGAAGAATGTCGGCAGCAAAATCCAGCGGGGAAAGGAGAAGAAGAAGGGCCCAGGTGAGGGGAGGAGGAGAAGAAGAAGGTTGCGGGGAGGGAAAAGAAGGGCGAGGGGAAGAAGAAGGTCGGGGGAAGGGAGAAGAATGGCGTGGGGAGGGAGAAGAAGGGCGTGGGGAGGGAGAAGAAGGGGGGGAGGGAGAAGAAGGGCACGGGGAGGAGAAGAAGGCCGCGAAGAGCAGAAGAAGGGCGCGGGAGGAGAGGAAAAGAGAGAGAAGGGCGCAGGGGAGGGAGAAGAAAAGAGAGAGAGAAGGGCGCGGGGGAGGGAAAAGAAAAGAGAGAGAGAGAAGGGCGCGGGGGAGGGAGAAGAAATGAGAGAGAGAAGGGCGAGGGCGAGGGAGAAAAGGGGAAAATCGTCCGACGACGCGTAACTACGTGTCGGCGCAGTATTTCAGCCGACGCGTGAGCAAGGGTCGGTGGATTCTTTATGCGATTAATTTATTAGTCCGCCGACGCGTATTGGGCGCGTTGGCGGAAGTAACATTGTATTCCCTGTTTGTATACTATCCGCCGACACTTTCTAGGGTGCGTCGGCGGACAAAATTGTGTGTTTCCCCCGACGGGTTCGTACTGGGGTGCGTCGGCGCTTCAGTTTTGTGTCCGCCAACGCGTGTTCAAAAGGCCGTCGGAAGGCTTTGGGTGTTCCACCGACGGGTGGCAGGATTTAGCGAAGTTCCGCCGATGAGACAAAAAGACCGTCGGGGGAGAGGTATTCCGCCGACGCAAAAATTTACCAACCATCGGCGGATAACACTTTTCTAGCAGTGGTGATCAACTTGCCTCAGTTTTTAAAACCCCGAAAGTTTGAAACAATTAATCAGCCTAGCTAGATAATTTAACCAAACCAAGCAACCTAACTTGAAACACAAAAGAGATTATGATCTGACAAAATATGATCAATTTTGCTTGGGTTGAATCAGTGATTTACGCAAAGGAATGTATTACTAGCATCTTCGCAAATATCACGCTAATAACTAGAGAAAACTAATAAAATTTCCAGCCAGGTGAAGCACTAGCTAGTAAGATCTTCAACTTGAAAATTTATGATAAAAGCATCTGGAACACCTTTTTGATTTTATTTAAAAAGTTTTTTGGGTATGGGGGTTTTGATGGGCGGCGGATATATTGTCGCCCATAACAATTTTACGTATAGGGCGACAGTACCGTCAATGGGTTGGCTTGGCCCGTGTTCCCTTGGGCCGCCCGGTGATGGGCCCAAGTTGGTCCGTCACCCAAACACTCTTTTCTACTACTGTTAGATGGCTCTCTCTTTATATGCTGTTGTGAATAATTTTTGACCTTCAGGAGTTACATCTGTGACTCCATTGGCCGTGATTTGTCTCATGTTCTCAATGTTAGTATTCTTCAGAAAAGTATAACTCAATACTTCTGTCCCTTTGATTCCTCATAAGGTGGCACCAGTTTTCAGCTCTCTTTTGGTGAATCTTGTCGCATGCAAAGAAAAGATATAACCAACTTAAAAACTAAATTCCCACCACAATTTTGAGTTTTCTTTCAAATTCCTTTATATAGCCTTCACTTTGAGTTTTTCTTCAAATTCCCTCACTATATCCTTCGGTTTGAGTGTTTCTTTGAAATCACTTACTATATCCGTTAGTTTGAGTTTAATTTTGGATTCCCTTATTATAGCCTTTAATTTGAGTTTTTCATTGAATTTCCTTAATATGACCTTCATTTTGAATTTCTCTTTGAATTCCTTTAATATATCCTGCAGTTTGAGTTTTTTGTCGAATTCCCCTATTATGGCCTTCAGTTTGAGTTTTTCATTGAATTCCTTTACAGTAGTATTTTGTTTGAGGTTTTCATTTAATTCCCTTACTATAGGCTTCAGTTTTAATTTTTCTAATAGCTTTCAGCGTGAGTTTTTTTAAATTCTTTACTATAGCCTTCAGTACGAGTTTTTGTTGGAATTCCCTTACTACAACCTTCTGTTTGAGTTTGAGTTTTTCACTGAATTTCCTTACTATAGCATTCCGTTTGAGTTGTTCGTTTGATTCACCTTCTATAGCCTTCAATTTGAGTTGTTCGTTTAATTCACCTTCTATAGCCTTCAATTTGAGTTGATTATTTAATTCGCCTTCTATAGCCTTCAATTTGAGTTTTTCATCGAATTCCCTTAATATGGTCTTCATTTTGAGTTCCATTCGAATTCCTTTAATATATCCTTCAATTTGAGTTTTTTGTCGAATACCCTTACTATAGCCTTCAATTTGAGTTTTTCATTGAATTCCCCTTATTATGACCTTCCGTTTGAGTTTTTTTGTTTAATTCCTTAGATGTAGGCTTCAGTTGTAATTTTTCTTATAGTTTTCAGTTTGAGATTTTTTTAATTTCCTTAGTAGAACCTTCCGTTCGAGTTTTTGTTGGCATTCCCTTATTATAGCCTTCTATTGAGTTTTTCTTCAAATTCCCTTATCATATAGCCTTGAGTTTGATTTCTTTGAATGCCCTTATGATAGCCTTCAGTTTCAGTTTTTCACAGAATTCCGTTACTATAGCTTTCCGTTTGAGTTTTTTTTTTGTTTTAATCCCTTGTTGTAGCCTTCATTTTTCATTTTTCTTATAGCTTTCAGTTTGAGGTTTTTTTTTTGAATTCTCTTACTATAGCATTCATTTCTAGTTTTTGTTGAATTCTCATACTATAGCCTTTGGTTTTTGTTTTTGTTTCAAATTTCGTTACCATATAACTTTGAGTTTGAGTTTTCGTTCAAATTCCCTTAATATAGCTTTCAGTTTGATTTCTTTAAATATCCTTACTATAGCCTTCAATATGAGTTTTTTCTACGAATTCCAATATTATACCTCTAGATTGAGTTTTTTCTTCGTATTCCCTTAGTGTTTCATCAAATTACTTACTATTGCCTTCAATTTGAGTTTTTTTCGAATTCTTTTACTATTGCCTTTAATTTGAGTTTTTCAAAGAATTCCCATACTGTATCCTTCAGAGATTTTCGTAGAATTCCCTTACTATAGCCTTTAGTTTGAGTTTTTCGTTGAATTCCCTTACTATAGCCTTTAGTTTGAGTTTTTCGTTGAATTCCCTTACTATATCCTACAATTTGACTTTTTAAATTCCCTAACTGATAATCTAATGTTTGTGTTTTCTTTTGAATTCCCTTAAATAGCCTTTAGTTTGAGTTTTCTTTAAATTCCCTTACTATAGCCAACAGTTTGAGTTTTTCTTCGAATTCCTTATTATTGCCTTAAGTTTGAGTTTTTCTACGAATTTCTTTTTGTGTGGCCTTTAGTTTGAGTTTTAATAAATTCTTAGTCTAAACTTTGGTTTTTTGATTTTCGTCATATTCTTTTACTATAGCCTTCAATTTGAGTTTTTCATTGAAATCCCCTTACTATATCCTGCACTTCGACTTTTTTTTTTCCGAATTCCCTCACCCAAGCCTTATGTTTGAGTTTTCTTTTGAACTCCCTTATATAGCCTTCATTTTGTCTGTTTCTTCAAATTCCCTTTCTATAGCCTTTCGTTTGTATTTTTCTTCGAATTCCCTTACGATAGCCTTCAGTTTGAGTTTTTGTTCGAATTCCTACAGGCTACAAATTACTTTAATATAACCTTCATTTTGAGTTTATCTTTGAATTCGCTTTATATATCCTTCACTTTAAGTTTTTCGTCGAATTCCCTTACTAATTACTATAGCCTTTAGTTTGAATTCTATTTTTGAATTCCCTTACGATAGCTACCATTTGAGTTTTTTTGTTTAATTCCCTTGCTATAGGACTCAGTTTCATTTTTCATATAGCTTTCAGTTTGGGTTTTTTTTTTTTGAGTTTCCTTACGATAGACTTCAATTCGATTTTTTGTTGGAATTCCCTTAGTATAGCCACCTATTTAAGTTTTTTTTTTCGAATTCCCTTACCATATAGCCTTCAGTTTAATTTCTTCGCATTCCTTACTATAGCCTTTAGTTTGAGTTTTTTGTCGAATTCCCATACTATACCATTCAGTTTTGGTTTTTCTTCAAATTCCCTTACTGTAGCCTTCAGTTTGAATGTTTCTTTGAATTCCTTACTATCGCCTTCAGTTTAAGTTTTTCTTTAAATTCCTTTGCAATAGCCTTAAGTTGGAGTTTTTTGTCGAATTCCCTTACAATAACCTTCAATTTGAGAATTTCGCGTAATTCCCTTAATATATGGCCTTCAATTTGAGTTTTTCTTTGAATTCCCTTACTACCATCTACTGTTTAACTTGTATTTCTAATTCCCTTACTATAGCCTTTTGTTTGAGTTTTCTACGTTTTGAATTTTCTTTTATAGCCTTTTGTTTGAGTTTTTCGTCGAAATTCCTTACCATTGCCTTCAAATTGAGTTTTTCTTCAAATTCTCTTACTATTCCCTTCATTTTGAGTTTTTCGTTGAATTTCATTACTATACGCCTTCATTTTGAGTTTTTCGTTGAATTTCATTACTATACGCCTTCATTTTGAATTTTTCATTGAATTACCTGTCAATAGCCTTCAATTTGACTTTTTTCTTCAACCCGTCGGGGGAACCATAGGTTTCGTCTGGCTACGCACCTTGACGCGCGTCGGCGGACTCAGCTGTGAAGCGCCGACGCATACCTGTTCAAACCCGTCGGGGGAATATTACTCTTTGGGTCTTATTTGGTACGCTGACGGGTTGAAATATTCCGACCCTACTTCCCGCGCTGCGTTAAGTGCGAAACGGGAAGACAGGGTATACCGAAATTTAAACCCTTTCCTTCGACGAAAGGGGTCGAAACGCGTCGACGGAAGCGAGCGCGCGAAATCAAAGCTCCCGGTGTTCTCCCGGCCTTCCTCGGCGTTCCCCCGGCCTTCCGCGGCGTTCCCCCGGCGTTCCCCGGCGTTCCCCCGGCGTGCCCCCGGCATTCCGTCGGAAAGTTCTCGGATTTCTTCTTCTCGGCGACGCACGCAGTCCTCCGGCCGAAGACCCTACTTCGACGTTGCGCGTGGGACGAGGAACCCCGTTCTTCCGAAGCCAAAAAACACGTTTTGCGGGGGCGTGCTCGGTGTTCCGGCCAGCCACTGTGCGTCGAACCTCTGCGTTAATTCCTCTCCCACCGGCAAGAGTCTGTTCTTCTTCGCCGCAGGTAAGTTTATTTTGGTTCTATTAATTTTCAGTTTGCTTCCCCTTTTGCTTCTTCGTCATTATTCTCACAAGTTTCTCTTATTTTATCTCTTTGTCTCGCTCTGAGCTACAGTTCGCCGTCCTCAAGCCCTCTGTTGACAACCAGCGAGAGGCAATCGTCGGGCGAAAATCAGAGAGTGGTAACGGTCCCGAAAGCTGCTGCTAAAACAGTAGCGAGTGAGTTTTACATTGTCGTTAGTGTTGTTTTAATTACTGAGAAGCATGTATTAGAATTAATTCTTTGTTAAGGTTTTTCTCATGGATTGATAAAAACTCGTGGATTGTATTAAAGATTTATTGTTTTTGTTGAATGATTTTTGCATAGTGTTGCAATCATGGGTTGAATGATGGTGGGATTATTTTACTCATGCGTTTCCTTGTTGAATCGATGGTGGATGTGTACCGGTGTGTTTCTCTCATGGTGGATGTGTCTTTGTCTCTCTTTGGTTGCTCCCTGAATTCCCTCTCCTTATGTGTTACTCTCTCTCTCTCTCTCTCTGGTTTTACCTCTTGCTTATTCTCTCTGATTTCGCCTTTGTTATATATTTCTCTCTCTCGGTTTATTCTCTCTGATTTCGCCATTGTTATATAATTTCTCTCTCTCTCTCTCTCTGATTTAAGATTCTGTTTTAAACTCTTACATCTCTCTCTTATTTTCTCGCTCTCTTGCTCTCTGAATTTAAATTCTGTTTTAAACTCTTAAGTCTCTCTCCCTTATTTTCTCTCTCCCCCTCTCTTTATCTCTCTCTCTGAATTTAAATTCTGTTTTTAATTCTTAAATCTCTATCTTATTCTCTCTTTACCTCTCTCTCTTTCTCTCTCCCTCTGAATTGAACTTCTAATTTAAACTCTTAAACCTCTCTTTTTTTCTCTTTCTCTCTCTCTCTGATTTAGAATTCTGTTTTAAACTCTTCCAATCTCTCTCTTATTTTCTCTCTCTCTCTCTCTCTCTCTCTCTCTCTCTCTCTCTGATTTAAGATTCTGTTTTAAACTCTTACATCTCTCTTTTATTTTTTTCGCTCTCTTGCTCTCTGAATTTAAATTCTGTTTTAAACTCTTAAGTCTCTCTCTCTTATTTTCTCTCTCTCCCCCTCTCTTGCTCTCTCTCTCTCTCCGAAATACAATTCTGTTTTAAACTGTTAAACTTTTCTCTTTTTTTCACTCTCTCTCTCTTTGTCTCTCTGAATTTAAATTCTGTTTTTAATTCTTAAATTTCTTTCTTATTCTCTCTTTATCTCTCTCTTTCTCTCTCCCTCTGAATTGAACTTCTGATTTAAACTCTTAAACCTCTCTCTTATTTTCTCTTTCTCTCTCTCTCTGATTTAGAATTCTGTTGTAAACTCTTCCAATCTCTCTCTTATTTTCTCTCTCTCTCTCTCTCTCTGATTTAAGGTTCTGTTTAAACTCTTACATCTCTCTCTTATTTTCTCGCTCTCTTGCTCTCTGAATTTAAATTCTGTTTTAAACTCTTAAGTCTCTCTCTCTCTTATTTTCTCTCTCTCCCCCTCTCTTGCTCTCTCTCTCTCTCTCTCTCCGAAATACAATTCTGTTTTAAACTGTTAAACTTCTCTTTTTTTCACTCTCTCTCTCTTTGTCTCTCTGAATTTAAATTCTGTTTTTAATTCTTAAATCTCTGTCTTATTCTCTCTTTATCTCTCTCTTTCTCTCTGCCTCTGAATTGAACTTCTGATTTAAACTCTTAAACCTCTCTCTTTTTTTCTCTTTCTCTCTCTCTCTGATTTAGAATTCTGTTTTAAACTCTTCCAATCTCTCTCTTTTTCTCGCTCTCTCTCTCTCTCTCTCTCTCTCTCTCTCTCTCTCTCTCTCTCTCTCTCTCTCAACCACTCTGTTCTCTCTCTTGTCTCAATTGTCTCTCACACTTTGTTTCACTATTTAATTCTCTCCCTCCCTCTATCTCTCCAATGGAGAATCCATGATAAGGCCACAGGTTTAGGTGTTCTTCACCATGTCTGATTTTTGGCTTCTCAAAGCCAAGAGGTCCAATCTTTCAAGGCTATGGTTGTCGTCCGTTTTGTGCACTACCATCACAACCGTATTTGATTTTTTCTTTAGAGAAAGGTTTGTGGGTAGTCATGGCCTTGAAGATTTTTAGCATGGTGAGTTACCCAATTGAGTGTTAAACACCCAATCTTTTTCTTTTATGTAGATTATCTTTCAGAATTACCATGGATACGGACTATTTGAATGACAAGAGATGGATGTATTCGTACAAGACAAAGCCGGCCCGGTGTCATCCTAGATTTGTTGCTGGTGTCAATTTTTTTATAGATTATGCAAGAGAACGGTTGGGAGTGCAAGGCAATGGTCTTATGTGTTGTCCATGTCGGAAGTGTGAAAATGGACAAAACCTTGATTGTGAGACCATCAAGACCCATATAGTCCTAGAGGGTTTTTTCCCGGTATACGAAACCTGGTCATACCATGGAGAGAGACCACAAAATCAGTCCGACATTAATGTGCCGAGTGGCCATGGCGAGGAGATGGGAAGGATGTTGGGTGATGCTTTCATGCACAATATGGAACAAGACCCTGTTCCGAATTATCCTGATGATGCAGAAGTACAGAAATTTCAAAAGCTACTGGAAGAGGCGAAGAAGCCGCTATATGGAGGATGTCATAAATACTCAAAACTGAGTTTCATGGTGACTTATTCCAAATAAAGTGTTTGAACAGATGGAGCAACAAATCATTCTCAGATGTTGTTTCCCTTCTTAAAGACACCCTTCCCCCAGATAATTTGCTGCTACGAAGTTGGTATGAGTCAAAGAAAACGATGGCAGACTTGGGATTGAGTTACGAGAAGATCCATGCATGTTCGAACGACTGTGTATTATACAGGAATGATTTCAAAGAACTCGATAAGTGTCCAAGATGTGGATCCTCAAGATGGGCGGTCAAGAAAGAGGGGAGAGTGCAGACCGCTTCAAGACCTGCAAAGGTCCTTAGACATTTTCCCTTGGTGCTGAGGTTGCAACGGATGTTTATGTCCAACATAACATCTGAGTTTATGACATGGCATGGTTCAGCACCTGCAACTGAAGCGGGAAAGGTGATTCACCCCAGAGATTCAGCAGCATGGAAACACTTTGACAAATTGTATCCATCCTTCAGTTCCGATCACCGGAACATTCGATTGGGTCTTGCAAGTGATGGTTTCAGCCCATTTAGGTTTGGGACAGGGTCGAGTCATAGTACATGGCCAGTAACCATTACTGTCTACAATCTTCCTCCTTGGTTGGCAATGAAACAACTATATTTTATGATGACCCTTCTTATTGATGGACCAAAGTCTCCAAGAAACGACATTGACGTCTACCTGCAACCGCTGATTGACGAGTTAAAAATGTTATGGGAATCTGGAGTGAGAACTTACGATTCACATACAAGGTCATTCTTTCAAATGCGTGCAACGTTAATGTGGACTATATCAGACTTTCCTGCATATGGCATGTTGTCTGGTTGGAGTACGAAGGGGTACAAAACATGTCCCACCTGTCACGTGAGCACTGCTTCGTCATATCTGCCGCACAATCAAAAATGTGTATACATGCGGCACCGAAGGTTTCTACCGAATGATCATCCGTGGTGTGTAGATAAGAGGTTGTTTGATGGGACAGAAGAACTAGATGGAAACCCTCTTCCCTTATCTAGCGAGGACATTATGAATAGTCTGGTGGGGCATGAAAACGCTGTGTTTGGGAAGGGGAAAGGGGTTCAGGCGGAGGCCAACACTTTGCCCGAAGGATGGAAAAAGAGGAGTGTATTTTTTGAAGTTCCGTATTGGAGTGGTCTACTCATTCGCCACAACATAGATGTCATGCATATCGAGAAGAATGTATGCGACAGTATTTTGAGTACACTCTTGGAAAAGGATGGAAAGTCAAAGGATAACTTGAAGTCCAGATTAGACTTGCAAGCGCTCAACATACGGAAACAACTCCATCCACGGCCATCGAAAAAAGTTGCTGGTAAGGTATTAATTCCTCATGTGGCGTACAGTTTGACGAAGGATGAAAAAACATGTTTTCTACTTGTATTGAAGGAATTAAAGCTCCCATCTGGTTTTAGTTCAAATGTCTCAAACCAAGTACAAGTTAAAGCAAGGAAAATAGTGGGCTTCAAGAGTCATAATTTTCATGTTCTGATGCAACAGCTACTTCCATTAGCATTGAGGAAAACGATGTCAGTGCCGGTGTGCAAAGTTTTGCATGAGTTTTCAGCTTACTTCAGGGAGCTGTGTTCCAAAGTCATTGATGTGCAAAACGTGGAAAAACTTGAGGCAGCCATCCCATTAATCTTGTGCAAGTTAGAGAGAATATTTCCGCCTTCGTTTTTGACGTCATGGTCCATCCGAGTATACACCTAGCAACAGAGGTCAGACTGGGCAGGCCAAGCATGCGATGATGGATGTACCCAATTGAACATCACTTGCTTACATTGAAGAATTACATCCACAATAGAAATTGGCCAGAGGGATCCATTGCAGAAGGTTACTTGATGGAAGAAGTAACTACTTTCTGTGCACGTTATGTACAGGGCATGGAGTCCAAGATTAGTAGACCGGTGAGGTATGAACCAAGACCTTTAGGGGCAGCGCGTCCTCATATGCTCACTGCTGATGTTGTATACCAGCTCCACTGGTTCTTACTTTTCAACACTCCAGAGGCTCATCCGTACCTATTGTAAGTAGTTCTAGTCCTCTAACTAAATATTATACTATCCACAACCAATATACCACAACTTAATTAATCACTTGCACATTTGGTTGTAGGGAACATAGAGACTACTTGAGAAAGCTTCACCCCACCCCCAATAGACTGATCATCGGATACAGACTGAACAACACTTACATTTTGTGCAATGGTTCAGAACACGGGTGAGTTTATCCCCCAAAGCAGTAATTTGATGTGCTTCCATTAAAGCGTTTTCGCTTTGTTGACACCCAATGTGTTTAATCATCAAATTGTGTAGGTGATAAATTTATCGAATCAAGGCGATGCGATAGAAGATCTACAATATCTTGCTCGGGGCCCCAATTCCGAAACCAAGTCGTATAAAGGTTTTTTTGGGAATGGTTACAAGTTTCAGACAGAGCAAGTCGATGAAAATCGGACCACTCAAAATAGTGGCATTGCCACTGTGGGGGAAGAAAGTGAGGTATTTTACGGTGTTCTGCAGATGGTACTCGAAGTCTTCGTTGGGCCTTGGAGTCCTATCAACATATTTAAGTGCAGATGGTTCTATATGAAGAAGGGCACTGGTTCTGTTAATGATGGGCTTGATTACACGTTAGTGAATTCGTCAAGGCACACGTATGAAGACGAACCCTTCATCTATCCATCTCAAGCCCAACAGGTATTTTATTCGAAAGACCCTGTTGATCCTACTTGGAGTGTTGTGTGTCGTTGGAGACCTCGGGACACATACGACATCCCTCTAGTTAACGTCGATGTGAGGGCCGAAGAAGATGAGGCCATATTGTTGGCACAAGACAAAGGGATCAGAGACGTCACAACATTGAACCAAGTTGATGATGTTTTGAGGTACGCACTGACCTGGGTCCAGGATTAAGAATTGATCTTGCAGATTTGAATGTAACATAGTGTAAGTTTGATATCTCTCTGAATTATTGTAGTGTGGATCGTAATAGCTAATTTTATTTATTTTGTGAAGAAAGCTGACTATCGACGTCTCTTTATATTTGCAGGGTAAATATGCCACCGAGGAAGCATCCCATTGACTCCTCATCACCGTCACTAGCAAGGGTCAGAGTTCGGGCAGTTCGGCCAGCCCGAACAACAACAGTCCTGAGTCCGACTCGGCCTGCCCGGGCCACTCCAGTTCCGACTCCGACTCCACCGGCTTCTGCTCCAGCTACACTAGCATCATCGTCACAGATGCCAGACATGGGTACTAACATAAACCATATTTTTTTTGTTTTGGAAGGTTTGTGTTCTAATTTTAGCTCTTTCATATTATAGATGAGTGTAATCGTAAGTTTAGGGAGTTCTTTCCAGAATACGAATCACCTGAGAGCTATTCTTCAGGTAAACTTGAAGTGTAATGATATTTTTGTAGTGTGTTATATGAATTGTGTTCTAACTTGCAATTTGGTAGGCCCGATCCCTATGGAAGACATGGAAACGCAAAGACCCGACTGGGCAGAAACAGAAGATGTTGCTGAACCATCAAATCCGCGTTAAAGCATCTTCGTTTCTGCCTCATAATCCTTGGACGGTAACTATCAGAGATGGCCAGCTGGTTGGAGGACGACAGTCTTCATTGTCATATCTCATGGGGACGGTAGTACGGGCAGATCAGTACTTTCCGTTGCATCTCGAGTGGCGTGACTATCCCCCCCATGAGCTGCATACCTGGTTTAACATTATCAAAGTAAGAAGTGCTAGTTAATTATTTATTTTCAAACTTGGGACGGTTAAACTGAGTTTTTATTTTTGCAGGCAAAGTATAACTTTGTAGATGTCGAGGGTGCTCCAGTCACAGAGCAAAAGGCCATGGAGGCTATCAAGCCTGTGCTCCAGAAAATCATTAGAGATAACCGAGCTGCATATAAGAAAGAGCACTATGATGGGAAGACTGATGACCAATTGAAGACTTGTCCCATACGTGGTATGAGCCAAGAGGACTGGGTTCTCCTCGTGAAGTATTAAGAAAATGTTAGGAGTCAGTGTATCGATGAGCAGAACAGTCGTAATCGACAAAAGTTCAAGACAACGCATACCCTTGGGTCAAAGTCTCTTCCCCGATTCTTAGAGGAACAGGTATTTATATGATTACCTTATGGGAACTCTTCTTATTTTGTTTTCATCCTTGATTGCTTATCGCATACATTAATTACACAGCGTCGTCTGACCCCGAGGGCTACACTTTCCTGATGGCATACATCAAAGCTCACCAGAGGAAGGATGGGACGTATCCGGATGAAATAACTGCTGAACACCGTGTAAGTTATATATTTTTGCTTTATGATCTGTGTTGAATACAACTTCCAGACCTATTTAATTCATTAATTTCCTTTGTCAGAAAGCGGTTCGCGAGCAGCCTTTGAAAGTAACGTTGCTCACTCCAAGGATCCCAGAGGTGACACGGTAATAGAGACAAGTGTTCGGGGCCACAAAGGTGGCTACTGAGAGAGGTTGGAACAGGCGCCGATTGCGTGAGAGGTGCCTCTTCCAGCTCTCGTGGTTATGTGGCATTGTCTGAAACAGTTGGAGAGGAGAGATGGGATAAGGAGGCATTGTCCCGTAAGGTACAAGCCATGAGCGAACGCATGGAGAGGTAGAAATGTTACATCTTGCACAGTCACAGCAAGGTAAGAATTGTCTTCAGTATTCTACATTATTTTAAATTGATGAGCATAAATATATATCTCTAATTTTCTACGTGTTAAGCTTCTGCAGGGTCTTCTGGCCATGGAGAGTCCCATCCGCCGCAACATTGACGATCGTATTATTTTGGAGGTCAGTAATAGCATCTTCTAACTCTTGTTGTTCAGTTTGCGCTGAGATCTCTTATATTGCCTGATAAGCAACATTGGAGTTCTGTTTGGCAAGTTTAGATGTTGATGGGAGAAGTAATATACTTCCATGTTAATGTATGTGTGCACTGTGGATAGGCAAATTTATGTTCTATTTTGGTTCTCAGGTTGTTGTTGGAGCTGACCTCAGAATTGTGGAAGAAGCCACCGTTGCCAGATTTTGTAATGGTTGGAAACGGCGCGTCGAGAATTGCAAACTCTTGTTTTTAGTAGACTGTGTAAATTTAGACATTGTAGATCTTTTCATTGGATGTAAATTTAGAAACTGTACTTCTTTATGTATATAGAACTTTTTTTTTCCATACGTGTTCTTCACTGTTAATGTTTTTCTTTTCATTTTTGTAAAATTGTATAGTGATGAAGAAAACAGGTTAAAGAAAAAAAAAGGAAAATCAATTTAAAAACAAAAAACCTCCGCCGACGGTTGAACCCATCGGCTATACACATACGCCGACGCGTCGGCACGTGTCGGCATAGAACTACAGCCGACAGGTAAGGAAGCATCGGCTGATATTAGACGACGCGCATTGGCGCGTCGGGTGAACATCCAACGCCGACGCCCTAGGACGCGTCGGGTGACCTCGGGCGACGCGTCAAGTCGCGTCGGGTGAACTCCGACGATGCTCGGTACCGCGTTGGTAATAAGCCTCCGCGGACGCGTGGGAAGCGTCGTCCTAGCAAGTTCCGCCGAGGCATGATCAGGCGCCGGTGGACCATTTCCACTGACGCACGTGCATCCGTCGTGGAATCCTTTTCGCCGACGCTTATTCATCCGTCGAGTAATATTTCCCCGGCCGCGATGTCGTCCGTCGTTGGATGATTTCCTTCGCCGACGGCTCCATGCGTCGGCGGACAAAATTCTGTCGCACGACGGGTTTTTTTGTTACGCGACGGGTTGTGGCGTCGGGTGACGCATCCGGCTACGGAGGTTGCGACGACGTGACGTTACCCGTCGTCGGATGTCTGCCGACGGGCTTTCGTGTTCGGCCGGTGCGTTTTGGCCCGTCGGCGGATGGGACATTTTTACTAGTGCTATAACCTTTAGTTTGAGTTTTTCGTTGAATTCACTTACTATATCCTACAATTTGACTTTTTAAATTCCCTAACTGATAGTCTAATGTTTGTGTCTTCTTTTGAATTCCCTTAAATAGCCTTTAGTTTGAGTTTTCTTTAAATTCCCTTACTATAGCCAACAGTTTGAGTTTTTCTTCGAATTCCTTATTATTGCCTTAAGTTTGAGTTTTTCTACGAATTTCTTTTTGTGTGGCCTTTAGTTTGAGTTTTAATAATTTCTTAGTCTAAACTTTGGTTTTTAGATTTTCGTCCTATTCTTTTACTATAGCCTTCAATATGAGTTTTTCATTGAAATCCCCTTACTATATCCTGCACTTCGACTTTTTTTTTTTCGAATTCCCTCACCCAAGCCTTATGTTTGAGTTTTCTTTCGAACTCCCTTATATAGCCTTCATTTTGTCTGTTTCTTCAAATTCCCTTTCTATAGCCTTCCGTTTGTATTTTTCTTCGAATTCCCTTACGATAGCCTTTTTTTTGTTCGAATTCCTATAGGCTACAAATTACTTTAATATAACCTTCATTTTGAGTTTATCTTTGAATTCCCTTTATATATCCTTCACTTTAAGTTTTTCGTCGAATTCCCTTACTAATTACTATAGCCTTTAGTTTGAATTCTATTTTTGAATTCCCGTACGATAGCTACCATTTGAATTTTTTTGTTTAATTCCCTTGCTATAGGACTCAGTTTCATTTTTCATATAGCTTTCAGTTTGGGTTTTTTTTTTTGAATTTCCTTACGATGGACTAGAGTTCTATTTTTTGTTGGAATTCCCTTAGTATAGCCACCTATTTAAATTTTTTTCGTTGAATTCCCTTACAATAACCTTCAATTTGAGAATTTCGTGTAATTCCCTTAATATATGGCCTTCAATTTGAGTTTTTCCTTGAATTCCCTTACTTTCTTCTACTGTTTAACTTGTATTTCTAATTCCCTTACTATAGCCTTATGTTTGAGTTTTCTACATTTTGAATTTTCTTTTATAGCCTTTTGTTTGAGTTTTTCGTCGAAATTCCTTACTATAGCCTTCAAATTGAGTTTTTCTTCAAATTCTCTTACTATACCCTTCATTTTGAGTTTTTCATTGAATTTCATTACTATACGCCTTCATTTTGAGTTTTTCATTGAATTTCATTACTATACGCCTTCATTTTGAATTTTTCATCGAATTACCTGTCAATAGCCTTGAATTTGACTTTTTTCTTCAAGTTCCTTTACAACTGCCTTGAGTTTGACTTTTCTGTCGAATTAACTATAGCCTTCAATTTGGTATTTTCTTCAAATTTCCTTACAATAGGCTTGAGTTTGAGTTTTTCGTCGAATTCCCTTACAATAGCCTTCAGTTTGATTTTTTTGGACGGATTCCCTTTTAAAAGCCTTTAGTTTGAAGTTTTCGTCTAATTCCCTTACTTTAGCCTTTAGTTGGAGGTTTTTGTTGAATTTCCTTACGACAGGAATCAATTTGAGCTTTTCTTGATTTCAATTATTATAGCTTTCAGTTTGAGCTTTTTCTAATTCCTTTACTATAGCTTTCAGTTTGACTTTTTCTTTGAATTCTTTTACTATAACCTTTAGTTTGAGTTTTTCTTCAAATTCCCTTACTATAACCTTCAATTTGATTTTTTCTTCAAATTCCGTTGCTATGGCCTTCATTTTGAGTTTTTTTGAATTCCTTTAATATATCCTTCAGTTCCAGTTTTTCATTGAATTCCCTAATTATTGCATTCAGTTTGAGTTTTTCATTGAATTCCCATACTATAGCGTCGTTTGAGGTTTCCCTTTAATTCTCTTGCTATTGGGTTCAGTTTAATTTTTCTTATAGGTTTCAGTTTTAATGTTTTTATTGGTTTCAGTTTAAGTTTTTTTTTAATTCCCTTACTATACCCTTCAGTTTGATTTTTTGTTGGAATTCCCTTAGTATAACCCTTCTGTTTGAGTTTTTCTTTGAATTCCTTTACTATAGCCTTTAGTTTGACTTTTTCATCAAATTCCCTTACTATAAACTTCGGTTTGAGATTTTCGTTGAATTATTGTCTTCAATTTGAATTTTTTGGTTAATTCCAATACAATATCCTACAATTTTTTATTTTTCGAATTCTCTCACTATAGCCTTATGTTTGAGTTTTCATTCAAATTCCCTTATAGCCTTTAGTTTGAGTTTTTCTTCCCATTTCCTTACTCTAGCCTTTTGTTTGAGTTTTTCTTCGAATTCCTTTATTAAAACCTTCATATTGATTTCTTCGAATTCTCTTACTATAGCCTTAAATTTTAGTTTTCACTGAATTCTGTTACTATGCCTTTCGTTTAATTCCCTTGCTATAGCCATCACTTTTCATTTTTTCGTATATCTTTCAATTTGAGTTTTTTTGAATTCCCTTACTATAACTTGTAGTTCGAGATCGTGTAAAATTCCCTTACTATAGCCTTTTGGTTTGAGTTTTTCTTCTAATTCCTTTACCATATTGCCATGAGTTTTATTTTCGTTCAAATTCCCTTACTATAGCCTTCAGTTCAATTTCTTGAAATTTCTTTATAATAGACTTCAGTATGAGTTTTTTTTTTTACGAATTCCCACACTATACCCTTCAGTTTGAGATTTTCTTCGAATTCCTTTACTGTAACCTTTAGTTTATGTTTTTTGACGAATTCCCTTTCTATAACTTTCCGTTTTAGATTTTCATAGAACTCCCTTACTATAGCCTTCGGTTAAAGTTTTTCATTAAATTACTTTACTATATCCTGCAATTTACCTTTTTTTTTTTCCGAATTCCCTTACTATAACCTAATGTTTGTGTTTTGTTTTGAATTCCCTTATATAGCCTTCAGTGTTAATTTTTCTTCGAAAGCCCTTACTATAGCCATCAGTTTGAGCTTTTCTTCGAATTCTTTATTTTTACCTTCAGTTTGAGTTTTTCTTCTAATTTCTTTCGTATAACCTTTAGTTAGAGTATTTAATGAATTACCTTACTGTAACGGTTGGTTTGAGGTTTTTGTCAGATTACCTTAGTCTTGCTTTCAGCTTGAGTTTTTCGTTGAAGTTCCCTTACTATATCCTTCACTTTCTTTACGAATTCCCTCACTAAAGTCATATGTTTGAGTTTTCTTTGAATTCCTTTATATAGTCTTCAGTTTGAGTTGTTTTTCAAATTCCCTTACTATAGTCTTAAGTTTGAGTTTTTTCTTCAAGTTCCATTACTATTGCCTTTAGTTTGTGTTTTTGTTGAATTAACTTTAGCCTTTAGTTTGGTATTTTGTCGAATTACCTTACAATAGGCTTGAGTTTGAGTTTTTCATCGAATTCTTTTACAATAGCCATCAATTTGAGTTTTTCATCGATTTCGCATTCTAAAGCCATGAGTTTGATATTTTCGTCGAATCCCCTTACTTCAGCTGTTAGTTTGAGGTTTTTGTTGAATTCCCTTACTATAGGATTCAGTTTGAGCTTTCTTGTCATTTCAATTACTATAGCATTCAGTTTGTGTTTTTCATTGATTTCCCTTACTATAGTCTTCTGTTTGAGTTTTTTTTTCCTATTCCATTACTGTAGCCATGAATTTGATTTTTATAATCAAATTCAATTACTATAGCCTTTAGTTTGAGTTTTCTCTAAATTCCCTTGCTACAACCTTGAGTTTGAGTTTTTCATCGAATTCCTCACTATTGCCTTCAATTTGAGTTTTTTTTTGAATTCCTTTACTATATTTTGAGTTTTTTTATTCAATTCCCTTACTAAAACCTTCAGGTTGAGATTTTCGTCAAATTCCAGCTATAGCATTATGTTTATGCTTTTTGTTTAATTCCCTTACTATATCTTACAATTTGGCTTTATATTTTAATTCCCATACTATAGCCTTATGTTTAAGTTTTTTTTCGAATTTCCTTTATATAATCTTTGGTTTAATTTTTTCCTACGAATTCACATACTATAGCCTTCAATTTGACTTTTTTTTTGTTCAAATTTGTTTACTATAGCCTACAGTTTTTCTTCGAATTCCTTTACTAGAGCCTTCAATTTGAGTTTAACTTTGAATTTCCTTACTAGCATTCAGTTTGAGTTTTTCTTCGAATTCCCTTACGATAGCCTTCAGTTTGAATTTTTTTTTTAATTCCTCACTATTACCTTAAATTTGAGTTTTTTTTTGTTGAATTCATTTACTTTGCTTTGAGTTTTTCATCAAATCCCTTACTATAATCTTCAGGTTGTGATTTTAGTCGAATTCCCACTATGGCCTTCAGTTTGTGTTTTTCGTTTGATTCCCTCACTATATCCCACAGTTTGTCTTTTTGTTTTAATTCCCATTCTATAGCCTTAAGTTTAAGTTTTATTTCGAATTTCCTTAATAGAGGCTCAAGTTTGATTTTTTCTACGAATTCCCTTACTATAGCCTTCAGTTTGAGTCTTTTTTTTTTATTTTCTTACTATACCCTTCAGTCTGAATTTTTTTTTCCGAATATCCTTACTCTAGCCTTCAATTAGAATTTTTCTTCGAATTCCCTTACTATACCCTTTTGTTTGAATTTTTCTTTGAATTCCCTTACTATAGCCTTAAATTTGAGTTTTTCTTCGAATTCCTGTAAATTGGCCTTCATTTTGAGTTTCTCTTTGAATTTCTTTAATATATCCTTCAGTTTGAGTTTTTCATTGAGTTCCCTTGCTATAGCCTTCAATTTGTGTTTTTCATTGAGTTCTCTAACTATAGCTTCGCTTGAGTATTTCGTTAAAATTTTTCTTATAGGTTTCAGTTTGAGTTTTTTTTATATTTATTCCCATACTATTGCCTTCAGTTCGATTTTTTGTTGGAATTCACTTAGTATAGCCTTCTGTTTGAGTTTTTCTTCAAATCCCCTTACCTTATCATTTGTGTTTTAGTTTTTTTTTTTATGAAACTCCCTTACTATTAGCTTCAGTTTGATTTCTTCAAATTCCCTTACTATTGCTTTCAGTTTTAGTTTTTCACTGAATTCCCTTACTATAGCCTTTCCTTTGTGTTTTTCGTTTAATTCCCTTGCCATATAGCCATCAATTTTAATTTTTCTTATAGTTTTCAGATTGAATTTTTTTTTTGAATTCCTTTACGATAGCCTTTAATTCGAGATTTTGTTTTAATTCCCTTACTATAGCCTTTTGCTTGAGTTTTTCTTCTAATTCCTTTACCATATTGCGATGAGTTTTAGCTTTTATTCTAATTCCCTTACTATAGCCTTCAGATTTATTTCTTAAAATTTCCTTACTATAGCTTTCAGTTTGAGTTTTTGTCCGAATTCCCATGCTCCCTTTAGTTTGTGTTTTTCTTTGAATTCCTTACTATTGCCTTCAGTTTGAGTTTTTTTTTGAATTCCTTCACTATAACCTTTAGTTTAAGTTTTTCATCGAATTCCCTTACTATAACCTTCAATTTGAGATCTTCGTCGAATTATAGCCTTCAGTTTGAGTTTTTCGTATAATTCTATTTCTATATCGTACAATTTGATTTTTTAAAAATTCTTTTACTATTGCCTTATGTTTGAGTTTTCATTTAAATTCCCTTATATAGCCTTCAATTTGAGCCTGTCTTTGGATTCCCTTACTGTAGCCTTCTGTTTGAGTTTTTCTTTGAATTCTCTTACCATATAGCCTTGAATTTGAGTTTCTGTTTAAATTCCCTAACTATTGCCTTCAGTTTCATTTTTTGAATTCCAGTACTTTAGACTTTAGTTTGAGTTTTTCTATAAATTCCCATACTATACCCTTTAGTTTGAGTTTTTATTCGAATTCCCTTACTATAGCCTTCATTTAGGTTTTTCACTAAATCCCTTACTATAGCCTTTCTTTTGTGTTTAATTCATTTGGCTTTTTCGTTTGATTCCCTTCCTATAGCCTTCAGTTTTAATTTATCTTATAGGTTTTAGTTTGAGATTTTTTTGTATTCCTTTTATAGCTTTCAGCTTGAATTTTTCTTCGAATTGCTTACCATGCCTTTAGTTTGAGTTTTTCTTCAAATTCCTTTACTAAAGCCTTCAGTTGAATGTTTCTTTGAATACTATTGCTTAAAGTTTATGTTTTTCTTCAAATTCCTTTACAATAGCCTTTTGTTTGAGTTTTCCGTCGAATGCCTTTACAGTAACCTTTAATTTGAGATTTTCATCGAATTCCCTTACTATATAGCCTTCAGTTTGAGTTTTTTTGTTGAATTCCCTTACTATCATCTACTGTTTGACTTGTATTTCCAGTTCCCTTGCTATAGCCTTGTTTGAGTTTTTTACATTTCGAATTTCCTTATATAGCCTTCCGTTTGAGTTTTTCGTCAACATGCCTTACTATAGGCTTGAGTTTGAGTTTTTATTCGAAATCCTTTACAATAGGCTTCAGTTTGATTTTTCGTTGAATTCCCTTACTTTATTTAGACTTTACTTTGAGGTTTTTGTTGAATTTCTTTAATATAGGTATCAGTTTGACCTTTTCTTGATTTCAATTATTATAGCCTTCAGTTCGAATATTTTTAGGAATTCACTTAGTGTAGAGTTCGTTTGGAGTTTTTCTTCGAATTCCCTTACCGTTTAGCTTTGAATTTGAGTTTTTATTCAAATACCTTGCTATACCGTTTGATTTCTTTGAATTCCCTTACTATAGACATCTGTTCGAGTTTTTCTTCGAATTCCCTTACTATAGCCTTCACTCTGTGCTTCTCTTCGAATTCCCTTAGTATAGCCTTCAGTTTGAATTTTTGTTAGAATTCTTTACTATTGTGTTCAGTTTGAGTTACTGTTCATATTTGTTTACTATAGCCTTTAGTTTGATATTTTCATTGAATTCTCTTGCAATAACCTTCAGTTTGTGATTTTCGTAGAATTCCCTTACTACAGTCTTCATCTTGAGTTTTTCGTTGAATTCCCTTACTATATCCTACATTTTGACTTTCTTTGTATTTCCTTTTTATACCCATAATTTTGAGTTTTATTTCAAATTCCTTTTTATAGGTTTTAGTTCGATTTTTTCTTCGAATTCCTTCACTATATCCTTTAGTGTGAATTATTTTCAATTCATTTCAAATTTTATATGGCCTTCAGTTTTATTTTTCTTTGAATACCCTCACTATATCCTTCAGTTTGAGTCTTTCTTGGATTACCTTACTGTACCCTTTAGTTTGAGTTTTCTTAAATTCCTTATTATAGCCTTCAATATGAATTTTCATCGAATTCCTTAATATGACCTTCATTTTGAGTTTCCTTTCGAATTCCTTTAATACATACATCGGTTTGGGTGGGTTCTTTCTAATTCCCTTACTATAGCCTTCAGTTTAAGTTTTTATTTAATTCTTACTATAGCCTTCCTTTGAGATTTCGCTTAATTCCTTAGCAATAGGCTTTAGTTGGTAATTTTCTAATTGCTTTGAGTTTAAGATTTTTTATTTCGCTTAGAAGAGTCTTAAATTGGAGTTTTTTGGAATTCCTTAGTATATATAGCTTCTGCTTGAGTTTTTATTCAAATTCCTTTATTATAGCCTTCTATTTGATTCCTTGAATTCCCTTCCCATAGACTTCAGTTTCTGGTTCAAATTCCCTTCTGTACAGTTCAATTTCTTAGAAATTTCTTTAATAGACTTAAATTATGAGTTTTTTTTTTTACAATTCCCACTATACCCCCTTGGGTTTGGTGCGAATTCCTTTTGTATTGCTAGTTTATGTTTTTGTGAATTCCCTTTCTATAACTTTCCGTTTTAGATTTTCATAAGACTACTATAACGGTTAAGTTTTCATTAAATTACTTTACTATATCCTGCAATTTACCTTTTTTTTTTCGATTCCCTTACTATAACCTAATGTTTGTGTGTTTGAATTCCCTTATATAGCCTTCAGTGTTTTCTTGACCCTTACTATAGCCATCGGTTTGCGACTTTTCTTGAATTCTTCTTTTTGCCAGTTTGAGTTTTCTTCTAATTTCTTTTCATTATAACCTTTGGTTAGAGTATTTAATAGATCACCTTCTTTTATGTAGATTTTGGTTTGAGGTTTTTTGTCAGATTACCTTGAGTCTTGCTTTCAGCGCGGTTTCGTTGAAGTTCCTTACTATCAACACTTTGACATTTTCGCTGAATTCTATTAATATAGCGCTCGCCTTTGAGTTTTTTTTGTTAAAGTCCCTTACTCTATCCTACAATTTAACTTTTATTTGAATTCCTTACAACAACCTTATGTTTAAGTTTTCTTTCAAATCCCTTAGGTAGCTTTTAATCCGATTTTTTCTCCTGAACTCCTCTATAGCTATCAGTTTGAGTCTTTTCCAATTGTCAGATAATTGCCATCAGTTTGAATTTTTCTTGAATTTCTTTCTTAGCTTAGTTAGAGTTTTAATAAATTCCTTACTATAACATTCATTGATTCGAGATTTTGTTGAATTTCCTTACCTGTAACCTTCAGTTTGAGTTTTTCATTGAATTTCCTTAATATATCGCTCAGTTTGACTTTTTAAACCCTTACTAAAGCTTAAGTTTTCTTCGATTTCACTTATATAGCCTCAATTTGAGTTTTCTTCAAATTCCTTCCTATACCCTTCAGTTTATGTTTTCTTTGAATTCCCTTTATAGCTGTCAATTTAAGATTTTCTATGAATTCCCCACTTACATAGCCTTCAAATTGAGTTTTACTTTGAATTCCTTAATATTACCTCATCATTTCAGTATCTTTTGAATTCCTTTATATATCTTTCAGTGTATGTTGTTTTTCAATTCCCTTACTATATCCTTTAGTTTGACTTCTTCATTGAATTCCTATTATCGCCTTTCCTTTAAATTTTCATTTAATTCACTCGCTAAAGGCTTTTTCAATTTGTCATATAGCTTTACTTATGAATCTTTTTAAATAATTTCTTACTATAGGATTTGTCTGAGATTTTGTTGGAATTCCTTAGTATAGCGTTTTTTTGAGTTTTTCTGAATTCCCAAACCACATAGCCTGAAGTTTGAGGTTTTGTTCAAATTTCCTTATTGTAGCCTTCATTTTGATTTCTTTGAATTCCTTACAATAGCCTTCAGTTTCACTTTCTTTACGACCCATACCATACGTGTAAGTTTGAGTTTTTCTTGAGATTCCCTTACGATAGCCTTCAGTTTGAATTTTTTTAATTCCTCACTATTACCTTAAATTTGAGTTTTTTTTTGTTGAATTCATTTACTTTGCTTTGAGTTTTCATCAAATCCTACTAATCTTCAGGTTGTGATTTTGGTGAATTCCACTATAGCTGGTTGTGTTTTCGTTTGATTCTCACTATATATCCCACAGTTTGTCTTTTGTTTAATTCCCATTCTATAGCCTTAAGTTTAAGTTTTGTTCCAATTTGCCCATGGAAACAGTTTGATTTTTCTCACGAATTCCCTTGCTACCCTTCAGTTTAGGTCTTTTTTTTTATTTCTTACTATACGCTTCAGTCTGAATTTTTTTCCGAATATCTTACTCTGGCATACAATTAGAATTTTCTTGATTCCCTTACTATACCCTTTTGTTTGAATTTTTCTTTGAATTCCTTACTATAGCCTTAAATTTGGGTTTTCTTAATTCCTGTAAATTGGCCTTCATTTTGAGTTTCTCTTTGAATTTCTTACTATATATCCTTCAGTTTGAGTTTTCATTGGGTTCCTTGCTATAGCCTTCAATTTGTGTTTTTTTCATTGGGTTCTCTTACAATAACTCAAGTATAGTTTTTCTTCAAATTCTTTACTATAGCCATTAGTATTTTTCTTGCTCAATTATTCCCATACAATAGACTTTTTAATTGATTTTTCTTGCAATTCCTTACTATTGCCATCAGCGTTTTCTTAATCTCTTTCAGCGCTCAGTTTGAAGTTTTCATCGAGTCTTCCATTTGAGTTTCTTCAATTCCTTTGCAATAACGTTGAGTATGATTTTCTCGAGTTCCTTACTATTGCCTATTATTTGAGATTTTCTTCAGATTCCTTTACTATTGCCTTCACTTTGAGTTTTTCTCTTACCTTTAAATACTTTTGGTTTTTCATCGATCCCTTACTATATAATTTGACATTTAATGAATTCCTTTATTCCTTTAGTTTGAGATTCGTTGAATTCCATACCATTTCCTACAATTTCTTTTTTTCAAATTCCCTACTATAGCCTTAAGTTTAAATTTTGATTCCAATTCTTTTGTATAGCCTTCAGTTTGAGTTTTTTTTTGAATTCCTTCACACTATAACCTTTAGTTTAAGTTTTCTTGAATTCCTTACTACCCTTTTGTTTGAATTTTTCTTTAGATTCCTTACCACCAGCCTTAAATTTGGGATCTCTTGATTCCTGTAAATTGTTCATTTTGAGTTTCTCACTGAGATTTCTTTAAGCCATATCCTTCAGTTTGGGTTTTTCATTGGGTTCCTTGCTATAGCCTTCAGTTTGTGTTTTCATTGGGTTCTCTAACCTTGGCAGGTATTTAATTAAAATTTTCTTATAGGTTTCAGTTTGCTGGGTTTTTATATTTATTTCCCATACTATTGCCTTGATTCGATTTT
This sequence comes from Aristolochia contorta, assembly GCA_022405105.1. Taxonomy (NCBI): domain Eukaryota; kingdom Viridiplantae; phylum Streptophyta; class Magnoliopsida; order Piperales; family Aristolochiaceae; genus Aristolochia; species Aristolochia contorta. The sequence continues at coordinate 28,117,550 of CM039664.1, read as the reverse complement.
TTGTTAGATTCATAGTATAGCCTTCTGTTTGAGTTTTCTTCAAATCCCCTTATATCATTTGTTTAGTTTTTTTGCGAAACTCCCTGTAGCTTCAGCCTGGTTCTTTGGATTCACCTATTGCTTTAGGTTTTAGTTTTCACTGAATTCCTTACTATAGCCTTTCCTTGTTTTCGTTTAATTCCCTTGCCATGTCTAGCCATGAATTTTAATTTCTGTATGGTTTCCAGTTAGATTTTTTTGAATTCCTGCTTCGATGGCCTTTAGTTTCCAGATTTGAATTTAATTACCTTACTATAGCCCTTTTGCTTGGGTTTTCTTCTAATTCCTATACCATATTGCGATGGGTTTTAGCTTTTTATTCTAGATTCCCTTACTGCAAGCCTTTAGATTTGTTTCTTAAGTTTCCTTACTACTGGCTTTCAGTTGGGTTTTTATCCAGATTTATTACTCCCTTTGGTTTGTTTTCTTTTAGTTCCTTTTCTTGCTTGATGTGGGTTTTTTAGATTTATCACTCTGCTTAACTAGTTTTTTGGTTTCATGATTCCTTCCTATAACTTTCCATTTGCAGGATCTTGATCCAGTCTAGCCTTGATTTTGAGTTTTAGGTATAATTTCTATTTCCTATATATTTTGAATTTGATTTTTAAAAATTCTTTTACTATTGCTTTATGCTGGAATTTCATTTAAATGCCTTACCATTACCTTCAATTTGACCTGTCTTGGAATTCCCCTGCATAAACCCGATTTGGTCATTTTGATTCTCTGCCATATTGCCTTGAACTGATTTACATTTAAGTTCCCTATTCTTGCCTTCAGTTTCATTTTGGTTTTGTGCTGGACTTCAGTCGAGTTTGCTCGTTCCCATACTATACCCTTTGGTTTGGTTTTATTTTGATTCCTTATAGCCTTCATTGGGTTTTCTCGTCCTTACTATAGCCTTTCTTTTTGTATTTAATTCATTTGACTTTTCGTTTGATTCCTTACTATCATCTTCAGTTTTTGGGTTGTATCTTACCGTTTTAGTTTGGGATTTTTTTGTATTCCTTTTATGGCTTTCAGCAGATTTTTCTTGATTGCTTACCATGCCTTTAAGTTTGGGTTTTTAGTCAACATGCCTTTACCTAAAAACTTCAGTTGAATTTTTTTGAAATCACTTTACTGTGCTTAAAGTTTGTATTTTCTTCGATTCTTTAGTAGCCTTTTGTTTTGAGTTTTCCATTGAGATCTCCTTCGGTACCTTTAATTTGATTTCCTTCCAGATTCCCTTCTCCAGCCTTGATTTGAGTTTTTTTATTTGAATTCCCCTTACTATCATATGTGACATATTTCCAGTTCCCTTGCTAGCCTTATTTGGTTTTTGCATTTTGAATTTCCTTATGCCAGCCTTCCGTTGGGTTTTCGTCAACATACTTACTACTGGGCGGTTTGAGTTTTATTGAAATCCTTTGCAATAAAACTTCAGTTTGATCTTCGTTAGATTGCCCTTACCGTTTAGACTTTTTGGGGTTTGATAAGATTTCTTTTAATATAGGTATCAGTTTTGACCTTTTCTTGATACGAATTATTCACCTTCAGTTGAATATTTTGGAATTCCTTGGTGTAGAGTTGTTGGGTTTTTCTTGAATTTGGGTTTATAGCAATCACCTTGCTATACCGTTTGATTTCTTTGTTCCCCACTACTAGACATCCTGGTTTGGTTGCTCTTGAATTCACCTAGCCTCCTCTGGCCCTTCTCTTGAGATTCCCTTAGTATAGCCTTCAGTTTGAATTTTGTTAGAATTCTTTACTTTAGTGTTGATTTGAGTTGCTATTTATGTTTTGTTTACTATAACCTTTGTTTGAGTATTTTTCATTTAATTTCTCTTGCAATAACGCCAGTTTGTGATTTTAGAATTTACTACAATCTTCATCTTTTTCGAATTCCCTTACTATTGCCTTCATTTTGAGTATCTATTTGAATTCCTCTTATATATCTTTCAGTTTGAGTTTTTTTTTTTCCGAATTCCCTTCCTATATCCGTCAGTTTGAGTTCTTCGTTGACCTCCCTTACTATAGCCTTCTGTTTGACTTTTTCATTTAATTCTCTCGCTATAGGCTTCAATTTCAATTTATCATATGGCTCTCAACATGAATTTTTTAAAAATAATTCCCTTTTTATAGCGTTTTGTTTGGTATTTTGTTGGAATGCTTTTAATATAGCCTTTGGTTTGAGTTTTTCTTCGACATCCCATACCACATAGTCTTGAGTTTCAGTTTTTGTTCAAATTCCCTTATTGTAGCCTTCAGTTTGATTTCTTTGAAATCCCTTACTAATGCCTTCAGTTTGAGGTTTTCTACGAATTCCCATACTGTAACATTCAGTTTGAATCCCTTACTAATCCTTTTACCATAGCCTTTAGTTTGACTTTTTCTTCGAATTTTTTTAATATAGCTTTAAGTTTGATATTTTCATCGAATACCATTAGTAAAACCTTCTGTATAAGATTTTTTTTTTTGAACTCCCTTACTATAGCCTTCAGTTCAATTTTTCACTGAATCTTCTGTTTGGGTTTTTCTTCAAATCCGTTTACAATAACCTTGAGTAGGATTTTTTCTACGAATTCCCTTACAGGGGGTTAGTCGTAAGCGAAAGTATTTTTAGGGACACTGATTTCTCCCTAAAATTCGGGGAGACTTCAAAATCCCTATCACTGTGTAAATTAGACGGCCCGTTGAGAATTCCGTGTCTCGCTCCTAGGGGTGGAATTCTCAACTCCCTCGAATTCTCCCTGCTGAAAGAACAGCTCAACGCATGGATTACGACTTCGCAACTCGTCGTCTTCGCTCCTCTCATTCTTTCTTCTTTTTTTCTTTTCTCTCATCATTTCTGTCTGTCTTGGCTTCTCTCTTTCTATCTTCCCTCTTTCTGTATATTTTCTCTCATCATTTCTGGCGCTTAATGAGGCATACCTACTTCTAATACCACCCTGAATGCTCGAAAAATTCCCCAAAAATCTCGAGCCCTTGTTTTGTCGCCTCTGCGAAAACCAGAATCGAAAACGAACCCAGAAAAAAATGGGATTTTATCCGAGGAGTGAGAAGATTAATGGATGGAGCACCGACCTTGAAGAAGAACTAAGCCGGGTGTGTGAAGTATTGAAGGAAACAGATGTTGCAGAGTACGTGCGATTGAGCAAATTAGTGTTGAATGAAAACAGAATTCTAGCCTTCGCCAGGATGTTTCTCACGGGTCTCGGCGCAATCAAAGTTGCATTTGTTGGGTCTTCTTCTTCTTCTTCTTCTTCTTCTTCTTCTTCTTCTTCTTCTTCTTCTTCTTCTTCTTCTTCTTTTTGTGGCCTGCTCTGCTGGGAGTCGCCGGAGGTGCCTGCGGACAGGTGGGGATGGTGTTCGAGATGTATTGAAACTGTGGAGGCTTCTATAAATTGTTGGAGAAGTCCATTGATTCGACATTGAAGGAGGAAGACTTAGAGAAAGAGGGAGAACAGGGAGGTGTTCAAGATGAAATTAGCGTTACAGCTCAGGAGAAGCCTCTCGGAGTTGGTCTCCCTTAGTAATGTCTTTTGGGTAAAATACAAAAGTAAATCCATGTAGAGATCAGTGCTGTGCATGCCACAGATGTACAACTAGAGGGTACTCGCCATTGACAAGGGCTACCACTTCCGTTGTCAATTCCCATTTAAATCAGGAGTCTCTAGCCTTGTTCTCATGGTTAAAGATGGAGTCTAGCTCCATCTAGAAATAACTAGTGCCCATTAATATGATACCGTAACTTTTAAGACTTTTTTTCCCTTAAACCCTAATTAATGTTCAAGCTTACACAAAATTTAATATCAGAAAATACAACTTTTATACATACAATTTCATCTTGATTTGATTAATAAAATATTTTTAAACCTTTTTTATTTTAATATAAAAAACAATTATAGAAATAAAATTATTTTTTATAAATGACTGAAATTTATTAATAAGTCTTTTTCAATATAACAATGTCTCCTAAATTTTTAATGTTTTAAACTAACAAAAAATTTCAAATTCTAAATGTCTACGACTAAAAAGAGAAAGTTTTCTTAGAGATTTCACTTTCAGGAACTCCGATGTCTGGGACAATGAATTCCTTTGAATTCCCCTTAAACATTAAATTCTCTATACACTAACCCCCCCTTAATATAACCTTTTATTTGATCAAATTCCTTACTATTGCCTTCGGTTTGAGTTTTTCTTCAAATTTCTTTACTATTGTCATTCATATGTGTTTTTCATCAAATTCCATTACTATAACCTTCAATCAGAGATTTTCATCGAATTCCATATAAACTATACCCTTCAGTCTATGTTTTCCGTTGTATTCCCTTACTATATCCTACAATTTGACTTTTTCTTTGAATTCCCTTTACTATAGCCTTAAATTTAATTTTTTCTTTCAAATTCCATTATATAGCCTCAGTTTGGGTTTTCTTTGAATTCCCTTACATTTTTTCTTTCAAATTCCATTATATAGCCTCAGTTTGGGTTTTTCTTTGAATTCCCTTACATTAGTAGCCTTTAGTTTTAGTTTTTCAATGAATTCCCTTAGTCTAACTTTCAGTTTGACATTTTCGTCTAAATTCCTTTACTATAGCCTTCAGTTTGAATTTTTCGTTCAATTCCCTTACTATATCCTACGATTTGACTTCCTTTTCGAATTCTTTTACTATAGCCATATGTTTAAGTTTTCTTTAAAATTCCCTTATGTAGCCTTCAATTTGTGTTTTTCTTTGAATTTCATTACTATAACCATCAGTTTGAGTTTTTCTTCGAACTCCTTATTATTGCTTTTAGTTTGAGTCTTTCTTTGAAGTTTTTTCTTATAGCATTGATTTTAGTTTTTAATGAATTCCCTTACTATATCCTTCGGTTGGAGATTTTTGTCGAATTCTCTTACTATTGCCTACACTTTGAGTTTTTCCTTGAATTCCCTTTCTGTATCTTACAGTTTGACTTGTTTTTTCAAATTCCCTTACTAAAGCTTTATATTTTCTTTCGAATATAGCCTTCAATTTGTATTTTTCCTCAAATTCACATCCTATAGCCTTTAGTTTATGTTTTTCTTCGAATTCCCTTACTATATGCTTCAATTTGAGTTTTTCTTCGAATTCCCTTGCTATAGCCTTCTGATAGAGTTTTTCTTAGAATTTCCTTGCTATCGCCTTAAGTTTGAGATTTGTTTAAATTCCTGTACTAATTTTCAATTTTAGTTTTTTTGTAGAATTCCCTTACTATGGCTTTAGTTTGAGTTTTTTTGTCCATGAAGTATAAAACAATTCCTTTACTATAGCTTTTTTTGTGCCATGTTTTCATCATTTACATCCCTTGTGTAGCTTTTTTCAATCTCTGCTCAAGAGTCCGCGTAAGTTTCCCTTGCTTTTGTTTTCATTCTGTTACAAGAACTGAACTAAATTTTTGTTATTGAATCTTTACAGTGAAGGTGGTTTGGCCTCTGTGTAAACACTGAGCTCACTGCTGCTCCATTTTGGGATCCTCTTCTGGGCTATGTACGTCTCCTCGGGGAAGTAGACGGTGAGGTGCTAGAAGGCGAGAGTGCCGCATGCACGAATATCCAAACCCAGTTTATTTATGACCCTTCCATATGGGAGCACTTAAAGTACAAGATGTATGTGGTGCCACTAATTACCTTCTTTGACATCAGCTTCCCCAGTTTGAGCTTCACCAATGGCAAATTAACGGTCCTTCAACCTATGAATTATATCTGTTGGTGCAGTTCAGCATTTCTAGCTGTTGCACCAGTAACCAGTCTGCATTTTCTCCTCAAGAGAGCAGATGCCAAAGCCTTAACATTTTTCTTTACTTGTCGTATGTACTCTTATTATATTCAGTACTTGATACATGCTAATTATAAGCACTCGCCAGAGCTGCTATGGGGTTATTGTGTGGTCCACTCCTGAAGTACTGATGGAAAGACGGCAAATTAAGTTTATCCAATCCTCAAAACCATAATGATCATTTTCATCCCCAGGGTTTTTAAGTAATCCTCGCCGTCGCGGCTTCAACCCCTTCCTATAGATTAAAGAATGCCACCTCTGGGACCCCTCAGATTCTTATGAGTGGTTGAAGTGCCAATATCACAGTAATCAAAAGGGCTCAAACATTCCTGAAGATAGATTTATTCTATCAGAAAATACATAAGGCAATTGCAACTGGGAAATTAAATAGAAGCCTCCAATTGAAAACCAAACAAACTGATGCCACTAAGAAAAATGGCCTGTGTAGGATACATGAATGAAAATATCCCCAATTCATATATAGGAGGTCATACCATTATTACAACATGAGGAGAGAGAGAGAGAGAGAGAGAGAGAGAGAGAGAGAGCAACACTACTGTACCCAAAACAAAGAAGAGTACTAGTACATGAAGGCATCTAATTGAAGCCGTGTACGTAACCCCTTAATAAGTACTGATCGTAAGATAATTTGAATAAGCCAATCAATTTAATTATTCCATGCATAGACTCTCCTCATGATAATTAATCTTTAAACCTTTTTAGTTAAAGTAACAATCACATTAACATATTGTTTTTTGCGGACACGAGAAAATTCTTCAGCCATAATCTCGGCATATCGCTGGAATAACTCATCCATGAGATGAGCCCCAAAGTAGGTCGCAAGCATGGGCTCCGTCACTGCTCTCAAACCCTTGGCCGTCATCAATCCTGCTGCGATCGCGTCAAAATCTTCCCCGTTCTCCTCGTCGGCCGTCACCGCGTTCCAAGCGAATTCCATTGCTTCCAAGTTTAGAAGATCGAAGGAACCTTCTCCCTTAACCACCTCTTTCACCTCTTCCACAGAGGGGGCATAGAAAGGCATGTTGAAAGCATCCACCTTCGCCTCCTCAATACGGCCCTACAGTACTATGTATTATGTCAATATTGCATGGTGGTCCGTATACATATATCAATATTGCATGGTGGTCCGTATATATACACACACATACACATATATGATCATAGAATTACCTGCGAAACCAAGTCATAAAGAGCTTGTGCTGGCTGATTCCAGATGTGATTGCCGTTCGGGCGAGAGGTATCTAAACTTCTCCCCATAAGTGTTAGCGCCATTCTTCCTCCTGAGATTAGCTCCTCTGATCGGGACCGTAGGAAGGTGTGGAAATCCCTCTTATACTGCTCCAAGTAAGCGTCCTTTACGAGAGCAGAGCTCGTTTCAGTCGCCGAAATGTGCCCTTTATTTGATGTACTTGTCAGCTTCGAAGGAACCTATATATGTTATATACAATCAACTGTTAAAACTAACGTAATATTCATCCACTGTACATAGATACTCATGATATTCATCCATTGCATGTAAATACTAATCATACATTAATAAACCATATATGCCGCGATAATTAACGTCGTTTTGACTCGTGAATCATTTGGACTAATATATCTCTAATGTTATTAGTAGATACTGATATTTAAGCTGTTCCATTCAACTAAATACATGTTTGTGGAAATAATCATACATATATACAGATGTACCTGAGACAGCCAATGGAGACTGTAGGAAGAGTGAATGAAGTGCATACTTGTGTTGGGGAAAATCCTCCCATAGAAAGAACCAGGCATTGCACCCACGTAACATGTCCTAAAACCCTCACCCTTCTCTGTTATGAGTTTTTCATAAAAGGACGGCAAAGACTGAAAAACAGAGTTAAAATCGTTCCCATGAAGATCATTGAGGAAAAAAACCAATTCAGGCGGGGCGCGACTTAGCCGGCGGCTTTCCAAATCGATTGCATCTATGATCTGTGAGATGAACGCCAAGGCGTTGGGACCAGCAGAGCAGCCTAGATCGCCCACACGAAGGCTTTCGGGTAACATAGAGGAGTAGAGATCTGTTACGCTCTTCTCTACGATGTGCTTCACTGTTTCCATCACCTGTCTCTGCAAATATTTGATCATATATACACACAATAGATCATCAATTTAATCAATCAATTTACAATCGTTACATGCATGCATACAAACTAGTACGCTCCTTATCAGTAATTAAATGACTGATATATAGAGCAAGAGATTGCCTGCATCGACGAGTTGTTGGCATAGCTATGTTCTCCACTGCCTCCGACCATGTGAGGGACTTTATGGTCGTGAATATCCAAGGCTTCCAAGGCCGTACTCTCTTGGCAGCTCTCATTTGTCATCTTCTTCTTTCTCGATCGATCGAAATAATCCCTTCTGAGATTTGTTTTTTCTCGATATTAATTCCTTGGGTGAGACTTGGTTATCAGGTATGGCCTTGTATCTTGTTATATATGGAGCTCGAGCTGCTAAGAATAGCTCTCGTATCAGTAAATTATGGAAGTTATGCGCGGCATTCGAAGAATTGCTTGAAAAGGTCAGCAGAGTGATAACTCCACTCCACGAACCGTCTTGCATATTGCATGTGTGCGTGAAACTCAACATAAAAAAAGGGACGATCGTCTGACTGATCTAATTTGTCGTTAGTCAAAAGAGGAGACCGCTTCTTTCCCTTTCTTCTCACTCGCCGAGATCTCTAGCTACTTCAAAAAAGAAATAAAAGAAAAAAGAAAAAAGGAAAAGGCCCAAACAGACAAATTAAGCCGACAGCCCAACTCTTGATCGATTTGCTTGATATATATATATATATATATATATATATCCTTTTTTCCGGTTCTCTTCTTGAGGTGAAGTTTCATCAATTCCCTGATAATTAATTGTTTCGGTGGGCTATGTATAGTCTTTATCTTCCCCAGAATCAGAAGGGTTAGGCGCGCTGCACCTGCAGCCTGCTGTCCAAGAATTGATCATAATGTTACTTTCTACGTACTAGCACAAAGTCTGTGAGATACACTGAAAATAAAAACTTCACAAGACTTAAAATTTACCCATATTTTACTTTGTAAATATTTACCCTTTAAGAGCACAATATTACCTTGTGACCTCATGTAACCTGACTGAATTGCTTGACCATGTTCTTACAAACCCACCTATGTATACAACCTCTTCAGAACTCATAACCTTGCCATTGAAGCCTTTTCCTTCTGAAGAACCCATATTATCTACCCCTAGCAACCTTCACAATACTGTGTGAATCCTAACCCCGCTCCTAACATGTAAGTTCACCATCTTACTCTACAAATCAACCCACTAGGAACATGTATACCCCATGCATGTACTGTCATAAATCTTCGCCATCCTCAAGAGTTTGGCCACCAAACTTATGGTCCAACATGTGGAACTGCTTCCACTTTGAGGTTGTCTCGCTGAAAAAGGCGTAGCTAGCTTGTTGCACAAATATAACACTGTCACAAATCCTCGCCATTCTCAGAGTTTGGCCACCAAACTTATGGTCGACCATGTGCCATTGACCTGAATGCGAACTGAAAATTTATGACAGTAGTAGAAAGAACATACCCAGCTCGATCTCTCCCACTCTCCAACTGCAAGCAGTTTCTTACTGACTCGCGGAAATGTGTAGCAGCCATGCTTCAAGTTGATCATATTATTCAAATTACATATTGGAATAATTTATGAAAACTGTTTTAAAATCTGTGTTAACCAAGAATCGAACAAATGCTCGTCTCATAAGCATTTGATGAGAAGACAAAAATGTCATGATCAGGTAATCTTTCATCTCCATCCACCTCCCCTTTTCTTCCGGATCCTATGTTGCATTTACATTAGTCTATGCCTTCTCTTCCAACTTGGGCTTGTTATTTCGTCTCTTCCAATAGTCTAGGCCTTTCCTTCCATCTTGGGCTCATTGTTTTGTCTCTTCAATCTTACAAGTCGATACACCGCCACATCTTCAAATGCGATCAGATTTTCTCCAGCTATGGCTACAAATTGCACCACAGCCATTAGCCCACAATTTGAACGTCGCCACCACAGACCAAATTGCCAGCCATCGTTTATCAACTCCCCAAATTACAGACCCTAAGCATATGGGGTCCATGTTCAACTTGCAACAGCTCGCGATATCTTGAAACAAACAGGTTTTCAGTCGTCTTCAATGAACATCCGCTCATATAAGAACAAAATGATTCCAAATCCATCAGCCCATCAAGAGGGCAACTTGATGTCACCCAACTTCAGATGATCACCAGACTTAAAAAAAGGTTTGTCATAGGAAGTGACCAAACCCTATTTTTTCTCTGTTTGAAATTGATCATTTTCCTCATCAGCCCTCACCGAATTGATCGTCTTCATGCTGTTGCATGAAAACTGGTCTTCCTTCTCTCTGTTCTCCTTTACATCTTTACTACTATACCAAGAATCTAAAATCTGTAACAGTGAGCTATCTTCTTGAGTTGAACACTTTTCTTCTTCCTCGCTCCCAACCACGACCAGCTTATCATCCTCTGAATCTGAAACATCTTCCTCAGACAGAAGAGACTCATCACTGAAGTTAACTTGGTGATCAACTTCAAGCTTCCTGGGACCAACGCCCACACGATCTGTACCATTTGCTGAAGAACCTAACTTTGAGACGGGGCCAAGCTCCTCCCAAACAGAATCACTATCTGTTGACAGATTCACATCATTGATTCCCCTTGACAAGTTGGTAGCTGCACTATTTGCATCACTTCCATTGTGAGTTGCACTTTCTAAGGCATTAGTATATATATATATAACATTGTATCTCTGTCAGAATCTGTCTTTGCAACTTTTCTATAAGGATATAAAACATTATCCTCCACCTTCACCTCTGGTACTGATTGCAAAAGAACGATAAGCTTTGGAAAATCAGCCATTTGGTAATCTAGAATATAGCCATATCTTTCATAGAAGAGTGGTTTGAATGAGTCCAGCGGATGGATGCAGGTTGAGCACATTTCTCAAAAATCTCTTGCGCTTGCAGTTTCCACACATGTGATTGCTGTTCGGGCCAGAGGGATCTAAACTTCTCCCCATTAGTGTCAGCACCATTCTTCCTCCTGAGATTAGCTCCTCTGATCGGAATCGGAGGAAGGTGAGGAAATCCCTTTTATACTGCTCCAAGTAAGCTTCCTCTACGAGGGCAGAGCTCGTTTCAGTCACCGAAATGTTCCTTTTATTTAATGCACTTGTCAGCTTCGGAGGAACCTGCAAGTATAAGTACCAATTGTTAAACTTAGTAACATGATATTCGATGTTCCACTGTACATAGATACTAATCATATATACATAAGCAACACGATATTTTACTAGTGACATTTTTACTTGTGAATCAATATTTGGACTAACATCTAATAGTAGATACTAATTATATTGAAGCAGCTGTTACAGGATTCAAGTATATATTTTTGGATTAGTACGTACTGGAGAAATAATCATATATCATATATAGTACACACACACACACACACACACACACACACACACACATATATATATACCACGTACCTGAGAGAGCCAGTGGAGACTATTGGAAGAGTGAATGAAGTGCATACTTGTGTTGGGGAAAATCCTCCCATAGAAAGAACCAGGAATTGCACCCACGTAACATGCCCTAAAACCCTCACCCTTCTCTGTTATGAGTTTATCATAAAAGGACGGCAAAGACTGAAAAACTGAGTTAAAATCGTTCCCATGAAGAGCATTGAGGAAAAAAACCAATTCAGGCGGGGCACACCACATGACATGTCCCACCACATGACATGTCCCACCACATGACATGTCCTCCTGACCTTACCTTAACAACTTACTAAAGCCCCAACCCTAGGACCGTATGACCTGCCACCCTACTAAACAACTGCTGCCTGGCCTCATGTACCTTGCAAACTCACAAACTAATTCTTCTGAATTTGGGAACCACCATATATATGTGAACCAGCATGCCCACGTCCTTGCCTGAAAATTTATTTCGTCCTGTACTTTAGCATCTTCCTTTTAATTTGATGAATTTTAAAAACGGCAAATAACAACTGAAACTTGTCATATTTTTACTTAGTATTACTATAGACAAAAATGATAGTAGGTACGTACCACAAATAAAAACCAAACATAAGAGAATTCCAGAGCTGAAAGATGTAGGGTTTCATGGTAATTTGCAGTGAAATACCAAAAAGGAAGCATCATCAAACGTTCCCCAGACAATAACATTATCTGAAACTGCTTTTGCCTTAAGCTAAATTATTCTAAATTAACCTTATTCATTGTCATCTCACAATCAGTTTAAATTTTGTATTCAAAAGCATAAAACACTAGTAGAAATCCGTTTTTTAAAGGGGATTTTCAATGAACATCACTGGCGGACATTATTTTCACCGGCGGTTTTGTATAAAAACCCCAGTATTAGAAAACAAACAGGTAAACCCCCGTTAATCAGTTTTACTGGCGGTTTTTCATATAACCGCCAGTACTACAAGCTTAAACCTGGGTGTTTAGATTCAGATGCCAGTAAAAGTAACATTTCCCGGCGGTTTCTTGAAACACCGCCAAGAAAAGTACTTTGTTAACGTTTTTAATGGCAGTTTGGCTAGAAACCGCCTGAAATAATACTTTTATTTCATTTTTGCTGGCGGTTTAAGAGATATCCGCCAGCAAATGATCTTCTTAATCATTGGTGCCGGTGGTGTTTTCAAAAGCGCCGGTCAATTTTATAATTCCCCACTTGTGCTGGCGGATTTCACTTAAACCGCCAGCATAATATGTTTTTACTGACGGTTTTTATGCAAACCGCCAGCAATATTTATTTTTTATTCCCTTTAATTTTTGTTCTGGTGGGTTTCGTTTCAACCGCCCTCAAAAGTTTTTGCCGGCGGTTGTCTTGAAAACCGCCATTAAAAGGTTTTATTCGTGGCGTTTTTCATAAAACCACAGGGAAAAAGTATCATCCCCGGTGGTTTTATTTTAACCCGCCAGTAAAAAGTTAATTTACTGGCGGGTTTGTTTAGACCCCTGTGGATTAGGGGTTTCCTACTTTACTAAATTTTCTCTCGCCTTCTGCCTTCCTCCCGCTCGTTTTTCACTCCTGCGCGTTTTCTCCGTCGTGAATCGCCGTCCTAAATCCCCGCAATCGTCGCCGTCGTCGCTGCCGGGATCGCCGTCGTCGCTGCCGGGATCGCCGTCGTCACTGCCATGCTCGCCGTCGTTGCTGCCGTGCTCGCCGTCGTCACTGCCATGCTCGTCGTCGTTGCTGCCGTGCTCTCTGTCATCTCTGGTTTGGATTGGTTTATGAGCTACTATGCTTTTCTTCTCTTTTCGTGAAAGTTATACTTATTACAGAAAGTCGGATTTTCATTTTTTTCCCTTTTTTTGTGCTTAATGTTCAAATGCGACTTGTATTGTAGTTTTTTCTTACATATGACTCTCTAGTTGTCCGTGTATCTCCTCACCGATGGTACAATCTTTTTTATTGTTTTCGGTTGGTTTTTTTCTTATCAACTAAGCGGGGTTTTTAAAGACAAATGATTTAGTTATCTCCAAAATTAAGGATGATTAGTTCCTTGTAGTTTTGTGATGATTTTTAATCTGGAATGTGCTCTTTCTGTTGTTAGGTGTAGTCTTTTCGCATTTGATGATTTTCTCCAAAAACACTATTTCACTTAATGCTGCAGAATTGAGAGAAACTTCCTACAGTGCAAGCTTTTCAGCTAGTGCTCTGTAGATGAAAACAAAAATCAGTCTTGTATGTCTAACCTTTCTCACTCCTTGGCTTTGTGGTCTTAAGCCTTCAAAGACAAATGATTCTTAAAAAATGGGCCCGGTTCTTTCTTTTGAAAAGTGTTCTCAGATTCATTTAATCTCACGGAGTAAGAGTTTTTTCTTTGTTGAGTTGCCGTTTTGTGTATTTATTTTCTTTGAAAATCTGTGTGTGCATTCAAGCTCTATGAGATTGGATCCTGGCAAGTATTCTGGACCCCAAATTCATATATATACACCGGTACATTCTTACATGAACTTCTATATATCTAATAACTCTATTGTAATATATGAAATGATTAACTACCGTTTGTAATAAGGACCAAAATACTTAAATCTGGTTCTACTTTCTTATAGACAATTCTGGGTGAGACATAAGAGTATATGTTACTAGGTGATATTCAGCAGTCCAATTAAAGCTCCACTATTACATGAAAAATAGTGTTATTCAGCAGTCCAATTAGTTAGCAAGAGCTATTAATTCGTAAATCATTATATTTTTATTAAAGAAAAATAGAGACTTGACAAGTAATGTTAGAAGGACTCTTAGATTCTTTATAGTCAGAAGTTAATGAGTATTATGCATCCATAAATATATTTCAAGCATGTGTTGGGGCTATCATCTCTAACAGCAAATTCTCCAAAGTATGATAGTTACACCAAAGTCATTTGTGTGGTGACAAACCAATAGATATATGGGTTCCCTTAGAAATTTATAATATGCCAACAAAAATTAATCTAGCTAATTAATTAATACCAGGCTTACATCCTTTTCATGTTTCCTTTCTTACAATAATTTTAAGAACATTAAATGCAAAAGTTTTCATTGTGTTCGAACAGAAAAAAAATATTATAAGTGATGCACAACATTAATTTATGGGGTTCTACAGTCCGTAATTCAGGTCCAATTTGGAACAACCTCGCCTATTCACTTGTTCAAGTGCATTTGGTATGACATGGGGGGAAGCGGACGTGTCATTGACGATTATAACTTCACTTTAGTGAATACCACTAAAAGAAGTTTTGAGGATGAACAATTCATCTTTCCATATCAAGCTCAACAGGTTTTTAACTCTGTAGACCCAATCACACCTGACTTGAGTGTGGTATGTCGGTGGAAACCGAGAGACACTTACTAAATTCCATTGGATCATTCAAGTCAAGACGGGTCAGAAGCAGAAGCATTGTTACGTGCCCAGGATGCAAGGGTGGGAGCTGTTAGGGCTCTGGACCACGACGATGATGTTGTGTGGGAGCGTAGAGCACTCGGGGCAGGATTGATGATTGATTTAGAAGACTTGAATGCAAGATAATGTAGGTTCTAAAATTTTTAGATAAACAATCTACTTAAAGTAGTAATAGTAATGCAATTAACCATAATTTAATTGCTTGTTTCAGCAGGATGATGCCACTCAGGAAATACTTTCGTGGCTCTTCCGATGGCTCAGGTATATCTTTCTTGCAGTTTGTGAATTATATCATATTTATTTCATTTTAAGTTATATATTAATGGTATTTCGATATTTTATAGGACCTTCCCGAGTGCCGGTCATCGATGAGGACGGTGAGACATATGAGTAGGGTCCCGAGACACAGGATGTGGTCGTCAAGACACAGTTCCAGGAGGTACCTGCAAGACGTAAGGGCCGAGGTCCTACTAGGCTTCGATGCTAGATGAAGCTTGTGAAGGTCACCATGGAGGATATGAGAGAGGGCTCGGCTTCGGATACAACAGAAAAAAAGGTTTTTTGAGAGCAATTCGAGCCAAAGTGCCCAACTTAAAGAGATGGAAGAAAGGCTTCGTGCTTCAGAAGCAGGACAGAATGCGTTTATTGAGGAGATTAGGCATCTCCACGAGCAAGAAGCAGAGTGACAGAGGGAGAAAGCCGAGGAAGCAGAGCGGCAACAAATGAGAAAGTCTATTGCGATGGTGCAACAACTTGTGATGGGAAAGTCAGGAATGTTTCCTACATCGAGCATCAATAGCTCAGGTATGCTACTTAAACTGTTTTATTTGAAATCTAAAAATTTTATGCATAATTTCCCTTATTTACAATTGATTTGTCATTAAGGTACAGATGAGACACTTGATGTAGAAGGGGATACCCCCCAGGTCATACCTGAAGTTTGATGTAGATAGTGCACTAAGGATGGTGGCTGAAGCAACATCAGTTACCTGGTTTGTGTTTTTTACTCGTACTGTAGACTGTTTTTACTTTTTACTCGTACTGAGGCACTATGATGAGATCACGAAATGCATGTATACATTAATGAATTGCTTAATTCAAATGGTTTTTATTCTAATTACAAGATTTTCAATCTTCTACTTTTCCCTTCTTCTTTTTTTGCATTTCTGATCTTTTGCAGCAATATCCATTTTCTGTTTATCCAAGGAAATTATCTTATGTTGGTTAACACTTGGTTTCGTTTTGGGTTTACGGGGAGAATACGCAGATGTCGGGGCACATATAGTGGAAGCAGATAATGTCTTTCATTTTTCTGATCTTCTACTTTTCTCTTCATTTTTCTTGATACCTGGAATGAATGTAAGACTTGTCGGTGAAGCTAATGACTATGTCGGCAAGGTATTATTGATGATCTATGGTGTGGATTTCATTTTATCTTAAACCATATGCAAAAATTTTAATGTACGATATTTTGTTTTAGGGTATGGCAGGTGGTGAATTGGTTGTAACACTTGTGGAGAATACAGGGTATATACCAGAGGATGCAACTATAGTGGGTAATACATGCCTGTATGGAGCAACAGGTGGTCAACTTTTTGTTAGAGGAAAAGCAGGGGAGCGTTTTGCTGTCAGAAATTCTCTTGCCGAAGCTGTGGTTGAGGGAACTGGAGATCACTGTTGCGAGAACATGATAGGTGGTTGTGCTGTGGTGCTTGGGAAGTAAGGATACATTTCTCTAAGTGTTCATTATGCTGTACGGATGTTTGTTCATTTGAATAAAACCATCTGTACTTTTTGCCGCTGTTTTATGAAGAATATGACTGATCTGGATAAATGGCTGGAATTCTGGCTACAGCAGGGTGGGAAGAAATGTTGCTGCCGGCATGACAGGTGGGCTGGCTTATATTCTTGATGAGGATGATACTCTTATACCTAAGGTATGTCGCAATGAATCTTTGAAACACTTCTAATTTCATGTGCCTCCCTTCTTTGTTAAATTGCTTAATCTATTTTTATTATTTCTATTAGTATTAATGATAACAAATTTACAATTGGCATAGAATGAAAAAATTGAATTTGCTGAAATTCACCTTCCCTCAAAACAAAAAAAAGAAAAAAATTATTACTTGGTATTATCTTTTTGAAGTTAGGAAGTTTATTTTTAGAGATGAATTGCTGCTCTACAAGCAACATATTGGCTTTTCTTTCCCCTCATGGTGAGCATGAATGAGAGCTCTAAACTACCAAATTACAGAAATTCCCCTAACCAGTTCTCTCTCATGGACTCTTCTCTCTCATGATCATAAAATTCCCTCCTAAATACCCCACTTCAGTCAGCAACCAGATGCTCTGGGTACCAAAATATTGACCAAGGTGTCATTCAGATTCCTAGGCATGCAGCACTTGGAATGACTTCCAAGTAATCTTTCTCTTGACCTTATTGTAACTTAATATCAGTCTCTGTAATAAATGGTCCATAAATTGCCTGTATCTTGCAGATTCTAGTTTTCACAAAATTCTTCACTTACAAGAATGTCAGTAACTTTGTTTATGTTTATAACAATACCTAACTCTTTAGAAACTAACTTGGACTTTGAGACTCACTGGAATTGAAAATTATATCAAGCCAAGAATGATTTGACTCAATTGCAATTTGGCCGTGTGGACTGACTCAAGTCTAGTTCACGAAACAGGTAGTGCCCGAGAAAGACCAACCTCCCTTCCTCCCTCTCTCTCTCTCTCTCTCTCTCTCTCTCTCTCTCTCTCTCTCTCTCTCTCTCTCTCTCTCTCTCTCTCTCTCTCTCTCTCTCTCTCTCTCTCTCTCTCTCTCTCTCTCTCTCTCTCTCTCTCTCTCTCTCTCTCTCTCTCTCTCTCTCTCTCTCTCTCTCTCTCTCTCTCTCTCTCTCTCTCTCTCTCTCTCTCTCTCTCTCTCTCTCTCTCTCTTTCATTTCTGTCTATTCATTATAATCTATTTTTTTGTATGAAGGGCTTTTGGTACCATTATTCATTATTATCATCAATTGATTGGAGCTGATTCATTGCAAGGTTGGAGTAAAACTTGCAACACGAGTAGATCCATAAGGTGGACAACAATGAGTGAACTGTATCCAAAGTGGTTTTTTTCATCTTTTTTTTCCCACTTTTGTCAAATTGAAATTTTGGCCCACATTGTACTTTTTAATTATATTTTAGATATAGTGCAATTGGTGAGATCTATTGTAATTATTGATTGTAGATTCTGTTTTAATTGGATGTATTATTAGTTTTAACATGTTGTTATGAGCGCCCATTAAATACACATCAAAACTATTGCCGGCGGTTCACCAAACCATCAAAACAAAAATAATAAACATGACCGGCGGTTTTATAAGCGGCCATTAAATACAAAGAAAATATAACGGTGGTTCTTAAAAACCCCCCATTAAAAAAACGATTTATTCATGGTGCCAGGAAAAACTGCCTTTAAAAAATTCGACTATTTTTCATGGGATTTTTCCAAAACCACCATTAAAATTAGTAGATTATTTAATGGGGGTTTTATCGACCGCCGTTAAAAATAAGTGAATTTTTAATGGTGGTTTGAAAGACCGCTAATAATACTATTAGATCATTTAAACGGTGTTATTAAAATTGCCATTAAAAATCTTTAATGGCTGTTGCGTACAAAACTGCCAGCAAAATTATCCTTCTGGACGGCAGATTTAGTTTACGCCGTTAGATGAAAAAGATTTACCGGGAGTTAAAACCGCCAGGAAATGCGTTGGCAAAACTTTTACCGACGCATTTAGTGTCGGCTGTTTGAAAACTGCCAAGAAAGGTATTCCCGGCGGTTTTATCCCCTTTAGTGGGGGTTTTTCGACCCCCATTAAAAATTGGATTTCTACTAGTGAAAGATTATGCAAGAAAATAAAAATTAAAATACTAATCATAGTATCTTCAAACTAAATAAAATGATCTATGAAAATTAGAGTAATTCTAACTCTAGTAAACTAAAAAGTAACAAAAAATATGAAAAATAATTCTTTCAGACGACACTTTAATGTAATAATATCAGAAGGAATAAAACACTCAAAATTATCAAAATTGCTCCAATATTGTATTAAAACATATACCAAATAAAATATTTTGAATGGAAACTTTGATGCTAAATCATGCAAAAGGAAAATTTAGTACTAATTAAAGAAAATATAGAATTATAAATATTAATTGAAAATACAACTCCAAAATCAGTGACAAGAGAAAAAACGTCTTGTAGTTCTGGACAAGAAGCACTGAGTTGTAATATATATTGAGTATTCCCAAATGAAAGCATTTTAACAAAATAATTATACCTAGTTTCAAGGTTGATCAATATAAACCAAATTAATCAAATAATTTTGTTAAATCAAATAAAATTAGAAGTCAGAACAATTGACTTCCAGTTGCTTTCTTGTCAAGGTGACAAGTAAATTAAGATCTTGTGTTTTCTCTCGAGACAAGTGTTCAGACACAATGTCACTGTATCTCTGGAATACCTCATCCATACTGAAAGCTGCAGTGCTCCCAAAGTGGCCCACGAGCAGGGGTTCCACCACTGCTCTCATAATCTTTGCCACCTTCACTCCACTGGGAACATTATCATTCTTCTCGTCACCCTCCTCGACTTCGTTGCCATCCCAACTTGTGTTGAACGTCTCCAGTCGGTTGAGAGCAAAGGAGCCTTCTCTCTCAACCACGTCTTCCACTTCTTCAACGGAGGGCGAATAGTATGGCAGGTTGAAAGCGTCCAAGTCCTTCTCCTCGATGAGCCCCTAGATTATGAGTTTTAATTATATATTCTAGGTCACAATTAATCTTTGTAAAGATCATAATCAAAAAGGAAGTCTGATCGAATGATCAGAAGTACCCGGGAAACGAAGTCCTGGAGAGCTTGTGCTACCATTTTCCAGATGTAACAGCTCTGTCCGATCGGGGGTTCTGCAGCTTTTCTTCCCAAAAACGTCAGCACCATTTTTCCGCCGGAGACCATCTCCTCAGACCGCGATCGGAGGAACGACAGAAAATCTCTCTTAAACTGCTCCAAGTATGCCTTCACTACGAGGGGAGGGCTCGTTTCCGACAAGTAAATGTTTCCTTTATTTGATGAACTCGTCAGTACCTCCGGAGGAACCTATTTAATTAATCTAGCATTACTTCAAATTAACATATATAAGTATGTATATATTATCATCATATATATAATTCATCTGCAGAACCTACAAAATATTATCCATTTTCGCAGGGATAGCTGGCTAAAACTGCTCAGAACATTGAAACCCGTGTGAGTGACAGCAAATCTGATGGCGTTGCAGATAACTTTGACAGAGGCCACTTGATAGATAATTTGCAGTACCCCAAGTGCATGCATGCTAGTACCGGAGTATTAAATAATTTTTCTGAAACAAGTGGTAATATACATAGAGGGAGAAAAGAAATAAACACCTGAGAGAGCCAATGGAGACTGTAAGAAGAGTGAACCAAGTGTAAAGTTTTGCGAGGAAAAAAGCCTCCCGTAGAAAGAACCAGGCACCCCGCCATGAAACATGATCCGAATCGCTCCCCTTTCTCCCTTGTGAGCTTCTCAAAGAATGCAGGCAGAGACTGAAATAAGGAGTTGAAATCGTTCCCAGGAAGATCGTTGAGAAAAATTGTCAGCTCGGGCAATATTGAACTAGTAGTACTCTTCATGAGCTGCTTGCTTCCAGTGTCGATGGCATCTAAGATCTCTGAGATCACTAACAAGGTGTTGGGACCGGAGGAGCATCCCAGATCAGCAATCCCAAGCTGGGTACCTTCTGTTATGGTGCTGGACGAGTAGAGATCTAGTACAGCCTTCTGCAAGATGGGCTTCACTTTACCTATCGCCACTCTCTGCATATAAAAAAGAAGTTTCCATTAACCAGATGAAGAGAAGGGTACTGCAGTAGCAGAGAGAACAAATGGGAGAGAGAGTGGGGGAGAGAGACCTGTTTTGCTGAGTTGGTAGCGTAACTATTATCTCCTCGGCCTTGAACCATATGAAGAACTTTCTGAACTTCCATGTCTGAAGGATCAATACGCTTCTCCTCCGTGAGTTTTTGGCTTAGAGAATTGAACCCGAAGATAGTACTCTTATATATATATCCGGTTGAATCCCACGGGGTTCAATCAACTAATAATTATCTTATCTTCCTACTGTTTCAGCTGATAGCAAGAACTAACGATATAAAGGTGACTTATATTTTAAATGAACTAACGATTATCTTCCTACTGTTTCACACACTCTCACATGAAATAAAATAATAAATTTATATATATGGAAATCAAAATGCATTATTTTATTCCATGTGAGTATGTGTGCATGACTCGGGCACGTAGTCGGAGCCTAACATTATTCTTCATTTTAAAATGAATAATTAATGGACGACCCTTTTATGATGTGATCCCTTCATTAAACATATGTACAAGAAATATATGTATCTCATTACATTAGTCGGAGTTTTGTAAGACTTGGATTTACTGCAGTAATGAAGAATTTTTCTCTGAGTCACTACTGAAACACACAAAGGAGAGGGCCGCGGGAATGTCAATTTATAGGTTGTCCCACTATGTGTCATTCCCACAAGTGGCATCGGTGAAGGTGATTATCCTCATGTAGCGCCAAACAGAACACCTGCACCCTTGTCGCCTCTTTGTCCATCATATTTTTGGGGAAGAGAAGCAGAATAAAATGGTGAGGATCGACTTAAATAATTGTGTAGGGAGAGGGGATGGTGACCGTAGAAGAGGGACTTGCCTCACCACAATAGGCTGCAGCTTTCCCTTCATGAGACTCTTTGGTCTAAACTTTGTCCAGTGTCTTCAGACTTCAAGTAGTAGTGTGGTCGCTTACCCATGCACCCAAGGAAATCTGAAGCCGAGGCCTCCCACTAGAAAACCTCCCATGCATTTGATCATCGGGGTGTTATAAATTTCCTCAAAGACCAACGTATATATTAACTTGTTTCTTTTTGCAATTATATATGAAACTAGATCTATTTAGGAAGTAATCTGCACTACGGTTTTCATCCAATTCCAGAAGTACTACTCACAAAGCAACTAACCCACCAGTACTTTGGGCATAAAAATCATGAGTAAGGACGCGATTTCGCAAAGCAACTGCTTCTACTTTCCGGATGTCTCGGTGAAAAGGAATAGCATGTTGCACAGATATGTACTGTCATAAATCTTCGCCACCCTCGAGAGTTTAGCCACTAAATTAACTTTTGGTCGACCATGTGCCACGAACCTGAATGCGAACTGAAGATTTATGACACACCCACTCTCCAACTGCAAGCAGTTTCTTACTTACTCGCAGAAAGGTCCAACAGCCATGCTTCAAGTTGATCATATTATTGAAATTAAATACATATAATTGGAATAATTTGTGAAAGTTGATTTAAAATTTGTGTTAACCAAGAATCGAACAAATTAATGCTCATGTCTCATAAGAATTTGATGAGAAGAAAAATATCATGAGATAATTTTCCTTCTCCATCAACCTCCTCTTTTCTTCCGGATCTTATATCGTCTATTCCAGTAGTATATCTACGTCTTTCATTTTATCTTGGGCTTGTTGTTTCGTCTCTTCAATCTTACAAGTCGATACCCCACCTGATCTTCAAATGTGATCAGATATTCTCCTACTATGACTACAAATTGCCAAGCAGCCATTTGCACACAAATTGAACATCGCCACGATTGACCAAATTGCCCGCCATCGTATATCTACTCCCCAAATATCAGACCCTTAGCATATAACTTGGTGTCAATTTTCAACTTGCTGCAGCTCGTGATATCTTGCAACAAACATGTTTTCTGTTATCTTCGATGTACATCCACTCAAACAAGAGCAAAATAATTCCAACTCCATCAGCCCATCAAGAGGGCAAGTTGATGTCTCCTAAGCGGATGATCACTAGACTTAAAAAATAGCTTTTTCATGCCAGAAAGAGACCAAGCTCTACTTTTCTCTGTTTGAAAATGATCGTTCTCAGCATCAGCACTCTCCGAATTGATCGTCTTCATGCTGTTGCTTGAAAATCATCTCTTTCTCGCTGTTCTCCTTCACATCCTTACTTCTATACCAAGAATCTAAAATCTGTACAGTGAACTATCTTCTTCAGTTGAACCATTTTCTTTTTTCTTGCTTCCAACCATGACCAAATATCATCCTCTGAATCTGAAACGTCTTCCTCAGACAAAAGAGATTCATCATTGAAGTTAACTAATTGGTGATCAACTTCAAGGTTCCTGGGCCCATAGCCCACACGATCTGCACCATTTGCTGAAGAACCCAACTTTGAGACGGGGCCAAACTAGCTCCTAGCTCCCAAACGGGAATCACTATCTGTTGACAGATTCACATCATTGATTCCCCATGACAAGTTGGTACGTAGCTGCACTATTTGCATCACTTCCATTAATGTGAGTTGCACTTTCTAAGGCATTAGTAAGATGTATCTCGGTCAGAATCTGTCGTTGTAACTTTTCTATCAGGATATATAACATTATCCTCCACCTTCACTACCTCTGGTATTGATTGCAAAAGAAAGATAAGCTTTGGAAACCCAGCCATTGGTAATCTAGAATCGAATCTTTCAGACAAAAAATATGAAAAAGATACTTTCAGACATAAACGTAATAAAAACAGTTACGTACGTGGCTAAAACACTCAAAATTATCAACATTGCTTCAATATTATTGTATCAAAACATATATCAAATAAAATATTTTTAAATGGAAACTCGATCTGAAGCTAAATCATGAAAAAGGAAAATTTAGTATTGAAGTAGATATAAAATAAGGAAAATGCTAGCTGCACCTATGTGCAGTACCTATCCTATGTATATGTTAATCTACACAATGATGCCTAATGTTTATCCTTCAGAATATTGGATTTTATAAAATATTTTTTTTATATTTTTAAGGGATTAAATTAGCCTGTAGGTGTGGAATAGGTACTGCGCATAGGTGCTGCTAGCATTACTCATAAAATAATAAATATTAAATAAAAATACAACTCCAAAATCATTAACAAGCTAAAGAAAAAACTTAGACAAGAAGCACTGAGTTGTAATATATATTGAGTACTCCCAAATAACAGCATTTTAACAACTAATTATACATTAGTCTCAAGGATGATCAATTTAAACCAAATCAATTAAAAAAATAAAATCAGAAGTCAGAACAATTGATTTCCCGTTGCTTTCTTGTCAAGGTGACAAGTAAATTAAGATCTTGTGTTTTCTCACGAGCCAAGTGTTCAGACACAATGTCACTGAATCTCTGGAATACCTCATCCATACTCAAAGCCGCAGTGCTGCTCCCAAAGTGGCTCACGAGCAAGGGTTCCACCACTGCTCTCACATTCTTCGCCACCTTCACTCCACTAAGAACATTATCATTCTTCCCGTCACCCTCGTCGTCTTCGTTGCCTTCCCAACTCGTGTTGAACATCTCCAGTCGGTTGAGAGCAAAGGAGCCTTCTCTCTCAACCATATCTTCTACTTCTTCGACGGAGGGCGAATAGTATGGCAGGTTGAAAGCGTCCAACTCTTTCTCCTCGATGAGCCCCTAGATCATGATCAATTTTTTATGGGTTTTAATTAATTATCCTGCGCGCAGGGTCACAAACAATCTAATTTGTAAAGTTCATAATCAAAAAGGAAGTCCGAATGATCGGAAGTACCCGCGAAACGAAGTCCTGGAGAGCTTGTGCTACCAATTTCCATTTGTAACAGCTCTGTCCGATCGGGGGTTCTGCAACTTTTCTTCCCAAAAACGTTAGCACCATTTTTCCGCCGGAGACCATCTCCTCAGACCGTGAACGGAGGAACGACAGAAAATCTCTCCTAAACTGCTCCAAGTATGCCTTTACTACGAGGGGAGGGCTCGTTTCCGACAAGTAAATGTTTCCTTTATTTGATGAAGTCGTCACCTCCGGGGGAACCTATTTAATTAATCAAGCATTGGTTCATCATATATATTATCATCATACATAATTCATCTGGACCTACGGAAATTAATAAACAATATTTTCCTCCACTTTTACAGGGATTGCTAGCTAAAACTGCTCAGAATATTGAAACCCGTCTGAGAGTGACAGCAAAACTGATGGCGTTGCGGATAACTTTGATAGAGGCCACTAGCTCGGTCGATAATTTGCAGTACCCCAAGTGCATGCATGCTAGTACTGGAGTTTTAATTTCTGAAAGAAGTGTGAATATTGATAGAGGGAGAAAAAAATTAAACACCTCAGAGAGCCAATGGAGACTGTAAGAAGAGTGAACCAAGTGTAAAGTTTTGCGAGGAAAAAGCCTCCCGTAGAAAGAACCAGGCACCCCCGCCATGAAACATGATCCGAATCGCTCCCCTTTCTCCCTTGTGAGCTTCTCAAAGAATGCAGGCAGAGACTGAAATAAGGAGTTGAAATCGTTCCCAGGAAGATCGTTGAGAAAAATGTCAGCTCAGGCAATATTGGACTAGTAGTACTCTTCATGAGCTGCTTGCTTCCAGTGTCGATGGCATCTAAGATCTCTGAGATCACTAACAAGGTGTTGGGACCGGAGGAGCATCCCAGATCTGCAATTCCAAGCTGGGTACTTTCTGTTATGGTGCTGGACAAGCCGTAGAGATCTAGTATAGTCTCCTTCAAGATGGGCTTCACTTTACTTATTGCCACTCTCTGCATACAAAAGATCAAGTGCCCATTGATCAGTGACCCACCTGATGAAGAGAATACCGCAGTAGCTAGCTAGAGAGAGCAAATTAAATGGGAGAGAGGGGGGAGAGACCTGATTTGGCGAGTTGTTAGCGTAACTATTTTCTCCTCGGCCTTGAACCATATGAAGAACTTTCTGAACTTCCATGGCTGCAGGATCGATATGCTTCTCCTTGATGAGTTTTGAGTTGAGAGAATTGATCAACCCTAAAGTTGTACTCTTATATATAGCCGGTGGAATCCCGCGGGGTTCAATATTCAACCAATAATTATCCCATGCAACCAAGGAGATCTGAAGCCGAGGCCTCCCAATAATTATTCCTCAAAAGACCAAGTATATATTATATATACCATGTGATCCGGGTGTTATAAATTTCCTCAAAAGACCAAGTATGTAGGTATACTTGTTTTCTTTTTACAATTATATATGAAACTCTATTTAGGAACTAATCTTCACTACGAACAGTGGAGAAAAGGATTGCACGTCGCGAATAGGCGGTCAAACTGGGCGGTCTGATGAACGTGTGGACCAGTTTGTATGGCTTTAATTATCTGGGAATAAAATTGGCTAAGGACGCGATTTCGCAAAGCAACTGCTTCTACTTTCCGGTTGTCTCGCTAAAAAAACGTAGCTTGTTGCACAAATATAACAGTCATAAATCTTCGCCATCCTCAGAGTTTGGCCACCAAACTTATGTCGACCATGTGCGTGCATCTGCTTCCACGCTTTCCGGTTTTCTCGCTGAAAGAGGCGTAGCTAGCTTGTTGCACAAATATAACACTGTCATAAATCCTCGCCATTCTCAGAGTTTGGCCACCGAACTTATGGTCGACCGTGTGGTGCCATTGAACTAAATGTGAAGTGAAGAATCCTTAAACCCTAAACCCAGCTCTAACTCTCCCATTCTCCAACTGCAAGCAGTGTTTTTACTCGCGGAAAGGTTTAGCAGCCATGCTTCAAGTTGATCATATTATTCAAATTACATATTGGAATAATTTATGAAAACTGTTTTAAAATCTGTGTTAACCAAGAATCGAACAAATGCTCGTCTCATAAGAATTTGATGAGAAGACAAAAATGTCATGAGGTAATCTTTCTTCTCCTTCTACCTCTTTTCTTCCGGATCCTATGTTGCATTTTACTATGCCTTCTCTTCCAACTTCGGCTTGTTATTTCGTCTCTTCCAATTGTCTAGGCCTTTCCTTCCATCTTGGGCTCATTGTTTCGTCTCTTCAATCTTACAAGTCGATCGATACACCGCCTCATCTTCAAATGCGATCAGATTTTCTCCAGCTATGGCTACAAATTGCCCCACAGCCATTTGCCCACAATTTGAACGTCGCCACCACAGACCAAATTGCCAGCCACGTTTATCAACTCCCCAAATAACAGACCCTGAGCATATGGGGTCCATTTTCAACTTGCAACAGCTTGCGATATCATGAAACAAACAGGTTTTCGGTCGTCTTCGATCAACATCCGCTCATACAAGAACAAAATGATTCCAAATCCATCAGCCCATCAAGAGAGCAACTTGATGTCACCTGACTTCGGATGATCACCAGACTTAAGAAAAGATTTGTCATAGGAAGTGACCAAACTCTATTTTTTCTCTGTTTGAAATTGATCATTCTCAGCATCAGCCCTCACCGAATTGATCGTCTTCATGCTGTTGCTTGAAAAATGGACTTCCTTCTCTCCGTTCTCCTTTACATCTTTACTACTATACCAAGAATCTAAAATCTGTAACAGTGAGCTATCTTCTTGAGTCGAACACTTTTCTTCTTCCTTGCTCCCAACCATGACCAGCTTATCATCCTCAGAATCTGAAACATCTTCCTCAGACAGAAGAGACTCATCATTGAAGTTATCTTGGTAATCAACTTCAACGTTCCTGGGCCCATCGCCCACATGATCTGTACCATTTGCTGAAGAACCTAACTTTGAGACGGGGCCAAGCTCCTCCCAAACAGAATCACTATCTGTTGATAGATTCACATCATTGATTCCCCTTGACAAGTTGGTAGCTGCACTATTTGCATCACTTCCATTGTGAGTTGCACTTTCTAAGGCATTAGTAAGTGTATCTCTGTCAGAATCTGTCTTTGTAACTTTTCTATCAGGATATATAACATTATCCTCCACCTTCACCTCTGGTATTGATTGCAAAAGAAAGACAAGCTTTGGAAAACCAGCCATTTGGTAATCTAGAATATAGCCATATCTTTCATAGAAGAGTGGTTTGAATGAGCCCAGCTGGATGGATGCAGGTTGAGGACATTTCTCAAAAATCTCTTCAAGAAGTTGTTTACAGTCGGATAATATCTCCTGTCTTGACCTATTAAAGGGTTTCTTCATGTTCTTGTCAACTTCAGAAGTTTTGGGTGAGCATGCTTCAAGAAGGCTTTCAATGGTGGCAAAACCATAAAAACTGCAATCAAGCTTTTGATTAAATTCTCCCTCAAACTGCCTCTTGATATCCTCCTGCTTGATAACAGCAGCACCATGTAAACATTTGTTCAACCAAGATTTCAACTCTATGAGATTCCGAGGTGGCTCCCCAATAGAATTTTCCCCAAGAGACGAATGAGACAACTTACTTGAAAATATAGAACTTAACCCATTTGATACATTGGGAGGAGCACACTTTCGTTTAGAAGGAAGCACAAGTTTAAAAGGGAAAAACAGGGAGGAATATTCCTCCACCCATTTCTTCTCAATAATTAAAATATCAACTAATCGAGAAAGATGATGTGGGTTAAGAGACTTCAAGATCAGAGGGCCTTCATTTTGCAGCTCTTGTGCTAGCTGGTGTCTGTTAAAAAGAGAAAGAAGTCAAAAAGTATAACTCCACTACCAATATTTGCTATCAGAGAGCAACACAAATATAAGCCAAGATCGATGGAGAAATCATAAGAATTTTGCAACAAACCTGCTTTAAAATTTAACAATGCAGAGTGTTTTCTAAAGGAAAAGTTGAGATTGCCCGTCAACTTAAAGTGCATTACTAATATTAAAACATAGCTGGCGAAAACGTAGTATCTTTACATTAAACCTGCCCTAGAAAGTATCAGTACAGTGTTTTCTAAAAGGAAAACTTAGATTGCAAATTTTGCAACTATCAAACAGTAATGTTGTCCATTGAATGCTTAAAAATATGAGGATCTCTGACTTTATCAACACAAGTCCCAAGGCTTGATTGTCTAAAGGTTTAAATTATCAATGCAACAATTTCCAACTGTTTCTAAACAAACCTCTTTTTAAAAGATATAGTAAGGGAAGCAGTAAAAGAAAAGGAAAACAAGGAATAGAAACTTTGCCCCAAAGAATGAACAATTACACAAGAAAAGTTCATCAAAAAGAATTTATATGATGGACTCCTCTTATTTCACACCATCTGCTCCAAGCACAGGATACTAGGGCAAGACAAAAATATCCCGATTTATGAGAATTTTGGGTCCAAACTTGAGGGGTGACTAAATTTAAAAACAAACTCCAAACCAATTAATTAGTGGCATAAAAGCCTACAAATTCCCATCAACAAATAAGACCCAGCAAAGAAGATCTGACACTTATTCTTTTGTCATTCCTTCAGTTTTTTGTCTTCATCGTGTCCAAGACCCTTCTCATTTATCTCCTAACCAGTAGAATGTCCTGTACTTCCCAGTAAAAGAAAATTCAGAACTCTACTGGTTGGAGCATCACAGTATACAGTTGGATAATATTTGGGCTAAGGAGTTCCTCACAGGGAAGGATCTTTTATGAACATAAGTTTCTTCAATTAATGGGTGCAAGTGAAGAAAAATCCCAATAAAAGATAAAGGAAAACACAATAACTACAGAAATGTCTAGGTGTGATAAAGCTCTTATCCACTCTAAACACAAATAGGTCGAAAATAAGAAGTCATAATGCATTTATAAACAAATCTTAGAAAGATTAATTCTAGTGATGCACAACGTAAAACTTGTATGTATAAGGATCAATAATTTTGGTGAAGGCCAAAGACTAGCTTAAAGGACATCATATTACCTGTTTCTTGATCGTGAGACAAGGGAAAAACCCTTTGCGCTGCAGAAAAATGATTTTAAGTCATCCCAAAAATAACTTTTGTTGAACAGATCATCATTTTCAGATTTAGCTTTAGACTTTTCATTATGTTGTTGACCTTGAATAGTGTCTGTATTTTCTCTTTCCACGGTGTTGTCAATCTGCAGAGAATTTTGATCAGCTCCGTCTGCATTCCTCCAAAATTTAAACCTTCTTACAATCCAGTTATAGAGCCCTGAACGTGAGGGAGGTCTCTCATCAAAATCTTGTGATATTCCGACATCCATACCCATGTCCTGAGTAGAAGAATCTGAAGAGGCAACCGAAACATCAGTGAGATTCAAACATTTTTCATCACTAACTTTTTCATTAGTGTCTATCTTCTCGTATTTTGAGTGAGTTCTATCACCCTCACTGAAACCGTTAACATTCTCATGAGAATTACGCCTCATGGGACCAAACCAGGTTCTCCATATCTTTTGAAATGTTCCCACTTCAACAGGAATTTTTGAGTTTACATCTTCTATCTCAGGGGATGGCACTTCTTTCTGTTTTGTTTGAGAAACTTTTGTCATTGATCTACCCCCCTTAGGCATACAAGAATGCATTTCTTCCTGTTTGAGTGGAGAATCTTTCATTGTTAGTCCGCTCTCCTTAAGCTTAAAAGACCGTACTTCTTCCTGTTTCAGTTGAAAAGCTTTTGTTCTTAGTCCGCTCTCCTTAAGCTTAGAGGAAAGCACTTCTTCCTGTTTCAGTTGAGAAGCTTTTGTTGTCGGTCCACTCCCCATAAGCTTAGGGGAAGGAACTTCTTCTCGTTTTGCTTGGCAAGCTTTTGTTGTCGATCTGCTCCCCTTTATGTCCAACTGTAAAGAGCAGTCTTCAACCCTCACATTACTTGATGCACTTATGGGCTGCTTGGAGCGGTCTTCAACCCTCACATTACTTGATGCACTTATGGGCTGCTTGGAGCGGACTTCAACAGGCTGATGCATTTTAGGATTCTCTTCAAATACGGATGACAGACCTTCAGATGAAGACCAATTATCTTTCTCCGCATGGGTGTGAGGTCTTAGTCCAGATTGTCCTTCTGAAGTCTTCGCATGGATCCCATACACTAAAGGCTGTCCTTCACGAGCAGGATGCTGTTCAAGTTTTAAAACATTTGGCAAAGCCAAAAGAAACTTTGAAAACTTCTTGTAGCCAAAGAAGTCCTTGTCAATACCCACATTGGCTTTCTCCAACTCCTGACGAAGCAATGAAACGCTAATTCCATCAGGATATGACATCAGCAGTTGTCGGATCCTATTCACCAATGTTTTAGGAATTGGACGAGGCTGCTCAGAAATTTCCTCAGACTCTGCACTGGCGAAAGGATCTTCAAGGGGACCCCTATAATGGCCATACCAAGATGCATATGGCCCATCAGGAGGATAATTGAAATGCCGTCCAACCAGATTCTCTCCCCGAACAAGTCCATGCCATTGCCACATAATACTAGCAGCACTACAGAGGACACCCAAAGCTGCATCCGTGCTAGCAAGTAATATATTGTAGTTACTCATCCTTAAACGATGGAGAATATTCATGAAAGTCCCTATCCCCAGATATTAAGAAGAGATGAGCTGGGGAGGGTACTGAGATGCCCAATGTATAAGGTCAACTAGAAGAGACCTGTCAGCACTGTTCTTTCCGCCTGCAAGAGAAGCAAGCCATACAAGCAGTATTAGTAATTGGAGACATTTGAACAAAGAGAGAGTAGCTAAACAAAAAGCTAATCACCCCCTCGCATCTTGTGCTATTCCTGAAATATAGGTCCCCCCAAGCACATGGCAAGTAGAGTGACAAAGCAGATCATAAACTTGGCATAACATAAAAGACAGAACAATATTAATGGTGCAAATTATCAGCAAAATGTAGTACTAAACCTTAGAAAGTTCAAAATCTCTCTTTCCAACCAATAGTGTAGTTACCCATCATTAAGCACCGTCATTACGGGACTAAGCATTGCAAATTTAGACAGTGTAGTGATATAAAAGACAGTAACAGAACTTCTCAATCATCTTAAAAATGAAACCAGAAATAATTAGGTAGACAAAAACCAGGAAATAAACATCTTCTGCTAGCATCTAAATATATCACTTGGTGGCTTTGGAAATCGTCCTTAACACTTCAACTATGAAATAGCCAAAAGACATAACTACCCAAGTCTTGCATGTTCGTCCATTCTTCAAAATATGCTTCAACTAGGCAGTTCCACTAGGCCGATCAAAATAATTTAAGTACCTAAAAGAAAGTAACAAGCTTCTAATTAAAACTCCACTCTCGCTAGTCAAATTTTGATTTTCATGAGGTAAGATAGTTTTACAATTGATGCATTTCCCTATAATTTCGTATTTATATGCTTAAAATTTGTTATTAGTTATCTTCGGCTCCTCGTTTCCGGCTTTTATTTTCTCTAAGTACGTAAAACCAAAGTGATAATGGAATAAAGGGAGGGGAGGAGCACCTTTCTTCCTAATTCAACAATCAATGTGGTAATTGAAAGGCAAGGACGACAGGTTTAAGACAGAGATGGGGAAGAAAAATAAAAATCTGCAGGAGATAGAAAAGACATTAACTGTTAGGGACGTGAGTGAGTGATATCCCTGTGGAAGCAAGAGCCTCCTGCTTGGCTCTAGAAAGTTGTAACACATCACCGAACGCATTGATCGTGACGGGACCCTTGATGCCATTAGCACGGAGAGCCGACGTGATCCGCTGAGCGACAAGGCACACGTTCACGCCAGCCGGAACAGAGCAGTTCTCGAAGTCCCACCATACGAAAACCTTCACCGCGCGGCTCTCGTCGTCGTGGTGGCTCCTCCATGAAGAATAGTGTGGAACATGAGATGGGTCTGAAGCGAATGGAGTCGCGGCCCTTTTCGCGCCGGGGCACTCTGTAGCCAGGGAATGTAATAAGAAGAAGTGAGATTGAAGGAAGGGGAGACGAGAACGATAAGCGGCAGAGAGGAGCTGCCCTGGTCAGCGTTTTCCTCATGGTGCGAGATGGGGAGGAATTAAGATTGGCAAGGAAGGCTAGGAACGGAAGAAGCATTCCCGGAGGAGAAACCACTGAGGAATGGCGGTTGGGGGAGGACTGAGGGCTTAAACCCTGAAGTCTGGAGAAGAAGAATCGAATAAGACTCATAAACGCCTAAACCCCACAAACACGTGACACTGAGAGAGTGACACGAGCGCCTCAGGATTGACGCAAGGGTACTAACTCTCAAACTAGTATTAGGCTGCGTTTGGCAACGCTTTTTCATAAGAGTAATGCTAACGGTACGTTACTGTAGCGTACCGTTTGCGTACAGTCTGACGTGGAATGCTTATATGGCATCCACGTCAGCTGCCTTGGCATAGAAAACCGAACCAGTTTTCTCTTGAGCGGCGAGAGAGGAGGCGCCGGCGAGAGCGGGAGGGAGGGAGGCCGGGCGAGGCGGGAGGGAAGGAGGCCGGAGCGAGCGCGGGAAGGAGGCCGAGCAAGAGCAGGAGGAAGGAGGCCGGAGCGAGAGCGGGAGGGAAGGAGGCCGGAGCGAGAGCGGGAGGGAAGGAGGCCGGAGCGAGAGCGGGAGGAAGGAGGCCGGAGCGGGAGCGGGAGGGAGGGAGGCCGGAGCGGGAGCGTGAGGGAGGGAGGCCGGAGCGGGAGCGTGAGGGAGGAGGAGGCCGGAGCTGGAGCGTGAGGGAGGGAGGAGGCGGAGCTGGAGCGGAGGGAGGAGGCCGGAGCTGGAGCGTGAGGGGGAGGGAGGAGGCCGGAGCTGGGAGGCGGGAGGAGGAGGGAGGAGGCCGGAACACTCCGCTGGGCGGCCTCCTCCCGCCGCCGGCCGGGCAGCCTCCCTTCCCGAGCTGCGGCGGGCGGCCTCCTCCCGAGCTGCGCGGGCGGCCTCCTTCCCGAGCTGCGGCGGGCGGCCTCCTTCCCGAGCTGCAGCGGGCGGCCTCCTTCCCGAGCTGCAGCGGGAGGGAGGCCGAGCACTCAGCGGGCGGCCTCCTCCAGCCCGAGCGGCGAGCGGCCTCCTTCCTTCCCAGGCGGGCGGGAGGGAGGGAGGCCGGAGCACTCATGGGCGGCTCTCCTCCCGCCAGCCCGCCTCTCTCTCCCTCCTGACGCCGCCCTCTCCCTCCCTCATCCCCATTCTCCTTCCTCTCGGCCTCCGCCCCTCTCCCCCTCTCCTTCCTCTCCGGCCTCGGCCTCTCCCCCCTCTCCTTCCCTCTCCGGCCACCGCCCTCTCCCCTCTCCTTCCTCTCCGGCCACCGGCCCTCTCCCCCTCTCCTTCCCTCTCCGCCACCGCCCTCCCCCCTCTCCTTCCCTCTCCGCCACCAGCCCTCCTCCCCCACTCCTCCTCCCGCCTCCCCTCCCTCCCTCTCCCCTCTCAAACCGGAACCGAAGGTTCCGGTTTTCTCTATGCCGAAGAGGCAGCTGGCGTGGATGCCACATAAGCATTCCACGTCAGATCTGTCTTGCTATGCGTACTACAGTAACGTACCGTTAGCATTATTCTTTTCATAAAGAGTTTTACACAAAGAGTAACGCTTAATGCACGTTACTGTAGCGTACGATTTGCGTGCCGCTGGCGTAGCTTATGTGGCATCCATGTCCTGCCTCGGCAATGAAAAACGACTTATGGCATCCATGTCAGCTGCCTCCTTGGCACGAAAACGGATCCTTCCTGGGAGGGAGGCTGCGGAGAGACCGGTTTTCTCAATGGAAGGGAGGCCGGGCGAGAGAGGCCCCTGGAGGAGGCCACCAGAGAGAGGCCGCAGGAGGGAGGCAGCGGGAGGAGGCCCATGGAGGCCTCGGGAGGGAGGCTGCGGAGAGACGCCGAGGAGGGAGGCCACGGAGAGACGCATGGGAGGGAGGCCGCGGGAGAGACACCAGGGAGGGAGGCGCGGGAGAGACGCCGCGGGAGGGAGGCCGAGGGAGAGACGCCCGAGAGGGAGGCCGAGGGAGAGACGCCGGGGGAGGGAGGCTTGCCACGGAGGGAGGCCGAAAGGGAGGGAGGCCGGCTCCCGCGGCCAAAAGAGGGAGGCCCTTCTCGCCTCCCGCAGCCCGCCCGGCGAGGGAGGCTCCCGCTCTCGCAAGCCCGCCCCGCCCGAAGCGAGAGGGGGCTCCGCCTCCCGCTCCCGCAGCCCGCCCGCCAAGCGAGAGGGAGGCTCCCGCTCCGCTCCCAGCGGCCCGGCCCCGCCAGCGGGAGAGGGAGGCTCGGCCCCTCCCTCGCGCTGCCTCCCTCGCACTGCCTCCCTCCGCACCCTCCCTCTTCCTCCCTCCCGCACCTCCTCTCCCCTCCCGCCCGGCCCCTCCTTTCCATCCCGCCCCAGCTCCTCCCTCTCCGCCCGCCTCCCTCCCTCTCCCGCCCGCCTCCCTCCCTCCCTCCCGCCCGCCTCCCTCCCTCTCCCTCCCGCCCGCCTCCCTCTCCTCTCCCTCCCGCCCGCCTCCTCCCTCTCCTCCCGCCCCGCCTCCCTCCCTCCCCTCCCTCCCTCCCTCCCTCCCTCTCCCTCCCTCCCGCAAGCTCCCTCCCGCCCCCAGCTCCCTCCCGCTCCGCCTCCCTCCCGTTGAAAACCGAATCCAGTTTCTCATGATTGACGTGGATGCCACATAAGGCATCCACGCCAGACGGTAATAATGGTACTACAGTGTGCATCGTAGCATTATTCTTACACAAAATAGACTCTTAGAAAGAGTTCTCTTCCCAAAAGAACTCTTCTAAAGAGAAGATTCGTTTGGCTATATTTACCAAAAGAGCTTTAAGAAGTAGAAAAATCGTACATTATGTTTGGCGGCAAACATACTAAAAACAATTTTTAATTGAAAATGACAATAATACCCGTGTATTCACAAATTATTATTTTTATATCAAATAGCAAAAAATATGATCGTTGAAGTCCATTATTTACTTATGGTAGCTAATGCTTGTGTTTGAATGGCAAATATAGGATACAAGTTCTGTTTTAAGCCTTCTTTTATGCCTATAACCCTTAATTTTTTTTTCTAGCTTCCTCATAAGAACATAAAAATGCATTGGGTTACAGCCTTTTGTTCAGTCTTTGGAACTTGATTTATTAATATCTTATAAATGAGGAGCACTAACGAACATGAATTAGTGAGTCACCTTTTATTTGTCTATATCATCGTAATCCCTTGGAATTAAAGCAGTAGGCTGTTTAAAATAGTTGATTTCTTCAATTATCTTTACAATTTGTTATATTCTGTGGATAATTAGCAACAAGACCTGGATGGAAACGAAGATGGGAAAGTGAAGTAGGGTTCCATGTGATTATGCTGTTTTTATTTTTTCGAAGTATGAGAAAAATAGAGAACGGGACGGCAACTAGAGGCCACTGGAAAGCCACGGCGAGGGCACTGGTGGAAGGAATATACCGTGACACAGATCAATAATTCTTTTATTTAGAAGTTAAAGAGAAAATCTAGAGTTTAAGGTTTACCCATAGAATAAGTAGATAATATTTTATTCAAAAAATAAAAAACTTACAGATTTTATCTCCGAGTTTATCTCTTACATGGCCTGCAATTGTCAATGCCACATCAAGATGTAAAGTCTTGGAAACAAAAAGCCTCAGTACTTATATCATCACTCTTCTTTTAATTAAGAACAAACATACAACATGCCCCCGGCCGCCTAAATGGAGCTGCTTAATTTCTTGGAACATCAATACAACACTAGTGTGTACCCAAAACAAATGAAGAGTACTAGTACATGAAGGCGTCTAATTAAAGCCATGTGTAACCCCTCTTAGGAAGTGATCATAAGATAATTTAATTATTCCATGGAGTACTCTCCTTATAATTAATCTAATTCAGAGTGTTTTAGTTAACGTAACAATCAAATTCACGACTTTTCCTCTCAGGACTACATGACGAGAAAATTCATCGGCCATAATCTCGGCACATCGCTGGAATAACTCATCCATGAGATGAGCTTCAAAGTGGGTCGCAAGCATGGGCTCCGTCACTGCTCTCATAGCCTTGGCCGCCTTCACACCTGCAGCGACCGCGTCATAATCTTCCCAATTCTCCATCACCGCGTTCATTGTAACTTCCATTGCTTCCACGTTGTTAAGATCGAAGGAACCTTCTCTCTGGACCACCTCTTTCACTTCTTCAACCGAGGGGCATAAAGGGCAGGTTGAAAGCATCCACCTTCGCTTCTTCAATACGGCCCTATATAGTACTAATTAATTAATTTCTAGAAGAAGATCGATGGAGTAGCTAGAGGCTGATTAATTAAAAGATGGATCTGTTTCCAATTGTAGTGAAGTGAAGTGTACCTGGGAAACCAAGTCATAAAGAGCTTGCGCTAGCAGTTTCCAAAAGTGATTGCTGTTCGGGCCAGAGGATCTAAACTTCTCCCCGTAAGTATTAGCACCATTCTTCCTCCCGAGATTAGCTCCTCTGATCGGAATCGGAGGAAGGTGAGGAAATCCCTTTTATACTGCTCCAAGTAAGCTTCCTCTACGAGGGCAGAGCTCGTTTCAGTCACCGAAATGTTCCCTTTATTTAATGTACTCGTCAGCTTCGGAGGAACCTGCATGTATAAGTACCAATTGTTAAACTTAGTAACATGATATTCGATGATCCGCTGTACAGAGATACTAATCATATATACATAAGCAATATTTGAAGCAGCTCTTAGTACGTACTGGAGAAATAATCATATATAGTACACATATATACGGTACCGCGTACCTGAGAGAGCCAGTGGAGACTATTGGAAGAGTGAATGAAGTGCATACTTGTGCTGGGGAAAATCCTCCCATAGAAAGAACCGGGCATTGCACCCACGTAACATGCCCTAAAACCCTCACCCTTCTCAGTTATGAGTTTTTCATAAAAGGACGGCAAAGACTGAAAAACGGAGTTAAAATCGTTCCCATGAAGATCATTGAGCAAAAAAACCAATTCAGGCGGGGGGCGACTTAGCCGGCGGCTTCCCAACTCGATTGCATCTATGATCTGTGAGACGAACGCCAAGGCGTTGGGACCGGCAGAGCAGCCTAGATCTCCCACGCGAAGGCAGCTTTCGAGTAACATGGAGGAGTAGAGATCTGTGACGCTCTCCTCTACGATGTGCTTCCCTGTGTCCATCAGCAGTCTCTGCAAATATTTGATCACATATATACACACAATAGATCATCAATTTAATCTATCAATTTACAATCGTTAAATGCATGCTAATATATAATTACGAGCGAGGGACTTTAAAATTGACTTGATAATTAATAGAGCAATTAGAGATAATTGCCTGAACCGATGAGTTGTTAGCATAGCTATGTTCTCCGCTGCCTCCGACCATGTGAGGGACTTTATGGCCTTGAATATCGACCAAGGCGGCGGCTCCTGAGGCACAACTCTCTTGGCAGCTCCTCCCATTTTCCATCTTCTTCTTTCTCTCTATAATTCTTTCTGCGAGCGATTTGTTTTCTCTCGATCCCTTTGCAGAGATTTGATTTCTCTCGATCCCTTTGCAGAGATTTGATTTTCAGACATGGCCTTGTATCTTGTTATATACAGAGATCGAGCTGCCAAGAGTAGCTCTCGTGAATAAATGGCCTGGGCCGGGCTCCTCTTAATTTGATGAAGACGCCCAACTGTTTGTAAGGCTTTGCTTGGGTCTTCAAAACGTGATAACTGATAAGGCCATTGAACGTCACGGGAGGTGGAATAAATCATAAATGGTCTGGGCTCTACAACTTTGCTTCGGCCTTGAAAACGTGATAATTAAGGCCATGTGTTCCATGCATCTAAGGAGATCTGAACAAACTTTACTTGTCTCATTGAGATTACCCAATCTCGGTTCAGAACCCAGAACCATGAATGCAAAACCACCGTTAGAAACACAAATTTTATTATATTATGGCCTTCAAAATTATTTACAAATATATAACGAGCATCTTACAATATATATTATAAATTGCTTCTAATTTGTAAAATAGCATATATAATTTCCAATATAATGATCTAAATTGTACTTAAACGACAATACTTGTTTGCTCTTTAAATTCTGAGTTAATTAAACAAATATTAGTCGGTTTTTAAATCTAAACTAAGGACCCAAAAAAGGATAAAACCCCTACGCCTGCATGTACATTAAGAAAATCCTATACCGTCAAAATAGTCAAATTCTTCTCAGATGTTTCTCGCGCAACCACGTGCTGCCTCAAGTGAAGCTCCCGCCCCGGCTGAGGGAAACAAACAGCGTGGCTGACTCCTTGCCAAGAAAGGCTTGGGGATGAAAACGGTTAAGAAATGGTACACGTAAGGGTCTTCCGTTTAATGTTTAACGACCCTAGTTAACCCGTTTATTGTTCATATCCGTTTAGTTCCGGCTATTCCGTTCCGTTTATTACCCATTTTTCCACGGGTAATTAGGTAAAAAAAATAAATATATAGATAAATTACAAAATAAATATTAAATTTATCAAAAAATATTTTAAAAACCTTTAATGTAAATTGAGGAAAATTAATTCCAAAATTATATCAAATGAAATACGGTAAAATAGTAGATATAATAGTTTTTCTAAGTTCCAACACTTATAAACTTTAAGT
Source organism: Aristolochia contorta (assembly GCA_022405105.1). Classification (NCBI taxonomy): domain Eukaryota; kingdom Viridiplantae; phylum Streptophyta; class Magnoliopsida; order Piperales; family Aristolochiaceae; genus Aristolochia; species Aristolochia contorta. The sequence goes on along the minus strand of CM039664.1, from coordinate 28,078,314 downwards.
GAAAAAAAACTTATTAGAATGAAAATAAGGTTGTACATATGAAAAACTAAAAAATTATACTAAAGCTAATTGAATATATAAATTTACCACACTACCCTTATTTACACGGTAAAAAAGTAAAACGGGTTCGAAAGAGCTATTTCTATTTCCGTTCTATTTATTAAAGAGTAGAATGGTAAATGGAAGAACGGTAAATGAAAATTAATATTTTATTTTCGTTTAGTTCCGTTTAATAATCGGTTGGATTGTAGAGTGGGTAATTGGTTCCCATTTTCATCCCTAGTGTGCATAAAGTTTGGTGGATCGGGGTCCCAATTTTTTTTGTAAAGTATTTTTATTAATGAATGTATTCATGCACGCATGAGCCCGTCTCTTACATTTTCGGATGAATGTACAACTCTCAATTCACCCGACAGCATCCCTCCCTACCTACGAATCTAAAGTCTCTCTTCAAGAGTTTCTTATTTCTGATTATTTCTTATTACTATCCGATTACCGCTGGAAATAATCAGAAATGGCACAAGGTAAAAGTTAATCGGATGAAACGATAATGGTAGAGCATTTTGTAATCGGATATGTATATGGAAATGCCTCTACCATTTCGTTTATATGTATACATTACACCCCTAATAAGAAAGATTAAAGAAATAAATGACGTTTAAGACAAAGATGGGAAGAAAAATAAAAATATGTAGGGATAGAAAAGACATTAACTATTAGGGACGTGAGAGAGTGATATCCTGTGGAAGCAAAAGCCTCTTGCTTGGCTCTAGAAAGTTGTAACACATCACCGCACGCTTTGATCGTGATGGAACCCTTAATGCCATTAGCGCGAGAGCTGACGTGATCTGCTGAGCGACAAGGCACACATTCACGCCAGCCGAGCAGAGCAGTTCTTGAAGTCCCACCGTCACGAAAACCTTCACTGTGCGACTCTCGTCGTCGTGGTGGCTCCTCCATAAAGAATAGTGCGGAACATGAGATGGCTCTGAAGCGAATAGAGTCGCGGCCCTTTTCGTGTTGGGGCACTCTATAGCCAGGGAATGCAATAAGAAGAAGTGAGATTGAAGGGAAGGGGGAGAGGAGAACGATAAGCGGCGAGAGGAGCTGCCCTGGTCGGTGTTTCCCTCATGGTGTGAGATGGGAGGGAATTAAGATTGGCAAGGGAAGGCTAGGAACGGAAGAAGTATTCACGGAGGAGAAACCTCTGAGGAATGCCTGTTGGGGGAGGACTGAGGGCTTAAGCCTGGAGTCTGGAGAAAAGAATCGAATAAAAATCGTAAACGCCTAAACCCCACAAACACGTGATGGTGAGAGAGTGGCACGAGCGCGCGTCACTGAAACTCTCAAACTATTATTAATGTTTGAAAAATGATATCGGTACTTTGACATTTCTTTGGGTGGTTTTACATCCCGATGTAGCAGTCCTCCGGCAGCCTAGTTGGCATTCCGATAAGGTCCGGGTTTAGATTTCTCAACAATAGATAAATAGTTCATATTTTATTTCTTACTTAGACTATCAAAGAGGATACCACGTCATATTGTAAAACTCACAAAGAAAAGGCCACAGTTCGCATATCATTACTCTTAACGTTTTTGTCTTTGCCTATTTAATAAGATTTTATTTTTTTTAAGAAAAATTATATCCCTCAATTTCGCGTTGGAGACGTTCTCCGCTTTTTGGAAGAGTCACGTTTTGGGCTCTTCTAAAGCGACAAAAAAAGCGAACTCTCCCAAAAGCGAGCTTTAAGATAAAGAAGAATCCAAACACAAATGTCGGTCTTGGAGCCGCTTTTCAATCCGAAAAGAGGCTTCTGGCTAAAAGAAGCATTGCCAAACGCTGCCTTAATGTTTCTCTGTATATGCCTTTTAATAAGATTCAATTTTTTTAAGAAAAATAATTTTAATAATTTTTATTTTATTTAGAAATTAAGAGAAAATCGAGCGTTTAGGGTTTACCCCTACAATAGGAAGATAACATTTTATTCAAAAAATAAAGAACTTACAGATTTTATCTCTGAGTTTATCTCCTCAGCACTTACATCATCACTGTTCTGCTTAATTTCTTGGAACTTCAATACAACACGTGTGTACCCAAAACAAATGAAGAGTACTAGTACAAATGGACCTGCTTAATTTCTTGGAACATCAATACTAACACTAGTGTGTACCCAAAACAAATGAAGAGTACTAGTACATGAAGGCGTCTAATTAAAGCCATGTGTAACCCCTCTTAGGAAGTGATCATAAGATAATTTAATTATTCCATGGAGTACTCTCCTTATAATTAATCTAATTCAGAGTGTTTTAGTTAACGTAACAATCAAATTCACGACTTTTCCTCTCAGGACTACATGACGAGAAAATTCATCGGCCATAATCTCGGCACATCGCTGGAATAACTCATCCATGAGATGAGCTTCAAAGTGGGTCGCAAGCATGGGCTCCGTCACTGCTCTCATAGCCTTGGCCGCCTTCACACCTGCAGCGACCGCGTCATAATCTTCCCAATTCTCCATCACCGCGTTCATTGTAACTTCCATTGCTTCCACGTTGTTAAGATCGAAGGAACCTTCTCTCTGGACCACCTCTTTCACTTCTTCAACCGAGGGGGCATAAAAGGGCAGGTTGAAAGCATCCACCTTCGCTTCTTCAATACGGCCCTATATAGTACTAATTAATTAATTTCTAGAAGAAGATCGATGGAGTAGCTAGAGGCTGATTAATTAAAAGATGGATCTGTTTCAATTGTAGTGAAGTGAAGTGTACCTGGGAAACCAAGTCATAAAGAGCTTGCGCTAGCAGTTTCCAAAAGTGATTGCTGTTCGGGCCAGAGGGATCTAAACTTCTCCCCGTAAGTATTAGCACCATTCTTCCTCCCGAGATTAGCTCCTCTGATCGGAATCGGAGGAAGGTGAGGAAATCCCTTTTATACTGCTCCAAGTAAGCTTCCTCTACGAGGGCAGAGCTCGTTTCAGTCACCGAAATGTTCCCTTTATTTAATGTACTCGTCAGCTTCGGAGGAACCTGCATGTATAAGTACCAATTGTTAAACTTAGTAACATGATATTCGATGATCCGCTGTACAGAGATACTAATCATATATACATAAGCAATATTTGAAGCAGCTCTTAGTACGTACTGGAGAAATAATCATATATAGTACACATATATACGGTACCGCGTACCTGAGAGAGCCAGTGGAGACTATTGGAAGAGTGAATGAAGTGCATACTTGTGCTGGGGAAAATCCTCCCATAGAAAGAACCGGGCATTGCACCCACGTAACATGCCCTAAAACCCTCACCCTTCTCAGTTATGAGTTTTTCATAAAAGGACGGCAAAGACTGAAAACGGAGTTAAAATCGTTCCCATGAAGATCATTGAGCAAAAAAACCAATTCAGGCGGGGGGCGACTTAGCCGGCGGCTTCCCAACTCGATTGCATCTATGATCTGTGAGACGAACGCCAAGGCGTTGGGACCGGCAGAGCAGCCTAGATCTCCCACGCGAAGGCAGCTTTCGAGTAACATGGAGGAGTAGAGATCTGTGACGCTCTCCTCTACGATGTGCTTCCCTGTGTCCATCAGCAGTCTCTGCAAATATTTGATCACATATATACACACAATAGATCATCAATTTAATCTATCAATTTACAATCGTTAAATGCATGCTAATATATAATTACGAGCGAGGGACTTTAAAATTGACTTGATAATTAATAGAGCAATTAGAGATAATTGCCTGAACCGATGAGTTGTTAGCATAGCTATGTTCTCCGCTGCCTCCGACCATGTGAGGGACTTTATGGCCTTGAATATCGACCAAGGCGGCGGCTCCTGAGGCACAACTCTCTTGGCAGCTCCTCCCATTTTCCATCTTCTTCTTTCTCTCTATAATTCTTTCTGCGAGCGATTTGTTTTCTCTCGATCCCTTTGCAGAGATTTGATTTCTCTCGATCCCTTTGCAGAGATTTGATTTTCAGACATGGCCTTGTATCTTGTTATATACAGAGATCGAGCTGCCAAGAGTAGCTCTCGTGAATAAATGGCCTGGGCCGGGCTCCTCTTAATTTGATGAAGACGCCCAACTGTTTGTAAGGCTTTGCTTGGGTCTTCAAAACGTGATAACTGATAAGGCCATTGAACGTCACGGGAGGTGGAATAAATCATAAATGGTCTGGGCTCTACAACTTTGCTTCGGCCTTGAAAACGTGATAATTAAGGCCATGTGTTCCATGCATCTAAGGAGATCTGAACAAACTTTACTTGTCTCATTGAGATTACCCAATCTCGGTTCAGAACCCAGAACCATGAATGCAAAAACCACCGTTAGAAACACAAATTTTATTATATTATGGCCTTCAAAATTATTTACAAATATATAACGAGCATCTTACAATATATATTATAAATTGCTTCTAATTTGTAAAATAGCATATATAATTTCCAATATAATGATCTAAATTGTACTTAAACGACAATACTTGTTTGCTCTTTAAATTCTGAGTTAATTAAACAAATATTAGTCGGTTTTAAATCTAAACTAAGGACCCAAAAGGATAAAACCCCTACGCCTGCATGTACATTAAGAAAATCCTATACCGTCAAAATAGTCAAATTCTTCTCAGATGTTTCTCGCGCAACCACGTGCTGCCTCAAGTGAAGCTCCCGCCCCGGCTGAGGGAAACAAACAGCGTGGCTGACTCCTTGCCAAGAAAGGCTTGGGGATGAAAACGGTTAAGAAATGGTACACGTAAGGGTCTTCCGTTTAATGTTTAACGACCCTAGTTAACCCGTTTATTGTTCATATCCGTTTAGTTCCGGCTATTCCGTTCCGTTTATTACCCATTTTTCCACGGGTAATTAGGTAAAAAAATAAATATATAGATAAATTACAAAATAAATATTAAATTTATCAAAAAATATTTTAAAAACCTTTAATGTAAATTGAGGAAAATTAATTCCAAAATTATATCAAATGAAATACGGTAAAATAGTAGATATAATAGTTTTTCTAAGTTCCAACACTTATAAACTTTAAGTGAAAAAAAACTTATTAGAATGAAAATAAGGTTGTACATATGAAAAACTAAAAAATTATACTAAAGCTAATTGAATATATAAATTTACCACACTACCCTTATTTACACGGTAAAAAAGTAAAACGGGTTCGAAAGAGCTATTTCTATTTCCGTTCTATTTATTAAAGAGTAGAATGGTAAATGGAAGAACGGTAAATGAAAATTAATATTTTATTTTCGTTTAGTTCCGTTTAATAATCGGTTGGACTGTAGAGTGGGTAATTGGTTCCCATTTTCATCCCTAGTGTGCATAAAGTTTGGTGGATCGGGGTCCCAATTTTTTTGTAAAGTATTTTTATTAATGAATGTATTCATGCACGCATGAGCCCGTCTCTTACATTTTCGGATGAATGTACAACTCTCAATTCACCCGACAGCATCCCCTCCCTACCTACGAATCTAAAGTCTCTCTTCAAGAGTTTCTTATTTCTGATTATTTCTTATTACTATCCGATTACCGCTGGAAATAATCAGAAATGGCACAAATAAAGTTAATCGGATGAAACGATAATGGTAGAGCATTTTGTAATCGGATATGTATATGGAAATGCCTCTACCATTTCGTTTATGTGCCATTTACACCCCTAATAAGAAAGATTAAAGAAATAAATGACGTTTAAGACAAAGATGGGGAAGAAAAATAAAAATATGTAGGGATAGAAAAGACATTAACTATTAGGGACGTGAGAGAGTGATATCCCTGTGGAAGCAAAAGCCTCTTGCTTGGCTCTAGAAAGTTGTAACACATCACCGAACGCTTTGATCGTGATGGAACCCTTAATGCCATTAGCGCGGAGAGCTGACGTGATCTGCTGAGCGACAAGGCACACATTCACGCCAGCCAGAACAGAGCAGTTCTTGAAGTCCCACCGTACGAAAACCTTCACCGTGCGACTCTCGTCGTCGTGGTGGCTCCTCCATAAAGAATAGTGCGGAACATGAGATGGCTCTGAAGCGAATAGAGTCGCGGCCCTTTTCGTGTTGGGGCACTCTATAGCCAGGGAATGCAATAAGAAGAAGTGAGATTGAAGGGAAGGGGGAGAGGAGAACGATAAGCGGCAGAGAGGAGCTGCCCTGGTCAGTGTTTCCCTCATGGTGTGAGATGGGAGGAATTAAGATTGGCAAGGAAGGCTAGGAACGGAAGAAGTATTCACGGAGGAGAAACCTCGAGGAATGCCTGTTGGGGGAGGACTGAGGGCTTAAGCCTGGAGTCTGGAGAAAAGAATCGAATAAAAATCGTAAACGCCTAAACCCCACAAACACGTGACAGTGAGAGAGTGGCACGAGCGCGTCACGAAACTCTCAAACTATTATTAATGTTTGAAAAATGATATCGGTACTTTGACATTTTACTGGGTGGTTTTACATCCCGATGTAGCAGTCCTCCTGGCAGCCTAGTTGGCATTCCAGATAAGGTCCAGGGTTTAGATTTCTCAACAATAGATAAATAGTTCATATTTTATTTCTTACTTAGACTATCAAAGAGGATACCACGTCATATTGTAAAAACTCACAGTAAAAGGCCACAGTTCGCATATCATTACTCTTAACGTTTTTGTCTTTGCCTATTTAATAAGATTTTATTTTTTTTAAGAAAAATTATATCCCTCAATTTCGCGTTGGAGACGTTCTCCGCTTTTTGGAAGAGTCACGTTTTTGGGCTCTTCTAAAGCGACAAAAAACGAACTCTCCCAAAAGCGAGCTTTAAGATAAAGCGAATCCAAACACAAATGTCGGTCTTGGAGCCGCTTTTCAATCCGAAAAGAGGCTTCTGGGCTAAAAGAAGCATTGCCAAACGCTGCCTTAATGTTTCTCTGTATATGCCTTTTTAATAAGATTCAATTTTTTTTAAGAAAAATAATTTTAATAATTTTTTATTTTATTTAGAAATTAAGAGAAAATCGAGCGTTTAGGGTTTACCCCTACAATAGGAAGATAACATTTTATTCAAAAAATAAAGAACTTACAGATTTTATCTCTGAGTTTATCTCCTCAGCACTTACATCATCACTGTTCTGCTTAATTTCTTGGAACTTCAATACAACACGTGTGTACCCAAAACAAATGAAGAGTACTAGTACAAATGGACCTGCTTAATTTCTTGGAACATCAATACTAACACTAGTGTGTACCCAAAACAAATGAAGAGTACTAGTACATGAAGGCGTCTAATTAAAGCCATGTGTAACCCCTCTTAGGAAGTGATCATAAGATAATTTAATTATTCCATGGAGTACTCTCCTTATAATTAATCTAATTCAGAGTGTTTTAGTTAACGTAACAATCAAATTCACGACTTTTCCTCTCAGGACTACATGACGAGAAAATTCATCGGCCATAATCTCGGCACATCGCTGGAATAACTCATCCATGAGATGAGCTTCAAAGTGGGTCGCAAGCATGGGCTCCGTCACTGCTCTCATAGCCTTGGCCGCCTTCACACCTGCAGCGACCGCGTCATAATCTTCCCAATTCTCCATCACCGCGTTCATTGTAACTTCCATTGCTTCCACGTTGTTAAGATCGAAGGAACCTTCTCTCTGGACCACCTCTTTCACTTCTTCAACCGAGGGGCATAAAGGGCAGGTTGAAAGCATCCACCTTCGCTTCTTCAATACGGCCCTATATAGTACTAATTAATTAATTTCTAGAAGAAGATCGATGGAGTAGCTAGAGGCTGATTAATTAAAAGATGGATCTGTTTCCAATTGTAGTGAAGTGAAGTGTACCTGGGAAACCAAGTCATAAAGAGCTTGCGCTAGCAGTTTCCAAAAGTGATTGCTGTTCGGGCCAGAGGATCTAAACTTCTCCCCGTAAGTATTAGCACCATTCTTCCTCCCGAGATTAGCTCCTCTGATCGGAATCGGAGGAAGGTGAGGAAATCCTTTATACTGCTCCAAGTAAGCTTCCTCTACGAGGGCAGAGCTCGTTTCAGTCACCGAAATGTTCCTTTATTTAATGTACTCGTCAGCTTCGGAGGAACCTGCATGTATAAGTACCAATTGTTAAACTTAGTAACATGATATTCGATGATCCGCTGTACAGAGATACTAATCATATATACATAAGCAATATTTGAAGCAGCTCTTAGTACGTACTGGAGAAATAATCATATATAGTACACATATATACGGTACCGCGTACCTGAGAGAGCCAGTGGAGACTATTGGAAGAGTGAATGAAGTGCATACTTGTGCTGGGGAAAATCCTCCCATAGAAAGAACCGGGCATTGCACCCACGTAACATGCCCTAAAACCCTCACCCTTCTCAGTTATGAGTTTTTCATAAAAGGACGGCAAAGACTGAAAAACGGAGTTAAAATCGTTCCCATGAAGATCATTGAGCAAAAAAACCAATTCAGGCGGGGGGCGACTTAGCCGGCGGCTTCCCAACTCGATTGCATCTATGATCTGTGAGACGAACGCCAAGGCGTTGGGACCGGCAGAGCAGCCTAGATCTCCCACGCGAAGGCAGCTTTCGAGTAACATGGAGGAGTAGAGATCTGTGACGCTCTCCTCTACGATGTGCTTCCCTGTGTCCATCAGCAGTCTCTGCAAATATTTGATCACATATATACACACAATAGATCATCAATTTAATCTATCAATTTACAATCGTTAAATGCATGCTAATATATAATTACGAGCGAGGGACTTTAAAATTGACTTGATAATTAATAGAGCAATTAGAGATAATTGCCTGAACCGATGAGTTGTTAGCATAGCTATGTTCTCCGCTGCCTCCGACCATGTGAGGGACTTTATGGCCTTGAATATCGACCAAGGCGGCGGCTCCTGAGGCACAACTCTCTTGGCAGCTCCTCCCATTTTCCATCTTCTTCTTTCTCTCTATAATTCTTTCTGCGAGCGATTTGTTTTCTCTCGATCCCTTTGCAGAGATTTGATTTCTCTCGATCCCTTTGCAGAGATTTGATTTTCAGACATGGCCTTGTATCTTGTTATATACAGAGATCGAGCTGCCAAGAGTAGCTCTCGTGAATAAATGGCCTGGGCCGGGCTCCTCTTAATTTGATGAAGACGCCCAACTGTTTGTAAGGCTTTGCTTGGGTCTTCAAAACGTGATAACTGATAAGGCCATTGAACGTCACGGGAGGTGGAATAAATCATAAATGGTCTGGGCTCTACAACTTTGCTTCGGCCTTGAAAACGTGATAATTAAGGCCATGTGTTCCATGCATCTAAGGAGATCTGAACAAACTTTACTTGTCTCATTGAGATTACCCAATCTCGGTTCAGAACCCAGAACCATGAATGCAAAAACCACCGTTAGAAACACAAATTTTATTATATTATGGCCTTCAAAATTATTTACAAATATATAACGAGCATCTTACAATATATATTATAAATTGCTTCTAATTTGTAAAATAGCATATATAATTTCCAATATAATGATCTAAATTGTACTTAAACGACAATACTTGTTTGCTCTTTAAATTCTGAGTTAATTAAACAAATATTAGTCGGTTTTTAAATCTAAACTAAGGACCCAAAAAAGGATAAAACCCCTACGCCTGCATGTACATTAAGAAAATCCTATACCGTCAAAATAGTCAAATTCTTCTCAGATGTTTCTCGCGCAACCACGTGCTGCCTCAAGTGAAGCTCCCGCCCCGGCTGAGGGAAACAAACAGCGTGGCTGACTCCTTGCCAAGAAAGGCTTGGGGATGAAAACGGTTAAGAAATGGTACACGTAAGGGTCTTCCGTTTAATGTTTAACGACCCTAGTTAACCCGTTTATTGTTCATATCCGTTTAGTTCCGGCTATTCCGTTCCGTTTATTACCCATTTTCCACGGGTAATTAGGTAAAAAATAAATATATAGATAAATTACAAAATAAATATTAAATTTATCAAAAATATTTTAAAAACCTTTAATGTAAATTGAGGAAAATTAATTCCAAAATTATATCAAATGAAATACGGTAAAATAGTAGATATAATAGTTTTCTAAGTTCCAACACTTATAAACTTTAAGTGAAAAAAAAACTTATTAGAATGAAAATAAGGTTGTACATATGAAAAACTAAAAATTATACTAAAGCTAATTGAATATATAAATTTACCACACTACCCTTATTTACACGGTAAAAAAGTAAAACGGGTTCGAAAGAGCTATTTCTATTTCCGTTCTATTTATTAAAGAGTAGAATGGTAAATGGAAGAACGGTAAATGAAAATTAATATTTTATTTTCGTTTAGTTCCGTTTAATAATCGGTTGGACTGTAGAGTGGGTAATTGGTTCCCATTTTCATCCCTAGTGTGCATAAAGTTTGGTGGATCGGGGTCCCAATTTTTTTGTAAAGTATTTTTATTAATGAATGTATTCATGCACGCATGAGCCCGTCTCTTACATTTTCGGATGAATGTACAACTCTCAATTCACCCGACAGCATCCCCTCCCTACCTACGAATCTAAAGTCTCTCTTCAAGAGTTTCTTATTTCTGATTATTTCTTATTACTATCCGATTACCGCTGGAAATAATCAGAAATGGCACAAGGTAAAAGTTAATCGGATGAAACGATAATGGTAGAGCATTTTGTAATCGGATATGTATATGGAAATGCCTCTACCATTTCGTTTATGTGCCATTTACACCCCTAATAAGAAAGATTAAAGAAATAAATGACGTTTAAGACAAAGATGGGGAAGAAAAATAAAAATATGTAGGGGATAGAAAAGACATTAACTATTAGGGACGTGAGAGAGTGATATCCCTGTGGAAGCAAAAGCCTCTTGCTTGGCTCTAGAAAGTTGTAACACATCACCGAACGCTTTGATCGTGATGGAACCCTTAATGCCATTAGCGCGGAGAGCTGACGTGATCTGCTGAGCGACAAGGCACACATTCACGCCAGCCAGAACAGAGCAGTTCTTGAAGTCCCACCGTACGAAAACCTTCACCGTGCGACTCTCGTCGTCGTGGTGGCTCCTCCATAAAGAATAGTGCGGAACATGAGATGGCTCTGAAGCGAATAGAGTCGCGGCCCTTTTCGTGTTGGGGCACTCTATAGCCAGGGAATGCAATAAGAAGAAGTGAGATTGAAGGGAAGGGGGAGAGGAGAACGATAAGCGGCAGAGAGGAGCTGCCCTGGTCAGTGTTTCCCTCATGGTGTGAGATGGGGAGGGAATTAAGATTGGCAAGGGAAGGCTAGGAACGGAAGAAGTATTCACGGAGGAGAAACCTCTGAGGAATGCCTGTTGGGGGAGGACTGAGGGCTTAAGCCTGGAGTCTGGAGAAAAGAATCGAATAAAAATCGTAAACGCCTAAACCCCACAAACACGTGACAGTGAGAGAGTGGCACGAGCGCGTCACGAAACTCTCAAACTATTATTAATGTTTGAAAAATGATATCGGTACTTTGACATTTTACTGGGTGGTTTTACATCCCGATGTAGCAGTCCTCCTGGCAGCCTAGTTGGCATTCCAGATAAGGTCCAGGGTTTAGATTTCTCAACAATAGATAAATAGTTCATATTTTATTTCTTACTTAGACTATCAAAGAGGATACCACGTCATATTGTAAAAACTCACAGTAAAAGGCCACAGTTCGCATATCATTACTCTTAACGTTTTTGTCTTTGCCTATTTAATAAGATTTTATTTTTTTTAAGAAAAATTATATCCCTCAATTTCGCGTTGGAGACGTTCTCCGCTTTTTGGAAGAGTCACGTTTTTGGGCTCTTCTAAAGCGACAAAAAACGAACTCTCCCAAAAGCGAGCTTTAAGATAAAGAAGCGAATCCAAACACAAATGTCGGTCTTGGAGCCGCTTTTCAATCCGAAAAGAGGCTTCTGGGCTAAAAGAAGCATTGCCAAACGCTGCCTTAATGTTTCTCTGTATATGCCTTTTTAATAAGATTCAATTTTTTTTAAGAAAAATAATTTTAATAATTTTTTATTTTATTTAGAAATTAAGAGAAAATCGAGCGTTTAGGGTTTACCCCTACAATAGGAAGATAACATTTTATTCAAAAAATAAAGAACTTACAGATTTTATCTCTGAGTTTATCTCCTCAGCACTTACATCATCACTGTTCTGCTTAATTTCTTGGAACTTCAATACAACACGTGTGTACCCAAAACAAATGAAGAGTACTAGTACAAATGGACCTGCTTAATTTCTTGGAACATCAATACAACACTAGTGTGTACCCAAAACAAATGAAGAGTACTAGTACATGAAGGCGTCTAATTAAAGCCATGTGTAACCCCTCTTAGGAAGTGATCATAAGATAATTTAATTATTCCATGGAGTACTCTCCTTATAATTAATCTAATTCAGAGTGTTTTAGTTAACGTAACAATCAAATTCACGACTTTTCCTCTCAGGACTACATGACGAGAAAATTCATCGGCCATAATCTCGGCACATCGCTGGAATAACTCATCCATGAGATGAGCTTCAAAGTGGGTCGCAAGCATGGGCTCCGTCACTGCTCTCATAGCCTTGGCCGCCTTCACACCTGCAGCGACCGCGTCATAATCTTCCCAATTCTCCATCACCGCGTTCATTGTAACTTCCATTGCTTCCACGTTGTTAAGATCGAAGGAACCTTCTCTCTGGACCACCTCTTTCACTTCTTCAACCGAGGGGGCATAAAAGGGCAGGTTGAAAGCATCCACCTTCGCTTCTTCAATACGGCCCTATATAGTACTAATTAATTAATTTCTAGAAGAAGATCGATGGAGTAGCTAGAGGCTGATTAATTAAAAGATGGATCTGTTTCCAATTGTAGTGAAGTGAAGTGTACCTGGGAAACCAAGTCATAAAGAGCTTGCGCTAGCAGTTTCCAAAAGTGATTGCTGTTCGGGCCAGAGGGATCTAAACTTCTCCCCGTAAGTATTAGCACCATTCTTCCTCCCGAGATTAGCTCCTCTGATCGGAATCGGAGGAAGGTGAGGAAATCCCTTTTATACTGCTCCAAGTAAGCTTCCTCTACGAGGGCAGAGCTCGTTTCAGTCACCGAAATGTTCCCTTTATTTAATGTACTCGTCAGCTTCGGAGGAACCTGCATGTATAAGTACCAATTGTTAAACTTAGTAACATGATATTCGATGATCCGCTGTACAGAGATACTAATCATATATACATAAGCAATATTTGAAGCAGCTCTTAGTACGTACTGGAGAAATAATCATATATAGTACACATATATACGGTACCGCGTACCTGAGAGAGCCAGTGGAGACTATTGGAAGAGTGAATGAAGTGCATACTTGTGCTGGGGAAAATCCTCCCATAGAAAGAACCGGGCATTGCACCCACGTAACATGCCCTAAAACCCTCACCCTTCTCAGTTATGAGTTTTTCATAAAAGGACGGCAAAGACTGAAAAACGGAGTTAAAATCGTTCCCATGAAGATCATTGAGCAAAAAAACCAATTCAGGCGGGGGGCGACTTAGCCGGCGGCTTCCCAACTCGATTGCATCTATGATCTGTGAGACGAACGCCAAGGCGTTGGGACCGGCAGAGCAGCCTAGATCTCCCACGCGAAGGCAGCTTTCGAGTAACATGGAGGAGTAGAGATCTGTGACGCTCTCCTCTACGATGTGCTTCCCTGTGTCCATCAGCAGTCTCTGCAAATATTTGATCACATATATACACACAATAGATCATCAATTTAATCTATCAATTTACAATCGTTAAATGCATGCTAATATATAATTACGAGCGAGGACTTTAAAATTGACTTGATAATTAATAGAGCAATTAGAGATAATTGCCTGAACCGATGAGTTGTTAGCATAGCTATGTTCTCCGCTGCCTCCGACCATGTGAGGGACTTTATGGCCTTGAATATCGACCAAGGCGGCGGCTCCTGAGGCACAACTCTCTTGGCAGCTCCTCCCATTTTCCATCTTCTTCTTTCTCTCTATAATTCTTTCTGCGAGCGATTTGTTTTCTCTCGATCCCTTTGCAGAGATTTGATTTCTCTCGATCCCTTTGCAGAGATTTGATTTTCAGACATGGCCTTGTATCTTGTTATATACAGAGATCGAGCTGCCAAGAGTAGCTCTCGTGAATAAATGGCCTGGGCCGGGCTCCTCTTAATTTGATGAAGACGCCCAACTGTTTGTAAGGCTTTGCTTGGGTCTTCAAAACGTGATAACTGATAAGGCCATTGAACGTCACGGGAGGTGGAATAAATCATAAATGGTCTGGGCTCTACAACTTTGCTTCGGCCTTGAAAACGTGATAATTAAGGCCATGTGTTCCATGCATCTAAGGAGATCTGAACAAACTTTTCTTGTCTCATTGAGATTACCCAATCTCGGTTCAGAACCCAGAACCATGAATGCAAAAACCACCGTTAGAAACTCAAATTTCATTATATTATGGCCTTTAAAATTATTTACATTTTCCAATATAATGATCTAAATTGTACTTAAACGACAATACTTGTTTGCTCTTTAAATTCTGAGTTGATTAAACAAATATATGTCGGTTTTTAAATCTAAACTAAGGACCAAAAAAAGGATAAAGCCCCTGCATGTACACAAAGAAAATCCTATACCGTCAAATGAGTAAAATTCTTCTCAGATGTTTCTCACGCAACAACGAGCTGCCTCAAGTGAAGCTACCGCACTGGCTGAGAGAAACAAATGGCGTGGCTGACTCCTTAGCCAAGAAAGGCTCAAGGATGAAAACGGGTAATAAATGGTACAGGTAAGAGTCTTTCGTTCAGTGTTTAAGGACTCTTTACCCATTTATCGTTCATATCTGTTTAGTCCCGGCTATTCCGTTCCGGTTAGTACCCATTTTTCCACGGGTAATTGGGTAAAAAAAAGAAATAAATAGATAAATTAAAAAATAAATATTACATTTATAAATTAAGGAAAATTAATTCTAAAATTATATCAAACGAAATACAGTAAAATAGTAGATATAATATTTTTTCTAAGTTCCAACACTTATAAACTTTAAGTGATAAAAAAACTTATTAGAATGAAAATAAGGTTGTACATATGAAAAACTAAAAAATTATACTAAAGCTAATTGAATATATAAATTTACCACACTACCCTTATTTACATGGTAAATAGGTAAAACGGGTTCAAAAGAGCAATTTCCATTTCTGTTCCATTTATTAAAGAGTAGAATGGTAAATGGAAAAACGGTAAATGAAAATTAATATTTTATTTTCGTTTAATTCCGTTTAATAATTGGTTGGACTGTAGAGTGGGTAATTGGTTCCCATTTTCATCCCTAGTGTGCATAAAGTTTGGTGGCACAGGGTCCCAATTTTTTTGATAAGTATTTTTATGAATGACTGTATTCATGCACGCATGAGCCCGTCTCTTACATTTTGGGATGAATGTACAACTCTCAACTCACTCTACAGCATCCCCTCCCTACCTACGAATCTAAAGTCTCTCTTCAAGAGTTTCTTATTTCCCATTACCGCTGGAAATAATCGGAAATGGCACAAGGTAAAAGTTAATCGGATGAAATGATAATGGTAGAGTATTTTGTAATCGGATACGTATATGGAAATGCCTCTACCATTTCGTTTATGTGCCATTTACACACTTAATAAGAAAGATTAAAGAAATAAATGACGTTTAAGACAGAGATGGGGAAGAAAAATAAAAATATGTAGGGGATAGAAAAGACATTAACTGTTGGGGACATTAGAGAGTGATATCCCTACTGAAGCAAAAGCCTCTTGCTTAGCTCTAGAAAGTTGTAACACATCACAGAACGCTTTGATCGTGACGGGACCCTTAATGCCATTAGCACGGAGAGCCAACGTGATCCGCTGAGCGACAAGGCACACATTCACGCCAGCCGGAACAGAGCAGTTCTCGAAGTCCCACCGTATGAAAACCTTCACCGCGCGCCTCTCGTCGTCGTCGTGGCTCCTCCATAAAGAATAGTGCGGAACACGAGATGGGTCTGAAGCGAATAGAGTCGCGGCCCTTTTCGTGTCGGGGCACTCTATAGCCAGGGAATGCAATAAGAAGTGAGATTGAAGGGAAGGGGGAGAGGAGAACGATAAGTGGCAGAGAGGAGCTGCCCCAGTCAGCGTTTTCCTCATGGTGTGAGATGGGGAGGTAATTAAGATTGGCAAGGGAAGGCTAGGAACGGAAGAAGTATTCACGGAGGAGAAACCTCTGAGGAATGCCTGTTGGGGGAGGACTGAGGGCTTAAGCCTGGAGTCTGGAGAAAAGAATCGAATAAAAATCGTAAACGCCTAAACCCCACAAACACGTGACAGTGAGAGAGTGGCACGAGCACCTCAGGAAACTCTCAAATTATTATTAATGTTTGAAAAATGATATCGGTACTTTGACATTTTACTGGGAGGTTTTACATCCTGATGTAGCAGTCCTCCTGGCAGCCTAGTTGGCATTCCAGATAAGGTCCAGGGTTTAGATTTTTCAACAATAGGTAGATAGCTCCTATTTTATTTCTTACTTAGTCTATCAAAGAGGATACCACGTCATATTGTAAAAACTCACAGTAAAAGGGCACAGTACGCATATCATTACTCTTAATGTTTTTGTCTTTGCCTTTTTAATAAGATTTTATTTTTTTTAAGACAAATGATATCAGTACTTCTTAATTTTACTTCGAGGTTAAGAAAAAATATAGACTTGAGGATTTACCCATAGAATGGGGAGATAATATTTTATTAAAAGAATATAAAACTAACAGATTTTATCTCCTAGTTTATCTCTTATGTGGATTGCAATACATCAAGATGTGAAGTCTTGAAAACAAAAACGTCCTCAGTACTTATATCATCGCCATTCTTTTAATTAAGAACAAACGTACTGATGCAACATATATGCCCCCCAACCTAAATGGAGCTGTACTACAAGAAAACAAGACTCCGCCGACGAAACGATTTTTTTTCGTCGGCGGAGTTTCATTCCGCCGACGGTTGAACGCACATCGTCGGCGGAATATCTTTTTGACCGACCCAACCGCCGGCGGAACCAAATCCGGTTGTTGGGCCGGACTTGGTTCAAGCCCGTTCGGGAACTTAGGTCCCGATTTGAATGTGGACCTAAGTTCCCGCGCAGCGTTACGCGCGTGACGCGAGCGCCGTGCGTGTGCGACGCGGTGCGCGCGTGCGCCAACGCGTTGTCTTCCCCTGCCCCGGCGTCCTTCGACGAAAATCGTCGAAGTCCGACGAATGAAACCAGAACGCACGAAAGGAATTTGTCCCTCCCACAGCGTTCCTCCGCCAGAAAATTTCTGGTTTTACTGGTCTTTAGTATTTCTCCATTCTCTGATTTCTCATTCTCTCTATCATCTATCGTTGGCATGAACAGGGATATAAGGAAAGTTAAAACTCAGATACATATGACTTCTTTTGCCGCTAGGGCTTTCTCTTTATTATGGCCTGCTTGATCTCCTCTACCTAATACAATCTCTACATAGTCTTTACTGCATATTGATGATAATTCTACTTTGTACATGCGGGTCTGTTACAAGTGTTTGAACTTCGTACTCTGCAGATCCAAAAGATCCATTGAAGACTACTGATTTTTGAGCAGGCGCCTTGGTCTTATAGTATGTAACCCATTCTTATACATTTTAAAGTTTTTCAGCTAGTTAAAAGCTCCGAGAATAAAAGCTATTATAGGCATATGATTATTATGAAATGGAATTACTTATATGTAACCTAGACTTGTTTGAAAGAGAATGTAGAAAATGGGCATTGCTTTCAACTAAGTACTATTCTTGCCATGGCCAACTAAAGCCTCTGAAACAGTTGCCGTTAACTGCAGGAGAGAAGGAGGAAGATAAGAGAGAAATTGTTTGTGAGTTAAAATAAAACATTGAAATTGCTGAAATGACCTGAATTGGATCATATGTTTTGTCAAGTGCTCAACTATTGCAGAATTATACTTTTTATAAGTTTGCCAATTATATTGTCAAAATGACCTGAATAATAATTGAATGCATGTTTCGCCAGATTATATTTTCAAGCTTCATAAATCCTAGTTTTTATAATAGAGTTGTATGAGGAGTGGTTGGCAAGCAAATATGTACCAATCTCTTGTTACATAGCTTGGGATGATTGAACCTTTACGACCTGTTCCTGCATTTAATCTTTTTAGTAGTTCAGCTGATTTGTATACCATCTGGTGTTGCATTCTGATGTCATGAACAAGGTTAAATATAAGAATAATGTCTGTGCACTTGCGTTTTATTCATTACCAAACGCTTTAGCATGGGAGGAGAAGGTTGCTTCTGGTAGTGCTGCTTAATTTCTTGGAACTACAATACAACACTAGTGTACCCAAACCAATGAAGAGTACTAGTACATGAAGGCGTCTAATTAAAGCCATGTGTAACCCCTCTTAAGAAGTGATCATAAGATAATTTAATTATATCATAGAGTACTCTCCTTATAATTAATCTAATTCAGAGTGTTCTAGTTAAAGTAACAATCAAATTCACGACTTTTCCTCTCAGGACTACATGACGAGAATATTCATTGGCCATAATCTCGGCAGATCTCTGGAATAACTCATCCATGAGATGAACCCCAAAGTGGGTCGCAAGCATGGGCTCCGTCACTGCTCTCAGAGCCTTGGCCGCCTTCACACCTTCTGCGACCGCGTCATAATCTTCCCAATTCTCCATCACCGCGTTCAGTGTAACTTCCATTGCTTCCACGTTGTTAAGATCGAAGGAACCTTCTCTCTCGACCACCTCTTTCACTTCTTCTACCGAGGGGGCATAGAAAGGCAGGTTGAAAGCATCCACCTTCGCTTCTTCAATACGGCCCTATGTATATATATAGTACTAATTAATTAATTTCTAGAAGAAGATCGATCGAGTAGCGAGAGGTTAATTAATTAAAAGATGGATCTGTTTCCAATTGAAGTGAAGTGAAGTGTACCTGGGAAACCAAGTCATAAAGAGCCTGCGCTAGCAGTTTCCACATGTGATTGCAGTTCGGGCCAGAGGGATCTAAACTTCTCCCCGCAAGTATTAGCACCATTCTTCCTCCTGAGATTAGCTCCTCTGATCGGAATCGGAGGAAGGTGAGGAAATCCCTTTTATACTGCTCCATGTAAGCTTCCTCTACGAGGGCAGAGCTCGTTTCAGTCACCGAAATGTTCCCTTTATTTAATGTACTTGTCAGCTTCGGAGGAACCTGCATGTATAAGTACCAATTGTTAATCTTAGTAACATGATATTCGATGTACAACTGTACATAGATACTAATCATATATACATAAGCAACACGATATTTTTGGATACTTGTGAATCAATATTTGGACTAATATCTAATAGTAGATACTGATTATATTGAAGCAGCTGTTACAGGATTCAAGTATATATTTTTGGATTAGTACGTACAGGAGAAATAATCATATATAGTACACATATATACGGTACCGCGTACCTGAGAGAGCCAGTGGAGACTATTGGAAGAGTGAATGAAGTGCATACTTGTGTTGGGGAAAATCCTCCCATAGAAAGAACCAGGCATTGCACCCACGTAACATGCCCTAAAACCCTCACCCTTCTCTGTTATGAGTTTTTCATAAAAGGACGGCAAAGACTGAAAAACAGAGTTAAAATCGTTCCCATGGAGATCATTGAGTAAAAAAACCAATTCAGGCGGGTCGCGACTTAGCCGGCGGCTTCCCAACTCGATTGCATCTATGATCTGTGAGATGAACGCCAAGGTGTTGGGACCGGCAGAGCAGCCTAGATCTCCGACCCGAAGGCAGCTTTCGAGTAACATGGAGGAGTAGAGATCTGTGACGCTCTCCTCTACGATGTGCTTCACTGTGTCCATCACCAGTCTCTGCAAATATTTGATCACATATATACACACAATAGATCATCAATTTAATCTATCAATTTACAATCGTTAAATGCATGCTAATATATAATTACGAGCGAGGGACTTTAAAATTGACTTGATAATTAATAGAGCAATTAGAGATAATTACCTGAACCGATGAGTTGTTAGCATAGCTATGTTCTCCGCTGCCTCCGACCATGTGAGGGACTTTATGGTCTTGAATATCGACCAAGGCGGCGGCTCCTGAGGCACAACTCTCTTGGCAGCTCCTCCCATTTTCCATCTTCTTCTTTCTCTCTTTAATTCTTTCTGCGAGCGATTTGTTTTCTCTCGATCCCTTTGCAGAGATTTGATTTTAATTCAGACATGGCCTTGTATTTTGTTATATACGGAGATCGAGCTGCCAAGAGTAGTCAGGAGAGGCCGGGCTCCTCTTAATTTCGATGAAGACACCGTAGTGTTTGTAAGGCTTTGCTTGGGTCTTGAAAACGTCGTGAGTGGGGACATGGCAAATATTTCCGGTCAGGAGAGGCGGGCGCCGAGAAATATGGTTGCGTGAGAGATATGGCGATTTGTTTCTCACGCAACCACGAGCTGCCTCAAGTGAAGATCCCGCCCCGGCTGAGGGAAACAAGCAGCGTGGCGGACTCCTTGCCAAGAAAGGCCGAGGGATGAAAACGAGTAATAAATGGTATTCCGTTTACTGTTAAAGGACCCTTTACCCGTTTATCGTTCATATCCGTTAGTTCTGGCTATTCCATTTCTTTTTATTACCTTTTTTCTACAAGTAATTGAGGTAAAAAAGTTAATAAATGAATAAATTACAAAATAAATATAAAAGTTATCAAAAAAAATTTTAAAAACACTTAAAAAGGTAAATTAAGGAAAATTTATTTTAAAATTATATCAAACAAAATACGGTAAAATAGTAGACATAATATTTTTTCTAAGTTCCAACACTTATAAACTTTAAGTGATAAAATAACTTATTGGAATGAAAATAAGGTTATACATAAGAAAAACTAAAAAATTATACTAAAGCTGATTGAATATATAAATTTACCATACTACTCTTACTTAAACAGTAAACAGGTAAAACGGGTTCGAAAGAACTATTTCCATTTCCGTTCCGTTCATTAAAGGGTAGAATGGTAAATGGAAGAACGGTAAATAGTAGAACGGTAAATAGAATTTAATTTTTTATTTTTGTTTAGTTCCGTTTAATAATTGGTCGGTAGAGTGGGTAATTGTTCCCATTTTCATCCCTAGTATGCATAAAGTTTGGTGGCACAAGGTCCCAAGTTTTTTGAGAAGTATTTTTATGAAAGATTGTATTCGGGCACGCATGAGCCGTCTCTTACATTTTTGGATGAAAGTATAACTCTCAACTCACCTGACCGCATCCCCTCCCTACGTACCATCATGGTTTGTAGTATCTATACAAAACTGCCTATACGGGCCGATACATATCTATATCTTTAGTTAAAGAAACAAAAAACAAAGAGAGTTTCCATTCACAGGAAACAAAGGCCCATATCCTTATGTATTTGTTTGTTTCCGCTAGTTTTCTGATGTATCAAGGAAACAAAGGTTGATATGTACAATACTATACAGATATAGATTTGAACAACTAGAAATATAAATCAAAGTAAGGAACCCATAAAACTCTTTTCTTGTGTTAACATCGTCACAAAGTAAGGTAAATCTATTATAGAATTTATGATTTGACTCAGTCTTTTGATTTTAATTATTTTGAATATTTGAATCTGAAAAACATCTAAAACTTTATACCTATTTCATTCACTCTTTGCTCCATTCCTAGTAAATTTAATATTTTTATTATTTGAAGTATATTTCAAGACCATATAGAAATGAAATATTCTATCATTTGTATAATTTGGGCTACTATTCGATTGTTTATTTCTTTCTTTGATACAAGTTATCATATGCCATGTAAGTTAGAATTATTTGTTTTGAACCAGTGTATTATAAATTACTTGTTTAGTTATTAAATTAGAATTATTGGTATAGATACTGTTTACTATTTTATGAAATTACTACATATAAATAATTTTAATCTCTTCTTATTGTTTTCTTTGTTTCCATAGTTTACATGTGTTTCTTAGCGTATCTATGTGTATCCACAAAACGTATCTATTTCCCTGAGGTCCGATACTTTGCGTATCTCGATACTGCAAACCTTGTTCTAAAGTCTCTCTTCAAGAGTTTCTTATTTCCAATTATTTCCGATTACCGCCGGATATAATCAGAAGAAACAATAATGGTAGAGCATTTTGTAATCGGATACGTACATAGAAATGCCTCTACCATTTCGTTTATGAGCCATTTACGCCCCTAATAAGAATGATTAAAGAAATAAATGAGGCATTATTGATTAAATGGCTCTAAAAGTTAAATATAAGAAACGATAAGATATGGAAAGAAAAATAGTTATCGGTGCTTTAAATAACTGAAATAAAAGATGGTGGCTTAAGGTTTCAGGTTCTTGGAGACTCTCCAACATGGAGGATAATTATTAAGCTCCTCTCTTTTTACCGACAACATGCAACTATTCAACCTAGTAGGGGAGATAAAACTCTCCTTTGAACTAATACTTGGGTCAGAAGAGAGCCCTCTATCAAATAGATTTTCCAGGATTTATCTCCTTGCTAGAAACCAGAATTGTTTCATCTTTGATCTTGCTCCCATGGGACAATTAAGAGATT
Organism: Aristolochia contorta; assembly: GCA_022405105.1. Classification (NCBI taxonomy): domain Eukaryota; kingdom Viridiplantae; phylum Streptophyta; class Magnoliopsida; order Piperales; family Aristolochiaceae; genus Aristolochia; species Aristolochia contorta. The sequence continues at coordinate 28,055,698 of CM039664.1, read as the reverse complement.
AATTGGACTGGTCTCCTTCATAGGAATTTGAATGATGAGGAAACAATAGATATTGCAGTAATGAATTGAATCATCACTAATTAAGGAGATCAGCAAGATGAAATATTAAGGATGCTGCCCCACCCTAAAGGGATGTACTGTCAAGTCTTGCTATCCTTGTCTTACTAGCCAAGGTACGCAACCCCCCAATGTTGTTGCTGCCTGAAAGCTCTTATCCTCGAGAAAGTAGACATTTTTTGCTTTGTTGTGTTGTCTTCAAGTCTTGCTATCCTTGTCTTACTAGCCAAGGTACGCAACCCCCCAATGTTGTTGCTGCCTGAAAGCTCTTATCCTCGAGAAAGTAGACATTTTTTGCTTTGTTGTGTTGTCTTCGATAAAGGCTGCCAACACAGAAACTAGTGAAGAGGGGTATGCACCTACATTTTGGCCTATGCCCTTTGTGCAATGTGGAAGTTGAAGATATAAATCGTTTGTTATTGCATTGTCAATATAGCTGGAGAGTTTGGACTTTCTTCCTTGGTAAATTTATTGTTGATTTTGTCATTCCTCAAAAAACATTTATGGCCTCACAAAGCTTATTAGCTCCCTCGGAGCCTACAATAAAAGGAGGGTAATGTTGTATTGCTGCTTTGGTCTCCTTCCCTGGCTAATATAGAGAGAAAGGAATCGTAGGTTTTCACCAATGTTGCCAAAGATTGGAGAGTCACCTGCAATACAATTCTATTTCACATTATAGGATGATTGAAAATTACAAAAAGAATCCAGTGGCGTCGATGGTGGTGCCACCATATGAGTCTCTTGGGCTTCCCATGCTCAGGATGGTGGTGGAATCATGGCCAGGATTCAGTCCTAGTTACCTCCACCAACCCATGCCTACAAGCTAAATTTTAACGGTTCCTTAGTTACCTCCACCTACCCATGCTTACAAGCAAAGCTTTGTTTGCTCCTCCATGGGCAACCCCGGACCTTGTGCTGCGGGAGGGTCTTGTTAGGAATCATCAGGGAGATATTGTTCTTACATATGTTGGGCCAATTGGTGTTACTGACTCCACCTTTGCTGAGGCCAAAAGCCTTCTTCAGGGACTGAAATGTTTTCTTGGGGCTCATTTCATTGGGTTGTTGCACGTACGTAGGAGACCCTAAAGTGCCTATTAAGTGGTGTAAATATAAGATACCAAGCCACGTTGGAGATTATGCTCCATCATTAATGAAATCCATGATCTTGCAAGTATTGTAATGAGCTGGACACATGTACTTGGGAGTGCTAACATCAGGGCAGATGTATTAGCTAAACAAGGGGTAAATGAACTTGTTGTCTGGACCCCTTGATTGGGTTCTTGCAGTAATGCCTGATGGAACACATTTTGTAATCTGATTGCCAATTGGCAGTTATATAGAATGACATACCAACTTTAAAAAAAAAAAAAAAAAAAAAAGTCACAGTGAGAGGATCTATGGAATTTTGAAAGCAGTTTTGAGTAGAACGACTAAAACCAGTTTGTGAGTAGAAAATGAGAAGAAAAAAGAAATCCCGTCAGGCCCAATGAAAAGAAAATGGAGGCACTTGACACAGTGAACCGAAATCTAATTCTAAACAATTCACCCAGATAAATAACCACTGTTTATGGAAATTAGATGAGCTTTTAAGAGTAGTTGTAGTGTTGAATGAAGGAACATCAAACCATATGCACAATTCGTTATTGAATCAAGATTTCTCATTTAACAAAGTATCCAATTCTTTAGTTACACAATCTTCTGCTCTCACCAAAATCATGATTGCCCTTCCAAGGCGGCAGACAAGTTAATTTTCAACACTAAAGCATGAAGAACCAAAGAGATTGTCTCTAACATTAACAGCATGGAAAGAACTGAAGACATATATGTTAGATAATAATAAAAGTTCCGATAACAATAAAAACTCTAACTAATGACACAGGCATGCACACTCAAAGATAAAAATGACCAAAGCTAAAAAAGAATCAGCTAAATGAACCCAAAACAATATCATCCGCTATGAAGAGTCATCGTTCACTTCTTACACCTAGTATACATTGAGCAAGATGTGTTAGGTAAGGCTCTGCATGTGAATTGTTGCTTAGAAGGGGTCCAAGACTCTGTAATTCAGTATTAAATTCCTTCTCAAACTTCCTGCATATGGAAAAAAAAAACAACTTAAAGACTTAATTTGTTTTCAAACCAAACAATTTCATTGCTTTCTTCCTGCTTACATGACAGAGTTGGTGACTGTTGTGTTCTCCGATGCTAGTTTTAGTGCCATAAATCTTTGCCTAGATCTCCTGGGCTTAAGCATTCCCAATCCGGAAGTATCATCAGTTGGGTTAGTCTCAGGGATGTAGATTGATGGTATCAATCTCTGAATTGCAGCAGCATACTGAAGGGATATACTTTTCAGTTTCTCCATTTTCTGCAACAAGTTTTTCCAGTTGTGAAGTTTTGTGAAGAGACTTGTAAACAAATCAATAAAGGTCCCTCTGCAAGCCTACCTTAAACTTAAAACTTATATAAACCATGAAGAAAAGCAATAATTTACAGAGAAAAGTAGTAAATGATCCTATTTTTGAGGAAAGAATCTTGTTCATGAGTACAGCTGGGACTGACTAGGCATTTAAATGTCTATGCAATGAAATATCTTTCCAACTAGCCTTCTGTAAAACAGGTCTACATTCATGACCCCAAAGCTAACAAGCATTACATGCAACTACAGCAAATGAGCAAAATTTACGACATTGCCGATGGAGAGCAAAGGATGCAATCATGCTCAAACATCACACCTACAGAAGAAACAGTAAAAAAAAAAAAATTCATGGCAACACGTATCCATGCCCATCTAAATAAATGTCAACAGTTGTTAAGGACAAGAAAAAAGACTTAAATGTTAAATGTCCGAGTCTCACTGACCTTTAAAAGTTCAGGCAAGAGAAGCAAGCACTCCTTCAGACATTTCTCTAGGAAGAAATCATGGTATTGAATCACCTGCCACATGCCACTACCTCAAAGACACTACTGGAAACAACTGACAAATAATTATAAGGAAGGAAATATTTTTACCTCATCTATGCTCTTTGCACTTCGAAGTCTATCATTCATGATATGCCAATTAGGTTCAAGAACCTGAAAAACTCTTAAATGAGCTCAAGAAGCAACTTTATTTTCCATAAACAAAGAAGTGCATAAACCCATTTAATTTTGAAAAGCAGTGGTATCAGACCCTGACCGGCCCGGCCAGTTCAACCGGTTTGGGCCAAAATAGGTCGCTTTTCTGGGTCATAAGAAGATCGACCCGGAGTTTTTCAAAAACCCACCTGACCTGGCTGGGTTTTGCTGATAAACTGCTAACCCGGCGACCTGGCGGGTCAAGCAAAACCACGGGTTGCATTCAACTCGCAGTGGCGGGGAAGAGGAGAATAAGGGGGAGGGGACGAGGGAGGGAAATGGGACGGGGAGGGAAGAGGGAGGGAAGGGGAGGGGAGGGGAGAATCGAACCCCGCCCTCCCCCCACCAAAGAGGCGCCGCTGGCCTCCCCTCTGTGCAAAACTTCCAAACCGCGGAGGGGAAGCTGGTGGCCCCTCCTCCGCCCGCTTGAGGCAAGGGGAGGACAGAATTCTGCTCCCCCTCCCATTCTGTACCTGCATTGGGACAAGAAAAGGGGGGCAGGACCCGTCACGAGCTGGCAAAAGATGGGCTACCAGCCTCCTCCGCTGGCCTGAGATGGCAGTACGTGGCCCCTTCCTCTCTGTGACAGAGAAAATTTCTCTCCCATTGATATATTTTTTTTGCCTCTGCTAGTATCATGAAGACATCAGCACAGTTCATCAGGCGGGCTAAACTAGTTGACCGTTTTGACCTGACCTGACCACTTTCAGGGTTAGTCAATGGGTCGGATCTGATAACATTGATGAAAATCTTACCTCAAGCGTCAAATAGTGCAACAAGCTGTTAATAAACTTAAGCATGCTGCGGCAAAGCAGTGAAGATCGAGAAATGGCTGTCCCAGATGTATTATGAGCACGAACCCCTGTTAGATAATCACTCTATTTGTATTTTCAAACCTAACTATTCCATTGTACATTATTGAAAATAATAACAAGGTTGAGTGTGTATATGTTCGTGTGTGTGTGTGTGTGTGTGTGTGTGTGTGTGAGAACTCTTGTTTGGGCATGTGTGTACATGTGTGTGAGAAATCTTGTTTGGGCATGTGTGTCTGTGTGTGAGAGAAAATCTTGTTTGGGCATGTGTGTCTGCGTGTGTGTGAGAAATCTTGTTTGGGCATGTGTGTCTGTGTGTGTGAGAGATCTTGTTTGTGCAAAAGTATACATGTGTGTGAGAGAGAGACAGAGACAGAGACAGAGACAGAGACAGAGACAGAGAGACAAAGAGACAGAAAGAGATAGAGACAGGGAGATAGAGAGAGAGAGAGAGATAGACAGACACAGCACACATACACAGACACACATACACAGACACAGACGCACAGACACAAGACACACAGACAGATGGTGATTAAATGAAAGAAACGAGCTTACTTGATGTACTTGCCATGCCCCACAAAGCTGGCGATTGACATGTTCACAATGAAATAGGAAGCGAAAAATCAACTGATATTTTGTCAAAGCCTTTCTTGAGATAACAAGTGAAACTGGCCAGTGGACCTATTTTTTCAAGCAACATAAAACCTGATGTTAGCACAGGGAAAGGGAGTAGTGGCCTTAATAGGATAAATAAGACATTATATACACAAACCTTGTAACTAAGAGAAAATGTTTCAAGGCCTGTAATGCTCACTGGCTCAGTCGGATCATCGCTGTCAGTTACAATTTTGACTTCAGAAGTATGAATCAGTAGATTCTTCACACCTGACTCCAGATCCTTGAGTGTGCTCAATCGATTTAGTAAGGATGACCGCTCCTGTATAAAAAGCATGGCATTCCAAAAATGGTGATATAGTCCTAGTTTTAGAAAAGAAATTGAAAGACCTTAATAGCTTAATACCGGGGAGAAATTTAACACCAAGAAGGACCTTTTTGGTAAAGAGATGTGACTTACAACACAACACGTCAATTCCTCATGACAAGGGTCTGATGCAGCAGCTGTTGTCCTCAAAGCTATGTCAAGGAGAGACTATTTTTACATAGATAGCAAAAGATTTGTAAAGTCAATAAACTTATGATCATGGAAAGAAAAATAAAGATCATCCACCTTCAATAACTTTAATCAAACTCAGAATTAGCCTTCTACATGACCAAAATTGTCCGACTTTTTGGCTTTGTCAAATAAATCATGTGCTTTCCTCAAAAAAAATCTACTTATTTACGCATAAACTCTCCTAGCAAAAACTTGACTTATTGGCTTTTGAAACAGAAAATGCAATACATGTCACCATGAACACATGCATGGGCCAAGAAACAGAAATTAATGCTGATACTATGTTGATGTTGGACCAGACAAGCTCCACTCAAAATGACTAACTTTAAACTAATAAGCTTCTTAAAAACAAACAAGGGCAAGAACTTTGCAAGCCCAAAGCAATTTCGAATTATTATCCTTCAACAACTTCATTTACTCTCCAACTACTACTCTTAAACATGCAGCACATATGCACTTAGAGAGAGGCAGGGACAAACCTGTAGTTTCTCTACAGATATTTCATCAGGTCGTTTGATAAGCTCATCACGGGCTATGTCCATGAAATGAACGAGGAAGTCACCCTTAAGCATCCCAGTCAACCAAAACATGTCAAGAAAATCTTTTACAATGCTTGTCATAACAAAATCAATAGATAAATATCTAAAGATTTTGAATATGCTAGTGTTTATTATATGCTAAAATCAAATTAGGTTAAACCAAAGGTTCACAAACACTTGCACACCTACCTGATCGAGAAGAAGGTAGCGCTTTAAGGTAAACAATTTGCTCATGAGATCATACTGGAAGGAACAACAACAACATTCCACTGAGACACTTGTCATTACATACAGCATATTGATCCACATAAAATAGGAAACACAGAGAACAAAAACCAAACAAACCTTTGACTTTATAAGATTCAAGAGTTCCCCACTTGCAAAATCATATGCAGCTTTGATGCGCTCAAGATAATGATGGTTGGATCCAAAGCTCATTAACTTTGAATTTTCTGATACAGGAACCTGATCCATGATAAACAATTAAATAACAAAAAATGCCGACAAAGAAGGGTATCATGGAAAAGGGGTAGGCTATTAACAAACAAAACAACAGAACCTGCACACTGTGTCCGCACTCTCTCATCACATTTAAATACTTTCCAGTAATCAAAATTGTTTCAGAAGTACTTAAAAGAAAGCTAGGAATGCCATCCTTGAGGCTGTAGCGCTGCTGCCAATACTTGGCATCATAATCCTGAGTGAGACTTTCCTGTCAAAGTTAATAAGATAATTACATGATAAGAAAGCTTAATGAGAAGCCCAAGGAGATTGCAATTTAATTTTATGACAAGAATTCGAATTAGATACCTTTTGTAGCAATTTGTTCTCCGAGATAAAGAATTCACCATAAGGATCATCAATTATGCCTTCATACACCCATCTACAGAGAAAGAAAAGTCAAAGTTTATATGATGTTCAGGAGTTTATATTTGGCAAAAAGCTGTTAAAAAAAAAAAAAAAAAAAAGAGATCTCTCCATCATGAGTATAATGATAACCTTTCTAACATGCGGAGATAAGCAGTACTAGCACATTGAGTCATCTTCTCCAGCAATGACCTCACAGCATTGTCACCAGCCATTGCCTTAGCCTGAAATTAAAAGCACATTATAGAAGTTCTCAACCAAGCCATTACGGTTTCAAAAGGAAAAGAGAGAAGTCATAATAATAATAGGATATTAAAAAAGGAAAAGGTAGTGTTAGGCAGGCGACTTTATTTGAATAATGTGCCTGCATTAAGGCCCCTTGATCAATGCCCCTAGGAAGAATTGAACCAGTGATCTCCCACAACAAATCCCCCATGTAATCAGTGAGCTAGTGCTCAAGTCACGCAGAAGAGAGTTAATAATAACGAGTTTTAGACAACGGCCTAGACTTTCCATGAATTTGATTTCTTAGTTGAACAACAAAGTAGCAACATGTCCTTTTCTTGCTATTGCTCCTTTATGACGTATGCAGGCATAAAAGAGTGAAGCAGTCTACTCCACAATTACTATAGCTTCCTTCACTGGAGATTTTACTATTTTGGAATAAGTTGAGCATGAGGGCCAATGTTGCATTACATATCAGCCATGTAACATAATAGATATGGTGTTATAATAGAGAAAAGCAAAGTCTAAGGGATAATAATAATATTAAAAAAAAAAGAGGATAAGTCAATCAATCGGGATAAGTTGTACAACAGTAATTTTTTTCTTTCTGCTGTCTTTAATATCTCGACCCTGGTTCTCTCGTCTTCTTCCCTGTTTTTATCTGTCCATCTTCAGTGTCCATCTTGTGTCAAATATTTTTTTTTTTGAAATGGTGTGATCTTTTATTGATTTATGAAGATTGCATACATCATTTATATTGGGTTACATATAGTACATTAGAGCGACATAAATCAAGCTAGGGTAGGGGGAGAGATGTCCCTGTGATTGTAGATGCCCTCCTTACTCCTTGCTTTGCAAGATTGTCTGCTAGAGAGTTAGCAGATCTAGGAACTTTAGACCATGATAACTGCCACTCCAACGTGATATCCCAGATTTCATCAAACAAAAGTTTGAGGTGCCAGGGAGGGGGGCATATTCCTTTGGCCCAAGCTATTGTTAGAGTTGAATCACCTTCAATCACCAGTGGGGTCCTGCTTTCATCTTTGAGTAATCTGACTCCTTCAAGAAAAGCTCTACTTTCTGCCTCATTTGACGTGCAAGTAAATGCTGGCCCAGAGTAAACCTTCATTACTTGACTAGTGTTTGTTCTCAGCAAGCCTCCAAAACCCGCCAGCCCAGGATTACCCCACGAGGAACCGTCGAAGTTAAGTTTTAACCATCCAGCCTGAGGTGGAGCCCATTCGGTCATATTAGGGGGGTGAGGATTGCTGAAGAATACTATTTTTTGCCAGAATTTACGTAATAACACTTGTGGCAGGGGGGGAAGTTTTCTGAAAGTCATTGCCCATGATATTGTACTTTGAATTACCTTTTCTATTATGCATCCAAGGGAGGAGTTGGAATTTCTAAACACTCTGCTATTCCTTTCCAAGCATAGAGGCCATGGGACAGCAGCTAATGTAGCTGTCCACAGTGCCTTCCCAGTATACGGAAGAGGGCAATGTTGACCTTGTTGCATTAGCTGTCTCATGCACAATAATGGCTTTGTTTTAATATCTCATTGTTGCTGTCTCTGACAATCATTGTGCATAATAAGCAAATAGTCAAGTGGCTGTCTCACCTACAAAGCTCCTCCGCGTTATCTTAGACTAATTTCTTATTTGGTCGTTCCTAGCCTAAATTATTTTCCATCTTATTTAGTTCTATCTTTCAATATATTCATGACATCATACAAATAATCACATTAAATCAACAAATAAGATTGCATTGATGTAGACAATCAATGGTCTATTAATGAATGACTTTAGAATGTCCATCAGCAGTGTATAGTTTACAAGAAGTTATTAAAAATGTGAATACATGGTTACCTGGTTATGAAGGAGGTTTAAAACAGCTGATCCTGAGGAATTGTCAATCAAGGCCTTCTCTATCACAGCGGATAAGGCATGCATAGATCCCATCATTGGCTGAAATGAAAAAGAAAGCAATGCAATCAACCTCGTTTATTTTCTTTCTATTTTTTCCTTCTTCAGTTATTCAATTTTCTACATCAATATGAACTTAAGACAGATGTAACCTGACAGAAAAACCACAACCCTTGTATGGAAAGTCTTCCAAGTCGAAATTGATGTTCCAGTTGTGCCACCATGGCTTGGTAATCCTGAATTTCGAAAATGTCTAACGCTGCTTGAGATTCATCGGTATTAAAAATCAGAAGCCAAATAGCATTCACCGCCAAATATAGATTTGTAACAATTCAACTGGAACTACCACCCAACTATTTCAGCGGTGCGTCCACCCACTTGGACAAAGAGAAATACAAAGGAGCATAAATTTCAGGTCAACAAACACCAACCACAAGAACAGCCCTGAGTGCAGCTGCAAATGCATGATTAACCACACCATTCTTGAAATAGGATCTTGACTCAACAAAATGAGAAATCACCACGAAATTTTCGCACAAAGGGAATATTCGTTTCGCCAATTCCTGCAGGATAACATCCAATTTCATTCCTCACAATCAACTCAAAACTAGAGAAATCATATAATCCATAGAAACTTATTGTCTTACCTGGAGAGTGAAATCTGTGGATGCATCAATATGAAAGGTAAGATGACCCTCCTTTCCACGAATTCTTTTTGTTGAAATATACCGTCCCTCAATACCAACCAACGCAGATAGCAGATCATCAATAAGCAAGAGCTCCTGAGAATTTTTTTTGAAAATATTAACGCAATAGCTCCTAATGATGAATAGCAAAGTCAAAGTCCACAGTTTTTTTTAATAAAGGAGACAAATAGTATTCCAATCTCAAAAGATGTCGTTTTGGTCAACAAAAAGAAAGAAAACAGAAGCAAGAAAATACAGCGTGGTAACTTCTGGTTTGGTCATGTCAAATAGCCAGCTTGAGTGCTTGACTAACAGACCGAAATGCTCGGAAAACATAAACTGATAACAGAAAGACTTTTTGCACACTGAATTAATCTTTTCAAGTTTGAAATGAGAGAACCTTGCAAGAGAAAAAGGAAAAGAGGTCTCTAGTTACAACAACAAAATTCACACTTCTCGCATCATAAAATCAAATAGAATTTCAATGTTTGTACTATCTTGCATAAATGCAAGCTATACTCCCTATTGACCTCAAACCACCTTTGCAGAATGGTGTAGTTCTTTAACTTAATAAAATTCTATAAAATTAAACCACCAGATGACATCATCAAATAATGTCTCGCGATAATTGAAAAATATAAACTGGACAAACAGAATGACTCCTTATATGAAATACCAAATAAGAACCTTCCGATCAGCAAATCATAACAGCTTATAGCAGTAGACAGTACCCTCTAACCTAATATCCAGCTCCATCCGGCATCTGATTTTAAAATGAGATACGGCCACCAACTAGTACAGGTACAAAACAAGCTTTCTAAAACCAGATGTCATTCATTTGTCAACAAGTGTGGACCGTCTGCATGCAAACTCTAAACAAATCCTACAAGCCTTTAAGCTCTTTTAAGTGACTGATCTGTAAGAAACTGGTACCAAGGACATAATCCCAGTAGCAAGGTAAATTGCTCCCGGCAGTTGTAAAGACCGCCAATACATACACGAGAAAATGCTGAAATTCACATGACATATAAGTTGTACCTGAACAGAAGTGGGATAGGAGCCGATGGGGTTCTGAGAACTCCGCTTGCTACAAGAGAAAATAAGTATGAGTACGGGTTTCATAAAATAGCGCACAACAAGAGAAAAGAGTCAAAAGCCGACTGTCTCACGAAAGAGAAAAACAAATATAGAAGTTAAACGTCACACGAACACGTATAAGACGTAGTTCAACAACGACGGCTAAGGATGCTAAAAATATAAAGAGGAATCTAAGATATCAAGCAAAGTAGGTAAAAAAAGGAGAGAGAATATAAAAAAGACAAATGAAAACAAAGTAGAAAGCAACGCGTTCTTAAAATCAAGATAGTCAATAGACACTACTAAAGGCGTACTAAAGCAGCATTCTTCAGCAACAATTTTCTTATTCTAAAATTCTGCCGTAAGATCCGCACCTAAAGGAATCACTTATCTGCGAGACAGTGGATTTTGATTCCTGACAGAGGAGAAGATACAGAGAAGAGTAGCTTGTGTCAGAATTTTTCAAATGCAATTCAGATGATCAGAAAAAAAAAAAAAAAAAAAAAGACATGATAACAAGGGCACCTGATAAAAATGACCGGTGAGAAAAGGCCGCTCGACGTTCCATCGGGGCGTTGCAGGGCTTGAAGCTGTAGAATCCATGGATAATGCGAATTCTCGAATGGATATTCTTAATTACGGGAAAGAGATACAGACACGGGAACGATGGTTCAAAACTTCAAAAACGAAAATGGACGAAATTCGAACAGATGGGAGATGGGATGGCGCTCTAGACCAGAAAGGTGACTCCAGAGTTGGAGTTCAGTCAGGAGGCGGGGGGGTTTCATATATGTCTTTTTAAATCACTCTGAATGTGCTCGGGCCAAAATTGCGCGAACGGCTTAGGATTAGGAACTTAGGGAAGAGGGGTGCGAAACTGCATTTGTATCGGCACCGGCACGAGAAAGCTTGTGGTTGGAGGAAATTTTTGTATATTCGACGTTAAGGCCTGAGGGTGTCATGGAGTTGTAAAAGATATTACTTTATCATTTGAATACAGGTAAGTCTGGAATCTTATTACTAGATAAATTCTACGGAATACATTTTAAATTTCACAAGTTATCACTAAACTATTATTGATATACTCTTTAAATTAATGGGTATTTAGTATTTTGTTTTCATCGAATAATTTATCAAAACTTCATAGGATGAATTCACACAATAACGTTCAAATATAAAGTTATTATTATTTTATTACGATTAAAACCTGGGTTGGGTTAATTTAGTATGGGATAAGTTTAAGGGTCTAGTACCCCAGGTTAAGCCGAATAGGATCGTAACATGTTTTAACTAATATTCGGTAGATTAATATTTAGTAAAAATATTAATGATTATATACATAAAAGCTACGAGGCTACAAGCGCATGAAAACAGGACAAATGGAGACCTTTGAAATGAAAATTCCAAAACGTTAAAAAAAAAAAAAAAAAAAAAAGCTTTGGAAGCATAGAGTCGCGAGTTGAGACTGGTGAGTTCTGAGTCGTTAGTGAAGAGTCCGGGCCACGTATGCTGCACAATCAACGGAAATGCAATGATGGAAAAAGATTCCTCTGTGTCAATAATAAAATGGCTCATTAGCACCAACCACCCAGAAAGTCCACATCGCCTTGTCTTTTGCTTCCATTCGTTTCGTGTCTATTATTCAACCAACCAACCCCTCAAAAATAAAAAAAAAACTTGTAGTCAAGACTCTTATTACGCCACCAGGAGTGACAACCGAATACCGTGTGACGGTGTGAGTTGAAAAATTATGAGACATTCTAAAATGAATTAGTTATCTAATGATTGTAACAAGATTTTATATGATCTGGAGCAAACGAAGCAAATTAAAATTATGATAAACAAACCTCTTAGATTTTTTTGATTTTGCTGTTACCTGTATCTGCTGATATATCTCCGATACAACTGATACGTATCGGATATTGGGGTCTCCGATACTTGTTGATTTCCGATCCTAGTACAAAAGGAGTTCCCGTTTTCTCGAAATCGGAGAAGTTTTAACTGTACCGATGATGAAATTCATTGGACGGTTTGGATCGGAGAGCGTCTTTAATGCCACCCCACCAGTCCGGCACCCGGACTGCCACGATGGCACGATCACTCTCTCTCATTTTCTCTCACTACTCTCTCTCTTTTGTTCTGATAGACAGTTTTGCCATCTCCGACAAGCAGACAAATCGTCCTCACTCGCGAAGACGAGAACAAAAACGTCTCCCTCCTCTCATTTCTTCCCTTTTTGGACTAAAAACCCTCCTCCTTCCTCCGTCCATGGCCACCATAAAACCCTATTACTCCACCGTCCATAGCCGATATATTAGCCATTGATCGTGAAAGGAAAGAATGTTGCCGCGGCGTGCCGTTCGAATCTCGTCTTTCCATTTCTCGTTCTTAATTCCTGTGACACGACTTTCCTTGGAGCAACAGGAAACGTAGATCGGCTCCTCTCCCGATTCTGGCTGCACAGCTTCACTGATTCCTGTCTTCGGAGACACGGAAAGAGAAAGCCGCATTGTTTTCTATCTTCCCATTTTCCTCTGCCGATCCATTTGCATTTAACTTTTAATTATAAAAGGAAGTGATGCGACTTTGGAGGAGATCTTGGTGCGCCGATCATCACATATGTTTCGGCGTCTCAGATGTTTTATCGGCTTGAAGAGTGCGTCTTCCAAAAGATTGCTGAATGCCAAGCCGCGCACCCTGCGGAGCCGCTCCGCTATGTTGGACGCTGTGCAGGAAATTGCCATTTACATCCATCGTTTTCATAACCTCGATCTCTTCCAGCAAGGGTACCTCTCTGTCAGCTCCTTTTAGTTGATATGGTTTGGTTTCTTAAAGGGTAATGCCTTCAGCTGGCAATTGTTCGCTACCTTGATTTCTTCCAGCTGCGCTAGCTCTCATTTAGCTCGTTTTAAGTAATATTGCTTCGTTTCTTAAACATCTTCACTCCAATCAACTGCAAGCTGCTTACATCGATACTCGTTTTACCCTTTGCAGATGGTATCAGATAAAAATCAGTATGAGATGGGAGGATAGTATCTCTGGACCTCCGGGAACTCCTGCGAGAGTTGTGCAATATGATGGTATGCGTCTATAATTGCCTGTATTCCATCAGTAACCGTCTTCTCTTGTTTTTAAAATTTAGACATTCCGCATAGAAAAAGAAATGTCTCAAGGCGAGAAAGATTACTACTTTAACAGTCTAGCGTCATATATCAAAATGCAGTAACTTTTAATTTTGTCTTCGTCGTATAAATAACATATGCAAACACAAGTATGATTGCAATTTACTTGTCGTTCTCAGAAGTAAAACAGAAAATGAGGACAAGTAAAGGTGAAAAAAACCCAATTGAGCTCTGAAATTTTTTGACTGCGTTTCCTACTCTCGAAGTTAATCTTGGTTTCCGGATTGTGGCTGCAGCACCAGAGTTAGGCTCCGATGATGTTGCTGGAATTTGGATAATTGATGATTTGGACCACAGTTTCACATGTCAGCCATTCAAGATCAGATATGCAAGGCAGGATGTTCTGCTCTCTTTAATGGTTGCTTTTAATTTTTCTCTCGGAAAATATGAGGTAGGATTCTCTACCTGAAGTTCAGTGTAAGCGTAATTTCAAAGTAATGTGATTTCATGATTTTGTATTTTAACTGCAAATTCTAGATGCCACCAACAGCTGCTGTGATATTGAAGTTCGAACTTCTTTATGCGCCACTTCTTGAGAATGGGTGAGTAAACAGATGAAATTTACACTTAACTTGTGCAATTTCTTTGTCCTTCTCTGATCTGTGCTTATTAATAACATATATAGATCAGACCCCACCCCCCAACACCCACACACACAGAGGTAAAACTAGACCAAAGGCAACTATGGAACTTTATGGTAATTGCATTCACTTTCTACAGGCCAAGCACACAGGCTTCTGTTGATACTTTTCCTACCGCTGTTCACGAGTTCAGAATTCCTCCTAAAGCTCTTTCCGGCCTTCATTCATACTGTCCTGTCCACTTTGATTCTTTTCATGCAGTACTCGTGGACTTAAGCGTACACATTGTTCTTCTGAAAGCTGGGACCTATACACCCGGGGAGAAGATACCCAGGTCTGTACTGGTTTCAGATATGATAATTCGTTATTTGTCTCTTAGAATCCAAATATCTATAAATCTGGGTCATCCTCTTTTGTTGGTTTAATGTTTGCATTTTTGTATCATGAATAACTTGTTAAATTGGCATTGCAGTAATTCAGTTGGTGTAGGGGTGCTGCAGGTGAATATTATGATGAGCACAACCAAGTATGTTCAGTTGCTTGCCAAGAATGTTATTATAATCTAATAAATTACCTGCTTCATGTGGTAACAAAATTAGGTTTTGCTGTATTGGCTTCGTTTAGAATTTTGAAGTGTCTGTTACCCAATTCATCGTTATTAGGTATCTTTGAAGTCCTTCATAACATATAATATCACCTCGAAGGATGTACTTCCCACTCCATGTAACAAACTGTCCATCTAATAAGTTAGAATATTGGAGACCTTTTGGTATGTATCTGATGGTTTACACTGCATTTCCCTAGCAACTCGGAAAAATAGTGATGCTTGGGGAGCCAAAGGCTGTGACTGTTGGAACTTGTTGTTTCTGCCGTGGCTCAACTCCTTATCATGCCTCCAGTAATTCTTGTTGCTGGTTGGCAATCTTACCTTTTTCCTTTTCAGGTTAAAGGTGACGAGCCTAATGCTGGTGAAAAAGTGATGAAATATGTCAAGGCTCTGTCATCTGCTCGTGAAATACTTGCGGAGGAACTGCAAAAGCTTGCAAAAGCAATTGGCCAGCCCCTTGATGTTCTTTCTGATTCTTCATTTGCTGAAAAGTTATTGACCAGTTCCCCATTGAAGTCAGGTCCCGATGCTGCTCACGATGGAACTTCTGAGTTCAATATTACAGATGAACTGTCGGAGGACAACTTAATAAATGGTCTAGTGGTACTCTGGTGGCATTGTTGTTATGATTTATAGCAATGTCCTTAAATATTTATTTACATTTTTGTTGGAACTTTGACAAAGTTAATCAATTATAATTTTTTATTGAACAGAAAACGTGCACTATAAGCAAACTTATCAGTGAAGGACAGCTCCTGACTTTAACCAATGAAGAGTTGTTGGATGCATTCCTTTTCTGGGCAACCAACTTCAATTTTTGTGGAATGTGTTTTGAAATACCACAGGTGTGCATTATTGAAATTTTTAATTCTATTATTTAGGACAGCAAATTGCAGATGTTCTTTTTGTTCAACAGAATTAGGGTTGGTAAATTTTGAAATATTTCTTTCTTTCAGGGCTAATGGGAAGAGGATACTTGAATATCTGCGCAATGTATGGGCTAACGATCGGAAGGCTGAATGGTCAATATGGATGGTCCACTCTAAGATTGAGAGACCAGTGCGCTATTTGGGCAGTGGAGCTGATGAGACAACTCATCGTTATGTTTTCGAAAGAGCTTAGCATACTCGGAGATCTAGCTGGTATCTTGATGAAGTAAGTGTGTTTGATCTGTTATTAGGTGCCTACTAACGCCATAGCTTTTAGAAGGTAGAAATCCAGAAAAGTTGTATATCAGTTTGCGCTGGAGTTATATGCAGTTAATGTTGCTGAAAACGTTTCATACACTTAAAAATAAAGGATCTTCCTATACTTCTTTTATATAGAAGCATTTCCGTAACTCTTTTAGTACTTCTCTTCTATTGGGGGTGTTGATGCATACTTAATATTGTGCTTGAGCAATATATTTTCTTACTTAATATTGCATGTAATATTTGATTTCTGGTCTGTTGATCCAGGCAGCTCAAGCATCAAGTTCGCGTGCTGAGCTTCACCGAAAAAGTATTGCACAAATGAAGGTGATTGTTCTTCTCAGGGAGAATTTTTTTTTATGTATTGTTTTTATTCTAAAACATCTTTCACTCTGGCAGATTAATAATCGCGCAATTCAAGACTTGCATATTTTTGGCGACCCTTTGCAGATTCCAGTTGTTATTGTAGAACAACAAAATCTGAATCATCCACTGGAGACTGCTGGTAACTATTCACTGTCAGAAACCTTAGAACTTAAGGATATGTCCCCTGGATCTGTGAGAGCCGGCTTCAAGAGTGGACCCAAGTTACTTGGTCATTGCGCACAAAGGAATGGACGAATTTTGAGGGTGGTTGTTTTTGTGCATGGATTTCAGGCAAGCTCATCTACACTGATATAAACAGGAAAAACCTACATTTGCTGTCATATTCTGGCATTATTCTTTGTTGCATATGGAAAGCCATTTTCTATGTACAAGTTCTAGGTCAATTTCATACATTGTTGACATTATGGTGGGGAATTTTTTTTGTTTCCTTTTGTAAGGTACTTTAAAAGGAGCTATGCTATTTATTGGTTTTATGATGTATCCTTCTTGTTTGGTCTTGATAGGATAAGGCCCCTTTACTCGTCTTGTTTGGTCAATTTCATACATGCTGTCAATTTCAAAAACAGCATTAACCAATACTATTACTCTTGCCAATGTTTTGCTGAGATGATGTTGCTGATGTGATCTCCATTGCAAGATTTTTGTGGGGTTTCGGTTATGGCATGTTGGTAAGGACCCTTTTAGACGAGAAGAACAATATTTCAGGATTATTGTAGGCTTGGGTGTGCTCTATATATACAGTGTTTGTGTAATTTATGAGCAACAGCTGGCATACTACTTTCACATAAACAAGGTGGTTGGTGTTCAGTTGGTATTTTTCCTTCTTTTCTTGGTGGCTGTGGTCCTTTAGGGGCCTCCTCTTTGTATTCACCTTCCGTTATAGCAGTAAAAGACTTTCAGTATCACAGCAAGAAGACATTATACTGAATGTGCTATTTGAATTTGTGATTCAAGTTAATTATTTCCAATTATATCTGTTTCTGCTGCATCTTTTGGTAATGTAACAGATAGATCTTTTCTTTTAACTCAATTTGCTATACTTAAATACAGGGGCATCATTTGGATTTGAGGCTTGTTCGAAATCAATGGCTTTTAATAGATCCTGGAGCAGAGTGTCTAATGTCTGAGTCCAATGAAGACAAGACATCTGGGGATTTCCAGGAAATGGGTGGAAGATTAGCCGAGGAAGTTGCCTCATTCCTTAAAAGGAAAATTGATAAAGCCTCAAGATTTGGAGGCTACAGGGATATCAAAATTAGCTTTGTTGGGCATTCCATTGGAAATGTGATTATAAGGAGTTCATTAGCAGGTAATTTCCTTGATGAACCATTTTCTTGGCTATGTCAATCATTTATAACATGAATGTATTGTCATATCGGGAAACCTGTGTTTATCATCTCAGACAGAGTGATGGAACCTTTTCTAAAATACCTTCATACATACATGTCTTTGTCGGGCCCACACTTGGGGTATCTATACAGCAACAACTCCTTGTTCAACTCTGGGTTGTGGCTACTGAAAAAAGCTGAAGGGACCACAGTGCATCCACCAGCTTACTATGACAGATGATCCTGACCTCCAAAATACCTTCTTTTACAAGCTATGCAAGGTATTTAGATCCCCGATTTCCTCTAAAATCAGATCTATAGCTTAGTACCGTCTGGTTATTTGCCTAGAATTTAATTATCGGCTTATGACCCTTGGAAATCTGGAAAGAAACTAGAATTTTATTCTAGTAAGACGAATGATTTCTGTTCTCACACAAGTTGTAACTCCTTGCAGCAAAAGACATTGGAATGTTTCAAGAATATAATTTTGTTATCCTCACCACAGGTACTCCTTTTACCCTTCTCATATTATAGCTTTTATTAGATCATGTACTTTATTTGCAGTGTAGAGTTGGAGACGTTCCTTCAATTTTTTTTGAAATTTCTAGACTCTTTTGTCTTGTGTCCGTTACAATATACTTCTCTTTTTCTGGCAAGAACGGCAACAAGTTGGATGTAAATGTAGTGTAACTGTTAGCTTCGTTATTTGCTTGCTATCTTGCCATTATCATCGGTGGTTTGTCAAGACAACAAACTATATCTCAAATCTGGAATCGCCAACAGATTCGATGCTAGTGGTAGTGTCATACTTGAAGCCACTCAGCTGTTCAAGGTTACCGCTGTAGCTGGAATAGCTTTGCTGATTTACTGGTAAAGAATTCCCGTGTATCTGCAGAAATTTTCTTGCTACCAAATAACCTTAGTAGTCTATATGAATCGTACAAGATTTCATGCCTCAGGATGCATAGATACTTGTCCTTTTCATGGTTTATGCTTCTAATTTGGTGGTTGTGAGCCAAGACTGGCCAATCATTATTCTTTTTTAACCTGTCATGGTGTGTGCACTGAGAAAAGAAGTCTCTGAGGTGGCTTTCCACTTATCGATTGTGCTAATTTCTTACTACTTTTGTTTCAGGATGGTTATGTTCCATATCACTCTGCCAGAATCGAACTGTGCCCCCTTGCAGCTTTCGATAATTCAAAGAAGGGGCAGGTATTCACGGAAATGTTGAATAACTGTATGGATCAGATCCGGTCCACCTCCTTGGATCAACGGAGGTTCATGCGCTGCGATGTGAACTTTGACACCTCATCCCATGGACGAAACTTGAATACATTTATTGGTCGTGCTGCACATATCGAGTTTCTGGAAACTGATATATTTGCAAAGTTCATAATGTGGTCTTTCGCAGATCTTTTCCTTTGAGACAGCACGCTCCCTGGGTTTTCCCCTTTTAACCCTATCCGATACAACTCATATCTATGAAATCAAAGCGTAAGCTGTTTGGAAGGCGAGGGTGAAGGTGGCAGAAACTGTAATTTTGACTCGTGTGAGGGTGTAGGGATCGTACAGGCTAGCTACACCTTGTAAATTGTACTGTTAGGTAGCATCACTTACCTTTCAATTGAAGGAAATTAATTTGCTGTCGGCATTGTTGTTCCTCAAAATCTGTAAGAAGTCAATCATGTAGATTGTAGATGACTGGTTGACATGTGATGACAGAGCTTGTTTGCTTTGTACATTCATGAAATGTTCAGACAAGTACACCCCAGAATTACTTCGCTCAAATTCGGATCTATTTACAACTCTCGTTAGTTGGTGGTGCTCATATCTGTGCTCAGTACGATCTTGGAATCAATTTGCTCGCGCATCGATCATTTCGTAAAGAGTGAAGGCAAAGGCCACAAGTAAGATAGTCATAGACGGGTAGCTGTTCCCTCTCAAGTACATTTTTTTTTTTTTTTAAAATGAAAGTTTAGAGTTTACTTAAAGGTTAATATTAAAAAGTTCAAATCTCTGGCAGATTTTATTTCCATATTTATCTCTTACTTAAAGCTGAGGTCAGGATGTAAAGTCTTAGAAGTAAAACCCGGAGTACTTATATCTCATTGCATAGGTAGCCAACATGGAGAAATTTTTAGTACGAGTGGTGATATGTCTACACCCATATATTCCTATTTAATAGATAACCTTAAACATTAAATCTTATGTGGACTAAGCGGAGAAGATCAATAAAATATGATATCATTTTTCTTTTATTAAACTCTACTAGAGGTCACGCAAACCAGTTTGAAGAGTTTGGCTAGGTTTATAATTATAATCAGATAAAAAAAGATTTATAATTATAACATAGTTGGCCACAAGTTTCCGATCCCTTGACTTCGTTGAAATTTTTAGTATGAGTGGTGATATGTCTACACCCATATATTTTTATTTAATAGATAACCTTAAATCTTATGTGGACTAAGCCGAGAAGATCAATAAATAAAATATAAAAGAATTGATATTATTTTTCTTTTATTAAACTCTACTAGGTCACGCAAACCCAATTTGAAGAGTTTGGATAGGTTTATAATTATAATCAGATAAAAAAAGGTTTATAATTATAACATAGTTGGCGACAAGTTTCCGATCCCTTGACTTCGTTCTCCATCGATTACCAAAAAAGAAAATTTCGCCGTGCTCGGTAGCGTATATTTCCAAATGCCAAACTTCTCGCCGTGCTCTTTAGCTGTATATTTCCAAATGTAGAAAGAAAAAGCACGTTCTTTGGTATCGGTGGCGCCCGTTGAATTCGCAGCGAAACCGACGCCACTCCCAAATCCTGATTTCTTCGTCCCGCTTTAACGCTTTTACATCCCCTTAGCATTCGTCAATACCTCTGCAAGTGTTTGTTCTTATGGCTGCCTCTCTTGCTTCTCGCTTCTCCTTGTGTGGGAAAGCTTCGTTCTTGTCTGATGAACCTCTTGCAGCGCCTCTCCTTCTCTCAGCAACCCGTAGTCGGAGTATGATGAATGGATATGAAAATTCGAGTCCTCAATTCTCTCTGTATAACAAACTTGACGTGTTGTTCTGTTTGGTGGCGCAGAAGTTCGCAATGGAGTACTGTCGGTACGGAAGGCGAAGTTTCCTTGTGCGACGGCCTCGGCTATCTCCGTTAGCGGTGTCAAGGTTTTAGAGGGAGAGACGAGGACGGATAACCCGATTGTCGTGATTGACAACTATGACAGCTTCACTTACAATCTCTGCCAGGTTATGAACGCCCATGGATGGCCAATTCTGCTTTCCCTTGATCGAACTGTCCATTCGGAGTACGTGAATGAGCAATAAGCTACTTGTACGAAACAGAAAAATGTGAAATTTATACACGACTCATCTATTGATTCTAACTGGATCCTTTTTTAATACACCTCTGTATTATAGCTGCGGTGTCTAGGATTGCCATTTGTCCGGCAGAAAGGAATTGGAGCGTTTTTGTCACTCAAGTTGTCATAGACACGAAACTTTGCTTTCCTTGTTTTAGTCGAAGAGCTGAGAGACGTAGGGCACGTTATCCATGGAAGAT
This sequence comes from Aristolochia contorta, assembly GCA_022405105.1. Lineage (NCBI taxonomy): Eukaryota > Viridiplantae > Streptophyta > Magnoliopsida > Piperales > Aristolochiaceae > Aristolochia > Aristolochia contorta. The sequence continues at coordinate 28,034,375 of CM039664.1, read as the reverse complement.
GGAGAGCACAACCTATAGCTGTAGCTGTAGTGTTGTGAACAATTTAACTCAAATGTTCAATAGCTATTGTCTTTAGCCCGGTAGTCCATTTTCATTAGTCGGTTAGTTCCTTTTAGCTAAATGGAGCGATCTTTCCTCATTATTCCCTCTTGTTGCCTGACAAGTTTCCTTAATCTGTTTTCCTTTTTTGAGGAAGATACCTGTCTCTTATGAATTGTCATGCCAACTATCCTCAAAAAAAAATAAAAAAAACAAAAAAAAATAAAAAAATTTTTATCACCCTCTAATTATGTTGTTGGTGTTCAGAATTAAAGATCATGCCAACAATGGTTATGTCACGTCATGCTAAAGCTGGTTTAGGAGAACATGAGATCTATTTCCTCCCACTTAGATGTAGTAACTTCTAAATCCTAATCCCAGTTACTAACTTTTTAATCTCATGTATATGATTAATGAATTTGTGGGATAACTTTGAACTGGGTGTTGGAATACATATTAGCATTTTCCCCTCAAACTATCTCTAGTAACTTCTAAATGCTGATTTCAATTACTATTTTTCTTTTTTTGTCTCTCTTATCTTGTTTGAATTCTAAAAGTATATGGGAGAACTTGGAGCAAACTTTGAAGTGTATAGGAATGATGAACTTACTGTGGAAGAATTAAAAAGGTAAGTGTTCTTTGTCTTGCATCGTCATGTCTAATTTCTCTTGAATTACATGTCATTTTTGGATTATAAAGTCTTTTTTTGATTTACCATCTGTAGGAAAAACCCCAGAGGAATACTAATTTCGCCTGGACCTGGTGAGACGTAGCGAATCTTGTATTTGATCGACTTGTTACTTTTCAGCTGCTGAAGTGCTTATATTCTTTATTTTTAGGTACTCCTCAAGATTCAGGGATATCGTTAGAAACTGTTCTGGAACTTGGGCCTTCTGTACCTTTATTTGGAGTTTGTATGGGTTTACAGTGCATGGGTGAAGCTTTTGGAGGTCAGTCCAGCCACATTTACTTTCGTAACAACCGTTTATTTTATTTTTTCTCTAAAACCTTCTTGTCAATTTTTTCATGACTTGTTGCCTGAAGTTTAAAATATGTGACCATTGAGATAAAAGAGGTCCATTGAGAGTTGAGGCAAGCTTGTTGAATTTCTTTTGCTTCAAAAGATCTATGGAACTCCATTCTCTTTGTGGCATTTGATTGTTCATTTTCAGTAACAAAAGGCTATGGATTGACAGGAAAGATTGTGCGTTCACCTTTTGGTGTTATGCATGGAAAGAGTTCTCTTGTTTATTATGATGAGAAGAAAGGGGATGGACTATTTTGTGGTTTACCAAAGTAAGTTTTTAAGCTATTATGGACTCCTTTTTCTTGTGTATTTCATTCAATTGTCAGGAAACATTTAATGATTGAGAGCATATGTTTTTGTTTTTTTTTTACTTTGTAATTCTTTAAAAAGAGAACCTCCAGTTTCATATTTAGAAGAGCATAGACTATTCTTTGGTATTTTTCATCTCATAATGTGTTCATGTGATGAAATCACACTCAGGTGGCTATACTTCTGCTTGTGACTACATGTAACTTTCATATCATTGGATGTCTCTGCTTTGTGATATACTACTGAACGGTTGTCTAATCTCACTAAATTATGTCACAGCCCTTTCATTGCTGGTAGGTACCATAGCCTTGTAATTGAAAATGAAAGTTTTCCAAATGATGAGCTCGAGATTACTGCATGGACTGAAGATGGGTTAACAATGGCTATTTGTCACAAAAAATACAAGCACATCCAGGTAGTACTTGAGTATATATTGTGTTTTATATGTTACTTTCTTATTTTAGCTTATATGTTCTATTGCATCAATTAGTCTCCTTCCCCTAGTTTTTATCATTGAATCATCAACCATTCATGAACCTCATGAGCTAGGCGCATGCAATTTTTATTAGTTTTAAAGTATTTATAGGTAATGGGAAGTTGTCTTATGTATTTGCAGTATTAATGTGATGGATATACTTTGACTCTATTTCTTTTGTGCTTCTTAGAGGTTAGGAACCTTCGTTGTGTTGTATAAAGAGTCAGGGTATCTCATGTAGTAACATAGTGGGTTTAAGACAGTTTTCTTTTTTGTTGGCCCTACAGTCAAAGAGCATTGATGTAAAATTCAAAGTTTTGTGTTAGACTATTACAGCTAACACTTAAGGGGGAGAGGCTCTTTTAGCTGTACAAAAAGGGGAGATGCTGGTTAAGCTCTCCAACCTTTTCTTTTCCTCCCACTCCACATGCCCAAACTCTTTCCCCCGCCACACCTTTCTTCTTCCTTTCTTACTTCATCTAAGACTTCATTACCATGAAGTGAGGCCCTGGAATTCCTGTTAGCTTTAAAGAAGTGGTTCTAGGGCCTACCTTTTAAGCTGCTTCTTTTCTCTCTCAAAATCCAAAGGAACTACTCTCTAATGGCACATTATGTGATTCATGTAATAAGTGTGATCTCTAGTTTGGAAATTAGAACTTGAATCTTAATTCAAGGGGGGTCATATTTGTAACTTGTGACATTGAGTCTTATGAAATGAAGGGATTGAATATGATCAATCCTGAGTGAGCACCTCCCCTTGCACAATAAATTCTTCTCTCGTTTTTTTTGCTTTATATCTGTTTCGCACCCTAGTCAAGACCACCACTTTTCATCTCCTTCTTTCTTCTTTTTTCTTGTTGTCACCACTTGTACTTCTTAGCTACTACATGAAGCCCATAAATTCAACATGGTGTTAGAGCCTGGATATCTGTGGATCGCCACTAAAATGTGGTTGATTTGAGGTCCCATGAATTGGAGAAGAAGCCATGCAAGCAATTATTGAAAACTAAAAAAATCGCTCCAGATCTCTTTTGGCTTCATTCTCATCCAAATTGCACCAAATCTCTTCCCCGCATTTCTGAACTTTGAATTGCCTTTTTCCCACAAAAACTAAGTAACCAACTCTATAACAGACAAAACTCTAGTAAAATGGGAGTAAAACATGGTACCAAAATCACTTATCATCCATCGCCTCGCGATGAGATGGATAAGAAAAATAGATGAGGTTGATTTAGTAAGTTGGTTCTTTGATCATGGAAATATCAGAGGAGAATAACAGCTGATCAAACAAAAACTTTTTGCAAACATCAAACAAAAACTTTAAGAAACACCACTGCGGAAGAGGCTGCAAAGGGTGCATTTAGCTCATCCTTTTTCTCATTTGTAGCGGTGGATGATTTTACCTCAGCTGAGGTTCATGGGGTGTTGTATGGCCTTAGATATTTTCATTCACACCACTGCAGAGCTTGTAGTGAATGGGACTCCAGCAAAGTTATTGGGTGGTGTAGAGAGACCTTGGCTCCCCCATGGAGATTCTTGTTTTTTTAGGGAGTTTCATAATTTAGCATGTTATGTGTTTGTGTGGTCATGTAGTCCTAGGTTTGCCAATTCTATGCAGACCACTTAGCTGGAGAAAGGTTCAAGTAGCCACCTTTACAGTGAGGGTGAACCCACCTTCTGTAACTTGATTCTTTTATCATCGACAAAACAAAGCATTTCCTTTAAAAAAGAAAAAAAGAATTAGTTTTCAGCTGTAATTATGTTTAAATTATAATTGTTTATTTGTTCTTTGTTAATTCATGTAAATTATTTTAAAATTGACCTATTTTTTTATTTTTTGTTTTATGTGCAGGGCGTTCAGTTCCATCCTGAAAGCATTATAACAGTCGAGGGTAAAAAAATTGTCAGTAATTTCTTGAAACTTATTGAGAGGTTTGAATCAGAATCTTACCAATCTGATTAGGCAATGCAATCGCAAAATGCGTAGCATGCTAGAATATGGACAATCGAGTTTGTATTCTATTTTATGCGTGAAATAGGTTAACAAATTGTCTGGGTTGATTCTCATTTGATTAATTACTGAATAATGCAGATGATAAGTTTCAGTTCCTTTTCCAATTCTATTTCGTGCTTTCTGGCCTTTCCCATAAGAGCATTTAACATGCTCTGTTATAGTTTCATGGATACAAACGTTCCTTTTACAGCGACGTCTGGCATAGTTTCATGGATACAAACGGTACTTTTCAAAAGCAATAAAGAAGATAGTTTGGATGCACCAACATACTAAAATTTTTAAGCGGACGGAAAGAAGACTTTATAGGCTGTTGGTGTAATAGGAATTCTTTCCACATGCTACAGGTTGGCCTACGTGAAGTAGCCAGCTTTAAAGAGTGCCAAGTAAGCTAAGGATGGCTTGACAAGGCCTGTAACTTAGATATGTTCCATTTCTTGTAAGTGACACTCATGAAATACTTAGGAGTATATTAGCAGCCCCGCAATGAATTGTAAGCCACCATTTATTTTCATGTTTTGTACCTACGCAATTAAGATTTGATATCAATATGACATTGTTGAAAGAGCATAAAGACAAAATCAGAAAAGAAAAAATCTTGTTCCCCACTCTCGTACTCTTAAAAGAAATATTTTATTTGCATAAATACAAAATCAGAAAGCAACACTTCTGTTGATTATACTCTAAATCATGCCCATCGTCTTCCAGAAATGGTTCCACCACCCATTCCAACATAAGAAAATCTCTTGTCACATTTCTTAATTCGATCACGCAATGGAACTCAGTATGCAAAATAAAAAACCAAAAAGACAAACTTCATAGTCCATATTGAATCATTGATAATAAAGAAAGAATTTGGATCTCAAAAGTAGGCAGGTTTCCGATCCGTGTGAGAAAAATACTGGACCCATATTAGGCGCAAATCTCCAAACTCCAAAGTACACCTTTTCCCCATCTCGTTACAGTGGCAGCCAGCATACAGGAATTTAATAGCAGCCAACTAGGCATGAGTAAGCCCCAGTAGGCATAAAGATGTCTCATGCACAGCGGCTCCCTCGGGAATCTGGGGAAACTGAGATCCCACCAAATTCATCATCCATTCTTTACAAAGCCTCCTGACCCACCAAGGGATATGATCTTTCTTCTCCAAACGTCAAGAGCCTTGGAGCAAGACCACACAAGAACGAATGGAGGAAGATTAACTCATATTCATCAATCAAATCACATCGACAACGCTTCTTCTTCTACCCAATATTAAATGCTCTTTTATGAAACACGGAAGCCGCTTGCTTAATCATATATTCTCACCACAAAAAAAAAAAAAAAACAAAAACAAAACGGAGGACGAAAACCCAAAAGAAGTTATTTATCATCCATTCATCCGTATGATGCTCTGGTCAAATCAAATCAGACGGTAGGTACTGGCCCCTCGCGTCACTGGGCTACCAAACTGTTCAGTTTTAAATAGAACCGTGATGAATAGCTTTGACATGGAGAGAAGAGACGTTGCCTTTCCATACTCGTATAGCTCTGAACGTCGTAGTCTCATAATACAATGGGAGAGAGAATGCGAACAGGACGGACCCAATACAGGAGCCATGTCCCATATTACCTGGAACAGTCACAAACGCTGCTCACCAACTGGTACTAATAGAGAAGCCAGCGGTTATGAACTGCTCATGGCGTCAAGATATTAAACAGAGCATAAAAGCTCCGTAATAGGAATCCCCACAAAGCCACAACCAACATGAGAAGATGTAACACCTCCAAAGAGTTCTTCGTAGTTCCAGCTGTCTCTCTGCTGAATAACAGACGACGAGTTACAGCTTTGGGAATTATTATTGTCCGTCCGCCATGTTTAACCTTTCAGTCGTCCGACAAAAGCTTCTGAGCTTGAGGTCAGAATGGAACTACAATCGAGCCAGACAATTTTTTGATTGATCGATCACAAGCACTAAGTGGGGGCTCTCCTTTTTCCTTACTTTTGTCAGCAAAATTGTCCTAGCCCGAATACATTTCTTTTGTTGTTCTGCTTGGAATTCCGGGTGACAGAGCGACAGAACTCGAATGCTCTGTCAAAAAAAAAAATATATATATATAGAATCAGATGCGTCGTTTTAGTCATAATTTGCCAGCAGTGACGCAGTACAAATGGCAGATAGATGGTTTCATCGTTCACCTGTTCTGAAATATTAAAGACGGCACGCCGTCGTAGGCCTGAGAGGAATCCAATTTTTTACATAGACAAATTGAGGACGGCGGGCAAAAGAGCTTTGGGTGACAAATGTAATTGTTAGCTTCTGTTGATCATGACTACTACAAAACCAAGAGCATCGTACCAACAATTTAAACAAAAGAGTGAAAAATGCCGGTCTACCGCGCGAGCATTGAACATCAAAGTTTAAAGACACCGATGTATTAAGATTTGTTTCCCTATATAGATCCTTTGTATTCCAACTGATAGCAACCATTTACATCCGAACGGGTTTCGCGAGCACATCCATAATACTAAACAGGGCATCAATGGACGGAAGATATATTTGATTATCACAAGAAAATGAATGGAGCAGATCCATATCAGAGCTTAAAATAAATAATACAAATTTCATTTAGAACTGATGTTTCTCCCAACATTCATATATAATAAAGTACAAGTTAGGTAGGCTTTGTCTTATCCATATGAATGATGCATGAGGAGGAAATGTTCTACAAGAGATCAAAGAGGCAGACAAACCCTCTCTCTCTACCCAGAAGTTCCTTTATCTTCATTACCAGCCTATTTCAGTTATTTTAGCAGAGGGTTGGTAGGATCCAACCTTACGCACCCAAAACAGAGACCTTGACATGGTTGATTACCTAACCAAACAAAAAAGAAAAAAATCAATCAACAACTCAGTGCTCCTCACAAAAATTAAATTAGCATAAAAACTAACCAATACAAATGACAGCGTCCTATTAAGTGTCATAAACCAGTGATCACCCAAAAGGAGCTAAAGAACACAGAGAGAAATAGAAACTTAAGATGCACATAATTAACCATAAATTCAAGAACTGACAACGCAAAAACTCAGAAAATTGACGAAAACTATAAATTATACACCAGGACGCACGAAGCTGGACGACAGGCACAGTAGAACCTGTATTACAGGAAGGACAAATCCAATCCAATCCCATTCCATTTTTACAGGAAATGTATGATGGTAGTAGAAACCAGAACACTACCTGCTCAACCTTATTGTCGATGGAGCCATCCGATTCACCGTTTTCCCCTCTCTCCTCCATTCTCATCATCATTTTTGTTTTGTTTCTCATAACGGGTTGCATCCCATGAAATAAAATCTAAAACAAGCATTGCGTATTCGCAAAATTGTACACGAGACTCCCACAAGTAGTGGAACATTTAACTCATTCAGTATGTCCCAAGCTATCCAAACCCTCAGTTCGGCTTCGAACAATCCTGTGAAACACTTCCCTTACTTGGCGCTCAAGAGGGTCCAACCCATCCTTCACTGCTTCCAAGACCTCAATCAGCTCTTGAACGCCCTCTCTCACCTCCTTTTCCCGCTCCTCAGTCAAAGGGAAATGAGTTGAGTCTGCTAGCTCTGTTAGATGCCGCGCACATTTCTCAATTTGATGGATCTCCTTCAACAAACCACAAGTATTCTTGCGCTCCCTTTTCTTTGATTCCTCCAAAATCCTTTCATGTAGCGAGAGAATAGACTGAGCCCAGGAGAAATGCCGCGGAATGGAGAAATGGGTCTGCAAGCCTCGATCTTGACATGGGATCGCAGCCACAAGAGCCCACATCACGAACAAAAGCACTGAGCTCATGGTAAAGACAGGAACGGCCAAACCGCCGGTGGCAGTAATCTCGTTATTGCGAGGAGCATTCAAATTGTTCCCAATAGCTTGGAGTTGCCTCGCAGCGGACCACGTCCTGGAAACACTCCAGGAAAGGGACCTAAAGTGACCAGCGGAACGATGATCCTTACCCGCGTTGTTGCGGCCGAACGAGCGGTTCCTCTGTGCAAGAACCCCGGATGCATCCTTCTCGTCCAACATGGCGATGGCTAAATCCGTGAGTGCTTTCTTGGCCCTACGAAATTGACCTTCCCCAAGGGTCCTCTGTCGGGAGTCCAGCGCGCACAAGACAATCTCCAGGTGTTTCTGCCATTGCCGGATTTGCTCAATTCCGTCGCGAATGGCATTACAGACATCCAAAGCTTTGACATTCCGCTCAAAGAATTCGGCAATAATGCGGTCGAGCGGCGGCTTCGAAATTTGGGACTTGGAATTGAAAAGGATCACACGAAAGACCTCTTGGCAGCAAAGGAAGGCGTCCAGAAGGTGTCGGATCCACGAGAGTGACAAGAGCTCGTCCGGTCCGGCGGCCGCGAGTTCGTGAAACTGATCGGCGACCTGTTTCTGAAAGATTTCGAGCTCCTGTTCCAGGGCAGTTCCTCCGTCGTGGTTGCTATCCATGGCGTGAACCTGATCGCGCCTAATACTCAGAATGGAACGACCGATAGAAGCAAAAGGCGCGGAAGAACCCTGATAATCCGTAGCAGGCATTTTATAAGCCCTTCAATAACAAGGTCATTAGCCCCTCCAAAGGCCAAAAGTAAGAAAAAAAAAAAAACACCTGCAATTGACCCAAAAGAACAGAAGAACCCTAACCTCCAATAACCATTCACACAAACACCAACCCCACCTCTCCCTACAATCCCCAAAATCAACAAGATCCGCGAAAATTTCAATTCAAACCCCCTCCGGATCCTCAGCTTCCCATTCGAATTCCGACTCCCCACGATCAGACTTCAAAACCCCGATAAACGAAAGGAAAACCCACAAAAAAAAAAAAAAACACAACACTACCCTCCGCGATTCGATTCAAGGACGACAAACCTCGAAGATCAAACGAGAGTTCCAAACCTTTATCTTATTCCAAATTCCACACGAAGAGCCGATGGAACGAAAACGAGAGGGAGAGAGAGAGAGAGAGAGAAGAAGAAGAAGAAGAAGAAGAAGAAGAAGAAGAAGAAGAAGAAAGAGACGGAGCGGGTGCAGGGACGCGGGGTCGAGAGAGAGAGGAATTACCGGGAAGGAAATGGCGGAGTTTTGATAAGACGTAAAGACGAAGCCCTAACCCAGCCTTTTATGCGGGGAGAGCTTTTTCTCACCACAAACGCGGTCCAGGGGCCCAAAGCCAGTTCCGGGGACAGAAAAACACGCGAGCCACCATTTTTAGAAAAAGTCGAGGGCAAAAATGGACACGAACAGCTCCGCGATACGGAACTGCTACGTTTCGGAAAGCGCGGGACGCGGATCGGGCCCCACCGCGACCGGGCAAAACACCTCCCACGCCTCTTCATTCCCATAATGCCCTCCACGCGGCCGCCACGCGAACCCGACACGCACGACAGCGGTCCAGCCCTGGAGGGACTCGGACGACCCGGTAGGAGCGAGTGGCAACTGGTTCAACGGGTTTGACCCGGCTACTCGGGGACAAATGTTATTTTGACAACTCTACCCTCGCCTCCCTCTCTTTCAACTTGAGAGTTGAGAGACCCCCTCTCCTGCTGCTTCGGACCCACATAATGACGACTGTTTTTTTTTTTTTACTCCTTTAAATTTCATTACTAACTAAATCACATGACACCCATTAACCATATGTTTCTGTATCTTAATTCAACATCTTATGAAAAATACTTAAAAAAGACTTTATGTTATATGTAGACCAGCTAAGTTAAAATAAATGAGCTAGGTACGTGGGGCATAGTTAGAAGAAGAAGAAGGGAAGCACGCACGCAGCCATATTGATCTCATAAACAAACAAACTCTGTCGCTCTGACATTTTGGTTCTTTATTCATTTAATTACAGGTTTTATGGTCTTGGAGCAGACATGGTAACAAACATGCCAACAGCCCTCCCACTGTTTTCAAGCATACACACGTCATATATTCTATATATATGTTGTATAACCCAAAGGT